>OY720036.1:16421951-17021951 GCA_963082485.1 Eudonia mercurella
ATATATATGTAGGTATACAAGGTGTTGCAAAATTACCCGTTATACGTAAAGGTTGTTAAAGTACATCCTATCAAGAGTCCTCTGTAAATTTCTTAAAACCTTTGCATTAAGATTTAATTTTCAGTAAAAAGAGTTATTTTAATGATAAATAAAAATATCGACTATGTTAAGGCACATGACTATTTCAGGTTCATGACGTTATGTTACCTACCAGGAGTAACGACTCCTGTCTACTCTGTACCTATACCACAGAGTAGCCTATACCTAATCTCCAGACACTGTATTCTGTGCTCCTAGTACATACACACTGGATATTAATATCCCAGATTTGGTGAACGTTGCCTCGTCTGTCCAAATGACCCGGTTCACATAGCTGCGGTCAGCTTCCAGCTGCCGCAGATACCACTCGCAGAAGTTTCTTCAGAGAGCGAAATCACCTGGTGTTAACTCCTGTGTACGCCGGTAGTGGTAAGGGTGTTGACCGTCAGCTCGTAGAATCCGCCAAACTGTGACATGGTTCATGCCAAACCTCGCCGGGGCACGCCTCGTCCTGATGGTTGGTTCGTCTTCGAAGATTTCCAACACTCTTCTTCTCGCCTTGCATCTAACGTATTCGGACGTCCACTGCCACGTGAACGATGAAAGGATCCCGTGGAATGCAAACGTGTTGTCATTTCACGTAAACATTGGTAAGATGGTAACCGCCGCTAGTCAGCAAGAGCTCTGCCTTCAATGAAACGTTCATGGTACAAGTCACGAGCGCGAGCTAAGTTTCCATCAGCTCGCCCCACGCATAACATCATCTCGTAGTAATCGGAATTGAAGAACATAGCCATTTTCGCAATTAAAGAAACACACGAAAAACACACATATGGACGACTAAATGAAATAAAAAGAAACTCAAAAATTATGACACCGGCCGGCCTGTCAAAATTCAGGTACTTTAGAAAAAACCATGGTACGCTTTGTTTTACACGGATATTATTTCGTCTGAGATGAGAGTTTTATTCTGAGGTTTTAATGCTAGATGTCAAAATTACAGTATTTTTGCGTATAATCTTAGAGCATTAAACCAACATAATGGAAGTACATGGTACGAAGGCCTGTTGAAAACTTTCTTATGAAATTAAAATCTTACAATTAAATAATAATAACAGTAATAAAATTATTTGTTCAATCATCATCAACAAGGCTTTTACGTCTATTACAGACGATTCATGGCGTAGTAGTACATTACATAAAATTACAATTTACTTCATTGACAATCAAATTTTATTAATAACTAATTCACAACATCAGATAGTAATTTTTTATCGGATGTGTATTTATTTATCATTTTTAGTGTAAAACAAAAAAATACACATACACATTGATTGATGCGCGAATACCACTATGCAATTTCCTTCTGCCCGACGCTCGGCGCGGCGGCCGGGGCGGCTAGGCGACAGCTCTCGAAAGAAGTGTCTATGCTTCTGACTAGTTCTGACCACCTAGTAGTACGAGGTGGTCAACATTTTGTACGGATTTAATAATCTAATTTGGGTTTTTAATCTTAAAGGACACCGGCCTAATTAATCATAAAAGACTGATTACTATTTTGATATTGTTTAATTTTGATTATTGTTAGTTGTTTGTTTAGTGTAGGTAATCTACTTGTGTGAAAACAAAACATAATGTTTATTTCTGAGTTGGGCTTAAAATAACTAAAATAGCAAACGAAAGATAAATCGGTGTGGTGTTTTGCATTATTTGTAATATTTTTAACCTGTAGTAATTCACGGCTCAGCTTCAGCAGCTTGATCAAATTGATTTGTACAAAATAAAAAGCAAACTGCTTTCAAAGCACGTGTTAGAAAAAATGTTGTCAATCTATGCGGTAAAAATCAAAGTTTTCTGTATTTGGAGTTCCGTAAAAAACATTGAAAGCCAAAATCTGCAGTCACTGCTTTCCTAGTACTACTGCTGTGTAGTTTCTGTTTGTTGGGAAACCACTCCGCATTAAAATTAGGATACGATTTACATTTCCAGAATTAACTGTTTATGTGTTGTAATAACTTGTTTTACATCTGAAACCTTAGTGTAAGTTTGTAAAAGTGCAAACGTTACTATCGCGTTTGCTTTAACAGATTGAATTCTCGATCTTATTTACATACCATTACGATATATCTGTTAAAACTTAATTTAAACACGATAGTAACGTTTGCACATTTTTACAAACTTACATCCTAATGTAATGATAGATAGAACCCCTAGGTTCTGACGTCTGTTGAAGGCGGCACAATACGACACGTGATCGGTAGCCGATTATTGAAATGAAACCTTTTGCATGGATCTACTCGCGTTTATTGTTACTTGGTTTACAAAAATTATTTCATTTCAATGTGTAGTGTTCGCGTAAACTTTAGAAAACAATGTCAGGTAATCATAAGAAAGGAACAAACAAGTGCGAAAAGGCAACTCCTCTCTGTTGCATCTTGAGATGATCCTACTGTTAGCATGGCAAGTGAAAACTCACCCACATATCCCATCTATCAACCGATATGTTGCGACGCTATAAAAGACTGTGTAATAATAAATAGCTATCCATCCTTTGTTCCGTTAGAGTAAAATGATTTAATTTCAATTATTATTGTGCGGAACCCACTAAATAAATATTACCAAAAGTACCAGGTCAACATGATTTCTAAAAAAGGGAGGTGGGAAAATTCAATTTCAAAGATCAAACTACAGAAAGGTTTTGCGCATAAGTTATGTAAGTACCTACTTAGCTAATAGCTACGATCCTTGTTCCCGTACCTACCTATTAAACTCTCTTTTACTTCTAAGGTCGGCTTGCACCAAAACTCACTAAATACGTTTAGCGCTAAACATGTTTAGAGTATCATTCTGTCTCTTTCAACTTCCAAAAAACGTCAGAAATGGAATGATATTTTAAACGTGTTTAGCGCTAAATGTATTTAGGGTAGATTTAGCAACATCCAATTTATATGAGAATAGTTATCCCAGTATAACTTTACTCTTATGATTTAATCTATGGATAAGTTACTCTCGCTTAGTTACTCTGTGCTGTGACGGACGATGAATGAATGAAATGAATGAAAATATTAAATTAACCACCAAGCATAAAAGTACATTCATACCATGCCTGAGCAATGGCGCTGCGTATTTTTAATTAACCAGGGTAATATGTCTGCTTGACGTTTTGAATAACTTCAATCAAATATTCTGTCTGTTGTGTTGATTGTTTGTTGACAGATAATATTGTAAAAATAAGAAGTCATGAATAACGTAATTCTTTAATACATACAAGCTCGTAAATACAACGAGCGCATACAACTCACCTACCTATTTGTTGCATACTCCAGACGATGCTCAATTTTTGTCAGCAAATTATACACAGATGCTTTTGACAAACGGAATCTTATATGGCGAAGTCGTAGACGTCGTTATCTTCAAAGTAAGTACTATGTCCTTTCTTTAAACCATGTAGGGCGAGAGCAAAATATTCTTCATCGTCATTAGTCAAAAATTGATTCAAACGTAACGACATTTTGTTAGGTTATCTATAAAATTTGTAACAGACAGCTGTTATTGTGAATTATAAAGCAAATCTGAATAAGTATAAATTTAACTATCAAGTATTTAATTTGGAAAATCTTTTAAAAGGGACTTTAACTAGATTAAAGGTCCCTGTACTGTTACACACACAATGCACAAATACCGATAGATAACTAGTCTGAAAAAAATAATAATCTTTGATTTAGAAGCTAATGACTTCAACAGCTGATCAGTAGTGTTGGGGATCTTTTAAAAATCTTAGCGATGTTTTTGCTGAACTTCGATATTATTTTTTTCGGAAACTACTGTGCCTACAACTTAAAGAACAGCACCCACCACTTCAGTTTTATGTATAGCTACTGACATTTCAGGCCTAACGGGTTTTTTTGAAACAAGTTGTATACTGTGCGTCTAATAATATATTATTTTTATTTCTAAATTGTTGTCTTCACCCAATTGCACCTACCATGTTATTTCTGCACCACCTTAGGGTTGACTGGTAGAGAATGCCTCAGGCATTAAGTCCGCCATTTAATATATGTTGCAAAAGTTTTAAATAAATAAATACAAATAAATAAAATTATGATTCAAAGATGATTACTACACACCAAAACACACCGAAGCAAAGTACATAAATGATCTAAAATTACCTACTTAGTTTCGTCAATTAATTGGAATGCGGTCACAGCTGCAGATGCAGAGCGGAGCTGTTGACATGTGTCAATGGCAGAGGGCACTGTCTATTGCCAAATGAATATTACTCAGATAACTAATTGGAAGATGTTATTACAAACTGACGGGCCTGTAATAACTCTGGGTCCTAGCTAGTTAGCGCGTTCGTTTTACGATAGTGTAACGTCAATAGCCGAACGAATAGATCATCAATATCACCAGCTAATTTCTATGTCCCCACTATTGGAGCACGACCCTTCCCTATGGATGGATAGGGAGAATGGGCCATTAACCACCAGGCGGACCCAGTTGGTGGTTGTTAACGACTGCTTTTGCAGCCAGCAATGACCAACGTGCCTTCCGAAGCGCGGAGGAGCTCGAGAGATAAACTTTTGGTCATCCATCCAAAGATCGGCCTTTGCGACAGTTGCTTAAACTAAGCAATCGCAGACCAGGCAGTAGTTCCTCTGGATAGATGCTCGAGTTGAATGCGAGAAATCGTGGTTCAATACCTATAGCTCCGTTAGACTATGTACTGAAGTAAACAATAAAAAATAGACGTCGAAACAAGTGAAAGACGAAATAAAATAATATCTTATTAACCAGTAATAGTCGGTTGGCTTTGCTGATAGTTTAGGAAAGTTTTTACGAATAGTGGACTAGCACTATGCATTTTCTACGAATCTTCCTTCTATAGAACCAGCTTACAGCGGCAGTATTCCCGGCCTATTACGATTTACGCTTACCTTCGAGAAACGAGCTTAGGCTGGTTTCAGAATCACGCTGACCGCCCGCGCGGGTGTAAGCGACGCGGGCCACGAGCTAGGTGTTGCCTTGTACCGTGAAACCTACCTGCGCTTACCACCCGCGCTGATTACAATTCAAACGCGGTTAGTAGGCGCGTCTCAACCGCGCGTTGTCGAGGAGTCTCTGTGTCCAGTGTGCGTTACACAGTCACGCTGATCGCACGCGCTGGCATAGGTAATAAATAACGAATATATGTATTAAGAAAGGTGTCAACGCGACTGTCCGAGCCGATGAACCGCGTCATACCAGACTCGTTTCAGAGTTGCGCGCGGGTTATTAGCGCGCTTACGAGACGCGTTGCCACCCGCGCGGGCGGTAAGCGTGACTCTGAAACCAGCCTTCCTCAAAGGTTGGCAACGCATCTGTAAATCCTCTGGTGTAGCAGGTATCTGTGAGCGGTGGTGATTACTTTCCACGTGGCCAGATGGCTCAATTTCCTATTACATTAAAAATAAGCAGCGTCTTACAAATCTGGTCCTTCTTAAATTTGGGCTGGCAGATCTACATGATTCTGACCGCGTTCGTTGTATCAATAGCGTTTTGTTTAAACACGAACAGCTAGTTTGTTATGCGTTGTTGAAAACTCGTAGAAACGCACGCAGCTGCGATGTTTTGACATATTTTATGTATGTAGGTCATACAATTGCAAAAACATATTTATATGTACACACGTCTAGCCGTCACCCGCCCGCTTCGTTGTGCGAAAATAATGGATCAATGAATGCTAAATAAAATAATTTTTAGGTTTACCAACAGAATATTATATAGTCTATCATTTGCACAATCTCATGTTCTTACTACATACAAATTTTCATCAAGATCGGTCAAACCGTACTTGAGTTATAAGAGGACATACAAACAGACAGACAGACAGACAGACAAAAACTTCAAAAATCGTAGAATTGGTGTCAAAAACGAATATTTATCCCAAAATTTGTCAGAAAAATTGCATGTACAGATAGAGCCTACAGATTTATATTGTGTATATACAAGTAGTGTGTTATTGAGAGTTCATCCTCACCTATGCTCGCGTGGTCAAACTACGTTCGCCCGCACTCGCAGGTGCGGAAGAATCCTCAATAACTCAGTTCGATCACAGATTTTCGCGCCCCTGAATGTTTGTCGGACAAATATTGTACATTTCACCGTTCGCTCACTCTGTTCGAAAAAGTGAATTAGAACGCCCAATAATCGATGTGGATTATTGGTATTTCCGTTATTTAAGCGTAGCAACCATTTTATGTAGTCATTTCTGTAAAATCCTTTTAACACTGCAGTCAAATTTAATTTTTAATCATAATATATAATGAAATTCTTAAAACAAAAAGAATCGTTAAAATTGGAATGTATTTGTCCAACTTCATTGTCAGGGGCAAGTCGACATGGAAAGTTATTGCCAAATACAATCCGTTGTATTGTTTGCGGTCCATCTAATTGCGGGAAAACCAACCTAGTAATAAGTTTATTATTACATAAAGATGGTCCACGATTTCAAAACCTGTACGTGTATTCAAAATCTTTGTATCAACCTAAATACAGTTATCTCGAAAAAGTTTTAGAATTGGTTCCAGGTACATCATTTCACAAATATAATCATAATAGCGAAATATTGAGCCCTCACGAAGCGTCACCTGATTCCATTATTATTTTCGATGATGTTGCTTGTGAAAATCAAAACAACATCCGTAACTATTTTGCTATGGGGCGTCATAGGAATATTGATTGTTTTTATATCAATCAAACTTACACCAAAATACCTAAACAACTCGTAAGAGACAATTCTAACATGATTATATTATTTAAACAAGACGACATAAATTTAAAACATGTTTATGATGAGCATGTAGGGTCTGATATGTCATGGCTTCAATTCCGTGAAATGTGTTCAACTGTTTGGAAAATACCATACAATTATATTGTCATAAATAAGGATTGTGAGCGAAATAAAGGATGCTATAGAATGACGTTTGATACATTTATAGTCGTAGATTAATAACTACATATACGGATGTTATTATATTTATAAATCATTTCCACATGAGATTCGGAAATAAAAGGAAACCCAATAAAATGGAAAGAGATCTAAAGAGACAAATCGTTAAATCAGCATCAGCTGTTAAAAGAAAGTTTGACATGATAAAGGATGCAAAAACTGCAAGAAATAATACTTTAGAAACAATATTTAAACCCATAGTTGACCCTCTTAATATGATAGCAAATAAAAATGATGAAAAGCAACATGACAAAGAGACTGTTTATAACCCTCTATTTAAAAAAATAGAGAATAATGAAAGCGAAGAGTCGTATTCGTCTATTGAAGAATTTAACGAACAAAGTAGCGAAGATGAGGAAGAAAATCATGAAAAATTCCGAACAACCGACAAAACCCTTACTGTATCACCTACTCAAGACCATGATGTGAGTGAAGGTTCGTTCAAATCGCTACAATCATCGCCAAACGTTAAAAATCAATCTTTATCATGGTCTACATCATCTGTAGTATTTAGTGCTATACCTTTTGGAATAAGAAATGAACAAGGAAAACTTATGCTTGGAAAAAGTCGCGTTTATGATGACGGCACCACTCTAATAATTGGAAATCATAATTTGAGAAAAACTCTCGGTTTAAAAGAACTATTGTTTAAAAAGAAACCAAACCTAGATGATATTACAGATAACGACCTTGAAAACTATAAACTACTACTTATCGATACTAATGCACACAGACGTAATTATGATCCCTCTAAACCAATAAATAGCAACAAGGGATTTAAATACATGAATATTATAAAACCATTATTCAAAATCTCTAGAAAACCGACCACTGGTACAGAGAGTATTCCTCGAGGAAAAGGTATTGAACTCGTAAAAAGAGTAAAAAGAAATACAGATTTAGTTTACTGGGACGATCCTAACGAGTTAGTAAAACGACTGAAATTACTGTTCGCATCACGAGATGCTGGTAACACTGGGTTAGATAATGAAATTATTGCAATCATCGAGGAACTTCACGAAGCCGGTATCATAAACAAAGAATAAAAACAAATAGCATAGGGAACTTTGTGCAGTATACTTACAGTAAACAAAGCATCGGGACCGCAATGAATATAGATAAATTTGGTCATCACGTTCATAAACGTTTACGATTATCTGAACATATTGATATCTATAGCGATACGTTACAGAAGTCTGAAACGGGAGAATACGATTTAAAATCATCCAAACTAAAAGGCTTGTCGTCTCCAGACAAGGACGATGAAGCTGTAAATAAAGCATATTTGGATAAAACAGTTCAAGAGCTGAGAAACGAAATAAGCCGAGTTAATAGTCGTGTATTAATTTATTTAAAGAACTTGGAATCAGCGAGTACAGACCGTTTGTCTTCTATGTTTTACTCAAAAATAGAAATAGACCGTATGATTCAAGCCAAACAAAAATGAGTAAGAAAGAAATTGTAGACGAACTTCACAGAGCGGCGAGAAGAAATTTTCCACGTCGAAGTACAATCATAAAAGGAATAGATGATTTATGGCAAGCAGACCTTATAGATTTTCAAAAGTACTCACAGTTTAATAAAGGATATAAATATGTTTTAGTCGTAATTGATACTTTATCGAAATATGTGTGGGTTAATCCTTTGAAGTCAAAGAATAAAAGTTGTGTTACAAATGCAATGCAAAATATATTAACCACTTCATCTCGAAAGCCCAAAAATTTACAAACAGATTTAGGCAAAGAATTTTACAATGAAAATTTTAAACAATTGACGATAAAATATAACATAAATCATTATTCCACTTACTCTGTAAAAAAAGCAGCAATTGTTGAAAGAGTAATAAGTGTAAAAGGAAATACAAGAGAGCGTTCCAAAGATGATTTAATTATATACACAACGAAATAAACAACATAACAATAAACTTATAAAAACTAGACTCAGAACATGTTTTCTGTGAGAAGCTATCAATGAGACTCAATTCACAATGACACAGACACATATGTTCTATTCTCTTTCTTTTAAGAACATAGACAATATTTAAACTTATGTCAAGAGAGTGTTGATTGCAACTGGCCAGCATGTTGCAGCTGGCCAGCATCACTGACCAGTATCCTTTCAACACACCCCCTCAATCAACTACCCTTGACATACTGCCTTCCATATATAAAGAAAATATTTTTTTATATTCATATCCCATTTACCCCTGTCTCCCCTTAGACTTAAACATTTCAAATTTTAACGGTAACTTTAAAAATAACAACTTCCAATTAACTTATCTCTTGCTCAACCAGCTTTATAACAAACCTACAATCTAACTCCTAACTTAACTCCTACTCGACTAACAACTTCCAATAAACTCATCTCCTACTCGACCTGCTTTAATACAAAACTTCAACAAACTCAACTACTAATAACATTAACACATCTCCTACTCGACCTGCTTTATTTGACTCAACTACTAATAACATTAACACATCTCCTACTCGACCTGCTTTAATACAAAACTTCAACAAACTCAACTACTAATAACATTAACACATCTCCTACTCGACCTGCTTTATTTGACTCAACTACTAATAACATTAACACATCTCCTACTCGACCTGCTTTAATACAAAATTTCCACAAACTCAACTAATAAAAAACTCAACACATCTTTATAATAAAAATAAAAAAACAAATATACAGTAATTCATAAAAAATAAATGTGATAATAAACCTAAGGCCAATCTACTAAAAAACATTGTATAGTATTATTCAAAGTTACAAGTTTTGTGTTTCGTTTGGTAGCTCCTTTCTAATAGTATTTATAAAGAATGATTAATTTAGTTTAAAAATTCTTCTAATATCCGCTCTACACCCCCTTAAATTAATCATTATATATGCCAAAAATTACACCCCCTTAAACATTGTATGTTAACGCAACCCCTTAACTCTTTAACTGATAATATGAATTGACTTGGCTCCTTAAGTTTACATCACAACTCTATATAAGTTCTTTCTTATACAACATTACACCCCTATAAAAACTTACATACTAATACCCCACATAAAGACCGAAAAAACACTTAGTTCACTTTAGCCCACACTTATCACTACCTAACACTCACTCTGATACGAGTTTTCTTTGACACCTCTCAAATTTCACAGGTGGCAAACACTTTGTTAGTATGTCTGCTATCTGCGAACCCGTTGGACAGTATTTAACCGTTATTCTGTTTGCATCAATCTGATCTTTTAGATAGTAGTATCTCACATCTATGTGTTTGCTTCTTTTATTCATAATTCCTTTCTTCATAAGCCAAATAGCGGACTGATTATCTACTTTCATTTCAATTTCTAATTTCTCATTAGTCATTTCTAAAATGAAATCTCTGATGAAAAGAAGTTCTTTGCAGCATTCTGCTGCGGCTATATATTCTGCTTCCGTACTCGATAACGCTACGATCGGCTGTTTTCTTGAGCTCCATGCCACTGGTCCACCGTTCAACCAAATCACGTAGCCCGACGTGCTACGTCTAGTATCTGGATCCCCCGCGAAATCTGAATCACAGTATCCTCGAAGCACTTTATCACCTTCACCAAAATGAATACCTTTGTTTTTCGAACCTTTTAAAAATTTAAAAATAGTTTTTGCGTTATTTAAATCATTTAAATTTGGAGTACTCTGCTGACGCGAGCAATACCCTACATGGAAGCTAATGTCTGGCCTTGTTTTACTAGCTAAATATAACAAAGACCCTATCATTTCCCTATAGAGTTCATGACTCTCTGTATCTATTTTCAATTTTGGATGTTGTTCTATCAAAATGGTTGGAGTTTTGCATTCTCTTGCTTCATTCATATTAAACTTCTTCAACATTTTTTCAATATAATTTTCCTGACAAATTTTAACTCCTTTCTTTCCTTGTGTTATATCCAACCCAATATAGTTTGATATTTCTTCGCAGATTCTTAGATCAAAAGCTTTTCTTAACGTTTCCACTACATGCACCAAGTCTTCTTCTCTCTCACCAACTACTAGTCCGTCATCAACATAAATCGCAAGAATTATTTTTCTTTCACCTTCCATTACAAAAATACACTGATCTAACTTTAATTGCTTAAAACCCATTTTAAATAAATGTTCTGTAAATTTTATGTTCCACATTAATGGTGCTTGTTTTAACCCATAGAGACTCTTATTTAGTTTGCATACTTTATCTTCTTTATCGCTATAACCTTTTGGAACTTTTAAATAAATGCACTCTTTTAAGTCTCCATGTAGAAAGGCTGTTTTAATATCGAACTGTTTCATCTTCAATTTTTTATTTGCAACAATTGACAATAAAACTCTCAAAGAATTTGTATTTACAACTGGACTATAAGTTTCATCATAATCTATCTTATACTTTTGTTGGAATCCTCTTGCAACTAGTCTTGCTTTGTATCTTCCATCTGACTTTATTGTAAAGATCCATTTGCTTGTTATTAGTTTTCTTCCTTCAGCCTCTTTCTTATCCACAAAAGTCCAAGTGTTGTTTTCTTCTAACGATTTGATTTCTTCATCTATTGCTTTCTTCCATTTACCTTTTTCTCTTGATTCTATTGCTTCTTCATACGTTAACAAGGAAACTTCCGTATCATACTCCATAACATAATCTTTATATCTTTCTGGTAATCTACGTTCTCTCGCAGGTTGATTTCTTCTACTATTATTTTCCACTGCTCGACTTCCCTCAATTTCTTCATTACTATTTCTATTTTCTGCTTCAATCTCTACTACTCGACTCTGACTTTCTTCAACTTGTTCATTATCTAAAAACTCTTCATCTTCTTCTGGTTGTAAAACGTTATCAAAATTTAACTCATTTTCAAAAAGGTTTCTATTATTTACACTATTCTCATTTCCAGCTTCTTCATTTATTCTCTCACTCTCATTTGTTTGATTGTAACTTGTTTCACCATTTGTTTCATCATCATTTGTTCTAACTTCAACTGTTTTCCTGAATGTTTCATCATCATTTGTTCTAACTTCAACTGTTTTCCTGAATCTTCTAGACTTTTCTCCTTCTCGATCACTATCTATATTGATGATTCTTCTCCTATCTTCACCTTCTCGACACCCTTCATTGTGGTCTGATGAGTTTTGCCTTGTTTCATCTTCTTCTATTTGTTTATCGTCATCCATCTGCCAGAGTCCATTTATTTTAACCATATTTTCTTCATCATCTAAACATATTCCTTGTTCTTCTTCGTTTATTCTTACATCTCTCGCTCTTATTATTTGTTTCTTGTCGTCCACCCAAATTTTGTAGCCATTTCGAACATAGCCAATGAGTATTCCTTTGCTGCATCTTTCGTCAAGTTTTCTTAATCCAAAATTTGTTTTGTAGTAAGCTGTAGATCCAAATCTTCTGATGTTCGATAGGTTAGGTTTTATCTTGAACCACATTTCTGCTGGTGTCTCGTTTCTACCTTCCGTTGGGCTTCTGTTGATCAGGAAACTGGCTGTTAAAAGTGCTTCCCCCCACAAATAGTTCGGAACCTTGCCGTCAAACATTAAAGCCCTCGTTCTCTCCATCAGGGTTCTGTTCAATCTTTCGGCTTTTCCATTTAGTTGAGGCGTGTAAGGTATGGTTACATCCAATACTATTCCTTTAGCCTGGCACCACGCATGTAGGTTATTGCTCGAATATTCACCCCCATTATCGCATCGAATTTTCTTTACTTTTCTATTGAAATGATTTTCACTTAAACATACAAATTCTTTAATTTTGCTAAGGCATTCACTTTTGAAGGCGATCAAGTACACGACACAGAAATGCGTAAACTCGTCTAAAAACGTGATAAAATATTTTTTTGTTGTCCCAAGTGGGAACTTCAATTGGACCGCAAATGTCTGTATGAATTATTTCCAAAGGGAATTTTGCTTTGATTCTATTATTTTCAAACGATTTTCGAGTCATTTTTGCTTTTACGCAGATTTCGCAAAATTTGTTTGAATATTCCCCCCCAATTTTGATACCATTTACCATTTTTGCCAGACGAGACACGTCGGATACATGACCTAGTCTCCGATGCCAGATATTGGTACTCTCAGTGAGTAGCGCTTCGCGAGTATAATTAGCCAAAAATTCCGTTTCATAAAGTCCGGTTTTAGTTTTATAACCAATTAAAATTGTTCTATTAAAATTTTTTATAAATACCTTGTCTCCAGAAAAATGTACGGTGCCACCATTGTCTGTGATAGCGCTTACCGAGATGAGGTTTCTTGATATATCCGGGACAAAAAGTACATCTTTCAGCTGTCCGAAGTCGGTTTTTATTATACCAGTCCCTTGCGCTACCAAGTTTTCTGCATTCGCACACCTAATTTGCACTTCTATTTTCTCTGTAATTTGAATTAAATTTTTATTGCTAAAGAAATGTGATGAGGCGCCTGAATCAATTACAGCTTTGACTGGAATCTGTAATTGTTCGCTTACAGGGTTATCATTATTGTTGTAATTATAGCTGCGGCAGAATTTTTCTATGTGACCCTTCTTATTGCATTTCTTACAAATTTTTCCCGAAAAACAGTTTCTTGTATTGTGACCAATCTTATGACAAATATCACAGCCTTGTTTACATGCCCTAGCGATGTGTCCTATTTTTCCACAATTATAGCATTTTCTTTCGTCTGTTTTAAATGCTTGATTACTCCATTCTGAAGTACTAGGCATGTCTGAATTTTCTATTTGTCTTTGTATCTTCTGGATAAGGTTGAAGATGGTCTTTTCTGATTTTGGTGTTATATCCCAAACTGTCTTAAAATAATTTAAATTTTGTGGTAGTATTGTTAATGCTTTATTCATTAGCATATCTTCGCTTATGCTGTTTGGGTCTACTAAATTAATTTCTGAAAATAAATTCTGTAAATTGCTTATGTCATCTATTACATTCCCTTTTGAAATGTAGCTGTAAAATTTTATTATTTTTTCATGATTATATTCTTTGCTATCAAAACGAAATATCAAATCCAATTTATCAAAAATTTCCTTGGTTGAATTACAATTAATAATGTAGTGTAGAAACTTTTCATCAATAAGACTAATTATAAGAAATCTTGCTTTTGCATCATTATAATCTTTCGCTCCTTCAATTAGTCCTTTCGACTCCAAGAATAATTTTGTTATTTTTCTCCAATTTTTGTAGTTGCTTTGATCTCTCAACTTGTTTATATTTTCCATGGCTATTAAATATTTCCTTAGTTACCGCCTTAAAATGTCAACAACTCTGGTTGCTATGTTTATCAGACTCTGGCATGTCTGTTATTCCTTAGTTACAAAACAACATCGAAAACAATAAATCACACAAATCACACAAACATCTATTTAAATGTTATGAACGCTCTCTGGGCCCATAACCTGTAAAAGGAAATACAAGAGAGCGTTCCAAAGATGATTTAATTATATACACAACGAAATAAACAACATAACAATAAACTTATAAAAACTAGACTCAGAACATGTTTTCTGTGAGAAGCTATCAATGAGACTCAATTCACAATGACACAGACACATATGTTCTATTCTCTTTCTTTTAAGAACATAGACAATATTTAAACTTATGTCAAGAGAGTGTTGATTGCAACTGGCCAGCATGTTGCAGCTGGCCAGCATCACTGACCAGTATCCTTTCAACAATAAGAACTCTAAAAAGTCATCTTTACAAATTATTTAGCATCTGCGGTAAATATCAATGGATACAAAAAAATTTGAAAGACGTTGTACTATGCTACAATAACACTATTCACCGTGTAACAAAACTTAAGCCTATTGATGTTAGCAAAGAAAACCAGATGATTGTTAGGTCTAACATTATTAAATCACAAATTACCAGAAAACATCAAAAATTTAAGTTCCATGTTGGTGATCAAGTCCGGATAAGTAAATACAAAGGGGATTTCTACAAAGGTTATACTCCAAACTGGTCAACAGAAATATTTTATGTTATTAAAGTCAATCATACAAACCCAGTTACTTATCACTTGGAAGACAAAAATAAACAGAGAATTTTAGGATCTTTTTACGAGCATGAATTACAGAGAACCAAATGTCCAGATATTTATCTTATTGAAAAGGTTTTAAAAAGAAAAGGAAACAAACTCTTTGTCAAATGGTTAGGTCTCAGTGATGGTGAAAACAGTTGGATTGATAAAAAGTTATTGTTGCTTTAATATAAACTAAGCATTATTATTTATACGCTCACTTTATAATCATCGATGAAGGAAGGAAGTGGTATTATTAACAACTTAATAAATAACATTCCGTTTGAGTTACATTTACCTGGATATCAATTTTGTGGTCCAGGCACAAAACTTAAGAAAAGATTACTCAAGGGCGAACGAGGTATAAATAAATTGGATGAAGCTTGCATGTACCACGATATCGCTTACAATAATAAAGATTGGAACGTTAGACATAACGCCGATTTAGAACTTTTAAATATGGCAAAGAAAAGATTGAAATCGAAAGATGCTGGGAAAGGAGAAAAGATTGCATCATGGATAGTAAAAAATGCAATGAAAGCAAAACTTAAAGCCGGAGCAGGAGTACGGTCATTCATGAAAGGTGTTAAAAAAATTCAAAAGCAAATGAAAAAATTAAAGTGTAATGACAACCGAAAGGCTATAAAATATGCACATGCAGCTGCAAAAAAAGTGTTTTCTAATGTAAAAGGAATACGCTTCCCACGCTGCATTCCTGTTCCGAAAACTGGTGGGTTGTTACCCCTCATACCAATCTTTGCTGGTTTATCAGCTCTTGGTTCACTTGCTGGAGGTGCTGCAGGTATAACAAAGGCTGTTAACGATTACAAGGTTGCTCAAAAAAATCTTCAAGAATCTGAACGACATAACAAGATGATGGAAGCCGTCGCACTTGGGAAAGGATTGTATTTGAAGTCTCACAAAAAAGGAGCGGGCTTGTACTTACAACCTCCAAAAAACTAATTAAACGGTTACCCAAACGAGCACTCACTAATTTAGATATATTAAAGCACTCGGTTCATATTCCATATTTTCGTGGCGTTTTTATGCGAGATACGTTACCATCAAAACCAAGAAAAATTGAGTGTGCTATTCTAAATTTAGATAGTTCCAGAAATCCGGGAACTCACTGGGTAGCCTATGTCAAGCAAAATGAATACTGTGAATACTTTAACAGTTTTGGTAACTTAAAACCTCCGTTAGAATTAATAAAATATTTGAAAAATATGCACATAAATTATAATTACAAACAGTATCAAACTTTTGGCACTACGAACTGCGGTCATCTTTGTTTATTATTTTTAAGAAAGTATTGGAAAAAATATTTATATAAAGGTTAAAATTAAAATAACTTGACAGTATAATAATGTCTTTCACTGTATCCATAACTGGGCAGGGAGCCTCCCTCGTAACAAACTACTCACCTACTTTAGAATTACGTGGAGAATACGAGTGTGGACTTCTGTACTTTTCTACATTTAATTCTATTCCTAATATAGATGAAAGAAATAATAAGTTTTATTATGGTAATAATGAGGTCATTGAAATTCCAGAAGGATCATATGAACTTCAAGATATTTGTGATTTTTTAAAAAGCAACGTCAAGAATACTGCATTAAAATTGAGTTGTAATAATAATACACTCAAAACCAAAATAGTCTGTTCAGAAGATGTTCACTTTGAGAAAAGTAATTCCATAGGTAAAATTTTAGGTTTTGCTAGGGAAACAATAAAGGCTAATATAAGTTGTGAATCTCGGTATCCAGTTAGCATTTTATCTACAACCATCGTGCGCATCGAATGTGACGTAGTTGGAGGATCATTCGTGAATGGAAAAGCAAGCCATATAATTTATGAATTTGTACCTAACGTGCCACCAGGCTATCGAGTTATTGAGATACCTAAAAACTTAATATATTTTCCAGTCAACCAAAATTCAATTAGTGCGATTAATATTAGATTACTAGACGGTCATAATAAGCAAATTAATTTACGAGGTGAAGAAATACAACTGTACTTGCACTTTAGAAAAAAATGATAAATTTCAATAAAAACACTGCTACAGTTTGTACTCAAGTCAGTTATAAAAGATCATCTACTAAAAGAACACCGCTTTTATTAAAAAAGAAACTTACTAAAAATAATAAAGATTTCCTAAAGCTAGTAGGCTTGCTAAAATGAATTATTTAAATATATCTCAACCAACGTCATATGATAACAGCATTGAAAGTTTTGAATATCATTCATACAAACCGTATGTAACAAGTTTCAACAATAATGATGAAATACGAATACCCATTCATCAACAAGATTTGTATGTGTTGCCTTCACTCAGCGCTTTGTATATTGAGGGCAAAGCGGATGTGTATAACAGTACTACTAAAGAAAAAGTGTCAAGTGTGCATTTTGTTAATAATCCAGCGTTATTTCTATTTCAAGACATTCGCTATGAATTAAATGGAATCGAAATAGATAAAATTAAAAATGCAGGCATAACAACAACAATGAAATCCTATTTATCGTTAAATGAAAATGAATCCAAAAGTGCAAAAGTTTGGGGTTGGTCTACTTCAGGAACCACCAATGTTAGTGAAGGCGCATTTTCTGCTTCAATACCATTAAACAAACTATTAGGTTTTGCAGAAGATTATGAAAAAATTATTATAAACTGTAAACACGAGTTAGTACTTTTGAGAAGCAACACAAATGTCAATGCCTTGAAATTAAATAAGGAACAAGTTGTAGAAAATATAATAATAAGTAAAATTGTTTGGCGCGTTCCGCATGTTAAGGTGTCAGATCGTGAGAAAATTCATTTGTTAAAACATTTAGAAAAAGATCGAGCTATCACACTAGCATTTCGTAATTGGGACTTATATGAATACCCATTACTACCCAAAACGCGTAAACATTCTTGGTCTATTAAAACTTCATCGCAAATAGAAAAACCGAGATTCGTTGTTATAGCTTTACAAACCAACCGAAAACATAATGCGGAAATGTCTATGGCAGAGTTCGACCATTGCAATATACGTGATGTAAGAGTATTTTTGAATTCATCGTATTACCCTTATGAAGGACTAAATGTCAGTTTCTCAGATGATAAGTTTTCTTTATTATATGAGCAGTACGCCAGATTTCAGCAGTCTTATCACGGACGCCGATCAGAACCCTTGCTGTCTTTAAAAGAATTCAAGGCTATTGCTCCTTTATTCGTAATTGACTGTTCTCGCCAACACGAATCATTAAAAGGATCGATTGATGTGAGAGTTGAAATCGAAGCAGATCAAGAGATACCTGATCAGACCGCTGCATACTGTCTCATACTGAACGATTGTATATTTGAATACAAACCTTTGAGCAATATTGTAAAGAAAATATCATGAATACCAGTACAATACTCGTGGATTTGCAAGGATTCAAAAACCATAAAAACGAATTCTTAGTAAAAGAATTAGCAATAGCTACTCTAGAGTTTACCTATATATTTTTAATTAAGCCTCCATATCCATTTACTTCACTAACTGAAGAAGAAAAAAAATGTGTACGTTGGATAGAACGAAACAGAGGTTATCAGTGGAGTGAAGGATTTATTGACTATAGAGAATTTCATAGAATTATCAAACCTATTTTAGAAAACCGCAAAATAATTGTGAAAGGAGAAGAAAAGATTAAATGGATGAAAGACATAAGTGGTCATAATAATATTGTCGATATTAGTTATACGGGTATAGCTAATTTGAATACGTTAAATGATCTGTATAGTAATAATATGCTTCATTGTTTAACTCATAAAAATAAGTGTGCTTTGAGAAATGTATTATGTATAAAAAAATGGTTTTTACTTAATGGTTATTCATTTAATGATTTTTGAATTTTGAACACCTCTCCTGGTAAATTATGTTTTAAAGTATAAAATTAATTATATTAAATATGTGTCTACTTATGAATTTTAATAAACTGATTTTTATATAAAATGTTGTTTAAGTTACATATCCTACATAACTGAAACCTTAATAGGACAAAAAATAAAAGACACTTCTGTTTTAGATTAAACTATATTTACACATAACTTACAACTACAAAAAATAACTTACAATAACTTATTATAAATACACTCCTAAAAGTGATCGTCACAAATTTTTTTTGATATTTTCTTTACAAGACTATCCGTGAGATCCATGATCTCATCCATCGGGTTTTGTACTAAATATTGCGCACTGAGCAGCATGTTATCTTCACAGTCTTCGACGTCCGAGCTAGTAGCGGATCCCACATCATTCGCTATGTCCAACACCTTAATTTTGATCAGTCTTATTCCTTTTGGTTCCTTCGTAATCACATATGACTTAGACGACTTCAATGTTTTTTTTTGAAATGGTTTTTTATGCCTAGGTTTCTTGTCTGGTCTGGATGCAACAATTTGTTTAGAGCACAAATCGGGGAACTCTTGCGTAAATCCTTCCAAGGGATCTTGAGCGTATTGTGAAAACAGAATGTCGGGAGAGTCATCCATCATCTATAACAAAATAAAGGTTAATTAGTAATATGTCTTACATAAACTGTAACATTTATTGAAATGTTGTATACTCACTTGAATAAAACCCAAAGTCAGTAGTACCGCGTTCGTCAGAGACAAGGTGTGAATGAGGGAAAATAATGGACTTAGCTATTGAATCAAATTCTGCTTAGTTTGCATTGCGTGTTTGCAACATAGGTGAGGTGACCTAGATGCAACACGTGTAATAAATAACAGAAGTGGTAAAATAATTGACTTAGACTATCAAATTCAATTCTGCTTAGTTTGCTTTGCGTGTTTGCTGCGTAGGTGAGGCAGCCTAGATGTAACACGTGTAATAAACAGCATTAGTGCTAAATTATAGACTCTATGTACATACATTCGATGAAAAAAAAAAAAAACAGTTCTTAATAATGAAATATTTATTTATTTAAGTAATAATGAGTCCACAAAGTGTTACATAGCTTACACAACTAAAACAATATATTGATATAAATTAACTATTACCATATTACTTTATTGTAACCCTATGTCCAGGTTCATGATATATTAACTTATTGTATAAGTATGATAAAAGTAAACAGTGTTACTTAGCTTACAGAGTTAAAACAATAAATTGGTTTGTATTATACTATTATTTTATTATGACCCCATGCCAACGTTGAAACTTTGTCTGATAAAACTACACGTTTATCATCGGAATTTGACAAGGCTATTTTATTAACACTCTGTGTAAAAATCTCGTGCTTAATACACTTAAACAATATATTCTTCTTTCGTATTACTGTGTCATGAAGCAAAGCCGATCTATAGTCAGACGATGACAAATCTCTTACAACATTTTTTTTAACACCTTTTGCTTTCTTAATTAATGATGAATCTGTTTTTATGCAGTATAATTTAGAACGTAAACCTACGAATTCTGTCATAATTTCGCCTCCTAGTTCATCTTTAAACAGACCGGGTACTTTTTTGTTTTTTATAGGCAAACCAAAAACATTATCACCGTTATAGTTACTAGTATCAAAGTAATTTATAAAGTTGTCTTTTAAATCGCGATAAAAGTCTTCCGTTTCAATTTTGTACACGAAACTATCAGTATCGGTGTAACATAATTGTACCTTATCTCCGTAGTAGGGCTTTATTATTGTGTAATGAAATTGATACATATGACATTTCGAGAGCTCCAACACGGCAAAACCGATGTAAATAGGTTTGTCTAAAAATATTCTATCAGGCTTCATCTGGATGGCTACAAAATTTTCTGAGAAAATGGTGGCACTGTGAAAGTTAGGCCTTGCAATTAATTTATCTGCGGTTATGAACTTTTTTGTTTTGTTGGTTTCATCATTCCACTTACTGATCAATCTCACATCTACTCTTTTTTCGCTGTCTTCTAATGTTTTACCAAACACGGAATTATTTAACAGTTTAAAAAGGTCTTGTTGGAAGGGAGTCACTGCCTTTTTCCGTAGTTCAGTATTTAAATTAATATATTTTCCTAAAAATGAACTTTGTCTGAATGACAGAACGCGATGAATTTTATCTAAGATAAGTCCGTTTTTAATACAGGTTTTTAGATGAACATAATGGATTACATACTCGTATTTTGAATACAAGTTAGG
The DNA here is from genome assembly GCA_963082485.1 of Eudonia mercurella. Taxonomy (NCBI): domain Eukaryota; kingdom Metazoa; phylum Arthropoda; class Insecta; order Lepidoptera; family Crambidae; genus Eudonia; species Eudonia mercurella. The sequence goes on from OY720036.1 coordinate 16,443,140, forward strand.
AATCAGTTTAGGAGTTTTACCACCAGGGGGTATAAATTTTTCAGCGCAAAAAGGATAATCATTGTGAATACAATGTAGTTCATCTGGATAGATCAAATCAACTTCGAGGATAAAACCATAGTCAGCATCATCAGCTATGTTCATGACAACAAGTTGATCTATCTCATTCTGATCTAAAAGTCTAAAATCCGACACAGGTAGAGGTTGACACATACTGTAACCATATAAATTGTTGCAATCGATGTAAACAAGAAACGAATCAGACTCAGTATGATCGTGACACGACATGTATTTATTGTTAGCCTTAGCGTATCTCGTTGAACACAAACAAATCCCCCCACGTATCCCTTTTTGTATGAATCGTATAATTTCTAAGTCGTTTAACAATTCCAATTGAACACCTGTTTTAAGCAACATCGCATCGAAGGATAAACTTGGAGCAGTTAAATAAAAGGCAGGATCTAACTGATAGTTAGACTTACAGACTTGTCGAAAATTTTCAAATACGTCAGCTAACAGTAATACATCTGTTTTAAGATATAAGTCTGTGTAACCTCCTAGGTCTTTTATTTTAAATGTAGACCAGACTTCCTGAGCGTGAGCGTAATCTGTATCACTTATATCTTCATCAGTCAAAGAATTATAAAAACTTTTTTTTGAGGGAAGTTGTCTTTCAGAAAACGAATTCCAATGCTTCATATGATCGTACGGATAGACTCCTTTACGAGTCAATAATTCAAAATGCTTTTCTTTAGGATAGCTATTTTTCAAGTTAACAAAGTCTGTTTTATGTAAACCTTTGGCTAACTTTTCTAAGCTAGTCCCTAGGAACTGAAATGAATCAACAAACCGTATCTGAGCAAATTTTTCATCGTTCAACGGTAAAAACTTGGTAAAAGAAATATAATTTTCTTTATTTCTCGGGATGACTTTAACAGCCCCCGAACTCTCAGCTAACTCTTTTATAAACAAATGGCAGTCATAGCCTGCTAAGTTATGGAAAAATACAGGTACTAACTTAGGAACGCTGTATCGTAAGTTACAGTATTGATGTGCAGCACCTCGATAACGTCCGGTTAGATGACAGTGATCCCTTACCTTGTCGAGAATCAGAAGCTGGTTACAAATATGACAGACCTCAGCACATGCAAAATCCCTCGCTTCCCGATCATTAAAGTCCATCTTAACTTCGTTATTTAAGATTTCATATATCTTTTTAATATCAGTATAAAGCATTTCAAGGAATTTTTCTACACAGTCGAGACCTCGATACTGTACGAATCGATTTAAGCCTCTATCAAAGGAACAAACTATATAGTAAGCAAAAGCTGCTGGAATGTGCTGCTGACGAGGTAAAGTGTAACTAGAAGATGGATTAGGCTCACAACCTAGAATGGGTTGTAGAAGAGCCTCAAAGTCAGCGTATACAACAAAGGGAACGTCTTGCTTTCGTTCAAAATGTTTAAATTCCAGGTACGTTCCCTTATCAGGTAATACTGTACAAACACCGCCGCATGTGTGTTTTATAAGATTATTTTCAGTGGTAAAAAATAGTAAACAATCATCGCAAAAATATAATTGACCATTATGTTTAGTGATTTGGTTACGCACTAGACGGGACAGGTTTTTTATCAAAACGAAATGACTCTGAGCATTACTATCAAGTAAAAGTAGATTTATTTTAGTTCTGTCACTCGCTTTGAATTCCGATCTGTAAATAGGACCAACTATGGTACGGTTGTTTTTTAACGAATAAACATTTATACTTAAATAAGGATTATTACTTTCAAATCTGGCTATATCGTCAAAAGTGACTGGAAAAGACATACCGGTAATATTAAGTACATTCTTAAAATGTGGATAAGATGTAACCCTATCACTGTTCTTTGTGACAGGATAAAGTGCTGCAACTACGCTCCATAGAAAACAATGCTTATCCTTATTTCGAACGTTAATACACGCTTTTTTCGATTTTATTACTAAGGGCAAATCGGCGTACGTTGATCCAGAACCTCTTAAAGGATCGAATTTATTAATGTTAACCTCTAAAGAAACGTTACTTAGAAAAGACCAACCACTTTCGCGATCTTCAAATTCCTCAACCCGTTGTTTAATATAACTTACAAGTGTTGAAAACACCTTATCGTAATTAAAGTTACGATGAACGATAAAATTCTTTGTAGTGAATGACTTTATTTCATGACTATCATTTTTAAATAATAGAAAATTAGCATAATATTCAAAATTCACTTTTACACTTATATGCTTCTTCAAAGCGATCAGCAAAAGATTATTTATTTTAGAACGTAAATTATGTAAAAATGAATCAGGCATAGAGTGTTCGAATTCCTCTGTAACAACAATTCTATAAGAAGCGATTCGACCTCGAAAAGCTGTTGCGTACTCAATAACGCCATCAACGTTAGCCTTCTGCGTTGAAACACTTTTCTTATGCGTAGTGCTTTTCAGATGTCCTACCCATTGTCGGTTTCCTACTTGCACAGAACAATCAGAACAAAAAGGCATTTTACTAACACTTACTTACTTTGCTGTAACTGTAATAAACAGTAGGTACTTGTAAAATACTTAAACTAAAATATTATAACGGATATAAGAACCTGGTACTCTAGTAACTTTATTTATTTATTTAGGAAGCGTACGCTTATAGCTTGACTCGCTCTAGAGTTCGTCAAGCGCGTAGATTATAATAAGGAGAGCGTAAAGCAAATGCACTCAACCAACCAAATATTACCTTGTGTGAGTACCAAGTTTTATAACCAACGCTTAGTTACCTAAACCTTATAGTTATCTGATACCTTTTTTACCTGGACAATTGGGATCACAAATTCTTAGTTATTTCAATATTATAGATGTTTATTATTTTAAAAGATTATATTAAATTTAATTTATTTAAAAATAACAAACTTAATAAATATTTATTTCTTATTGCTATAAAATGTCGGTTTGCTGTCGGCAAACAACGAGGACTTGACTTTCTGCATGAACCTCTGCAGATACGTCCACTCAGACTGGTCGCGATCCAGCTGCACCTTGAGTGTGACAAGTGCTTTGGTATAGCGTAGCTCCGGAGGCGCCGTCAACGCTTCCTCGGTTGTGTAGACACGTGTCTCGATGTAGTACTGTCCGTCGTGCAGCGCACGGTGCACCAAGGATCCGTTGGCTACGCGGCTGCTGATGCTACTTTCGAGCTGTTTGCCTCGAACGGGAGCTCGCTGAGCGTTATCAACAGCGATAGTCTCTTCGTCTTCAGACAGCAAACCGAGTACATCCAGCAATTCCTTTTTACAGCTCTTCGGTTTCTTAGCTGAACTGATGGTTCTGCAATAGATAAATTTTGTGTAAGTAAAATGTAAGTTTATGATAAACAATATTATCGAGCTTTAAATGAAGAGTTCGAGTAGGTAAAACGGATAAACATTTAAAACAAAACATGACAGAATTATTAGGTATACCACGGAACGCATATCCAACCATAAAAAATAAATGTAGGTTTTTACCTGTTAGTTTCCCGGGACGTAGAGACAGGTTTTCGCTTGGGCTTGGGTTTCACCTCGGGTTTCACCTCGGGTTCGAATATATCATACTCAGAGTCAGACCTGTAAAAAAAAAAACTAAAAATAAATATCAAACATTAGGTACTTATGCAATTTATAATCATGTCTGTAAAGGCAACGTTATAAGGTTAGGTTCAAAATCTAATTAGCGAGTTAAAAATTAACTTTATATCGTTATAAGACCTATAAACCTTACAGTCACATACTTAGTATCATACACACACTAGTGCAAACATAGCACATAGACAGTTTCTGATGGCTAAAGGTGTCTTTAGCCACAGTGAGAGTAGACAAAGGTGGTGAGGAGCTTCTACGTGCCTTCCAAAGCACGGAGAAGCTCGAGATTATAAATTTTTGGTCACCCATCCGATGACCGGCCTTTGCGAAAGTTGCTTAACTACAGCCACTCGCAGACCGGGCGCGTTAACCACTGCGCCATCGAGCTCCTCGACTCGAATTAACAATACCTGTGATGAAATAAGTCACCATAAAAAGTACTTACATCTTGAACACTTACAATATTTCACTGCAGCTGCTGATAGAGAGACTCTTCGATCAGATATGACGACACTGGACTAGTTGCTCAGGCTTGAGTACTTCGAAATACAGAATGAAGCTCTAACCGAACACTTGCCGAATTTAAAGGAAAAATATTGAATATTCGGCAATTTTAGTTAGGGCTGTCACGAACGTTACGCTTACGAAATATGATTAAAGAATGTTTACACATATGCGGCTGCCCCATTTCAAAACCTATTAAGGAACATTTTTTGTAAAAAGAGGTTTTTGCATTAATCTTCCAAATATTGTAAGTCCCTACACAATACAAAAACACCAGCATTGATATCTAAGATATAAACATAGATATTGAAGCAAATATATATAATATATAAAATAAAAAATAAAAAATAAAAATAATATAAAATAAAATATGTAATATACACATAAATCAATACATCAATAACATTTCATGTTTCGTATTTTATATATTATACAACCGAAAGATTTTTTCTTACCCAAGATAAATATTTTTCGAAGGCTAACCTATTTTACGTTTATACGCTCTCCTGTAAAATTTGCTTTTAGGTCCTTACTAGGTTTTGAAATGGGGCAGCCGTATGCATTCGAATTTCTATTACTTAAAACTCATCATTTCCATTTCAGTACGTCGCAAAACTATTAGATTATAAAACCGAGCGCTTTTTAGCGAAAGACCGAGTTTGTTCATATTATGGTAAATAAAAGTACAAAATTACAAGGTTCGTTCTAGCGAAGGATGTGTCAGCCCTATCTGGTGCACTACGATTGGCGTATTTGCCTTTTGTTGATATTGAATTGTCGACAAATTTATTTAGGGCTGTCACGAACGTTGCACATACGAAATGTGATTAATGAATATACACAAATTTGTATATGCTAAATAGCATTCGAACAAAATAATGCTCAAAAAAGATACTTTTTGTAATCCCCTACATACATGAATTAATATTAATTTATAGCATGCGAAAATAAATCAATACCCTAATATACCTACTTAAATAATGTTAATAATGAAAAGTCAAAACAATAGCTTATTTGTGTACACACGCCTGCACATCAACCTACCACAAACTGTCAAATTTCCTCAATAGACTTTGAACTTTATGTCTTTATATTATGGTTAAAAATGTATTGAAGAATGATAGTTTTGGATAGGTTGATGTGCAGGCGTCTGTACAAATAAACTATAACTCTAAAATAATTTGGAGACATAGTAAACATTAACATTATTATCTATTACTTAAAATGAAGCATTTCCATTTCAGTACGTCGTCGGTCGCAAAGCTATTATATATAGGTATTATTAAAAACAACCGCTTTTTAGCGAAAAAAGACCGTGTTGTTCATATTAGTGTTAAGAATTTGTGCAAAGGTCTTTGTGTGTAAGCAATATATTATTTATTTATTTATTATTATATCTATTAAAATAATTTAATCGTTTAACTTTGAAAATAAAATGTAACACTCACAAACCTTTATCAAGAAACGTACAAAATTACAAAGTTCGTTCTAGCGATGCGATGGGTGTGTCACCCCTATCTAGTGTGCTACGATTGGTGTATTTGCATTTTGTTGATAGCTTGACTGCGGCTAACATATCGAGAATGAATACACCGACCTCAATTTGACGATGGAAATATTTCTAGTCATTACTAAAATATTGTTATTTTTTAATAAAAAAGTAAGAATAAAAATAAACCTATGATAATTTTATGTTTCTGTGTGTATTCGTTGGAGTAAATAATACCGTTTATTCTGAATTTCATACATAAATAGATTGATGCCTCTTGGTATAGCGGTAAGTGATCCTCACTGCAAATCCAACGGTCTTGGGTTCGAATCCCTGAAGTGAATGTGTCTGTGTGATGCGCACTATCATTTTTCGTAGATGTTTATATTATGTATTTTTAGTATGTTTATACGTAACTAGTACTTATAGGTACTAAGCTTCACTAATCCATTTAGTTTGGGTCTAGATAAGTATAAATTTTTGTCTACAGAATTATAGGTATCTATCGTATCGTATCGTATAGCTTAAGATAGTATATTTTTGACGACCATCTGATAACTAACATAAGTGAAAGTTGCTTATGTTAGTTGCGAGGTTCTAGATAATGGACCTTCTTTCGAATATACATTGCAGCCTCCATAGAAACATGCTAATGTAGCTAAGATCGTTCTCTAAATTAACTTTATCGGGAATCGAACTCTGAACCCACTGCATTCAAGGTGATTTTATTCCTTCTTGTTCAGTTTAAAATATTTATAGCAGGTGGTTTTCAGCGGCTGCACATGTTTACTGACTAAATTATCCTCATCATCATCAGTCTGTTAATATTCCTCATTGCTAGAGCACAGACCTTCCCTATGGATAGAATCCCATAGGGAGAACGACCATAACCCGCCACAGGACCTCGGTGTGGCGGTCAACATCCGTTGACGATTCTATATGCAGATTACAGTTTAACGCGAGATACAAGGAGGAGGAGAAGTTTGAGATACAAAATGTTTTAGTAACTTATCGGATAGCCGCCCAATCCGATAGTTGCTTAACTTCCACAATCGCAGACCGTTAACCAATGCTCCATCGAGATTAATTATAGCATAATGTTATCTAATTTACGATTTATTATGATAAACGTATGAATTCGAATTCGATTCTGTAAGTCTATATTTAATATTTAATTAGAATTGTTACTTAGGTTTATGATCCTTCATCAGTCTTAAAAATGTTCCTTAGCGTTTGAAACATCCATCCCAGACCATACAATACGGATATCATATTTATGAAAAAAAAAAAAAACAGAACTTCTTTGGTATATCCTCCATCATACCTATCAAACGTAATTTAAAGTCTAAAATTTATACGCAGACAAAGTCGCAGACAAGAAGCTAGCTAATCTATGCTTTATTCATTTCATTCACAATAAATTCAGTTTTGAAACAAATTGGTGGTTTTTAGGTATAAGTAAATAGGTCGTTGCATCCGCTGGCTGTTGACCGACGCCCGTGGCGCTAGAATTGATGACAGCGCAGCGCAGCATGCGTTTACCTAATGTGTAAATATTACGAATTTACAATAATAAACTTTATAACAAGTTTGTAAATTTTTGATATTTTAGCGTTTAACGCTAGAATGTTCTTAGATAAAAAATTGCAATAAAAAAAGACGAAGCTAAAATTTAAAAAAAATTAAAGCAACTTCATCTGTACCAAACACGGTAAAAACTCTGCCTCAGTAGCAAAGTGGTTAATGCAGTCATCTGGATTGTGGAAGGAATTCACCATCTTATCTAAATATGTCGCCATAACATCAATGTTTGTAGCATTGTTGTGTTCCGGCAGCTAGAGATAAGATAGCCAGTACCTCACTGGTTGAGAATCTCGGGTGAAGTGCGCTTCCATCAAATGACCTTATCATCACTTAACATCAGGTGAGATCAAGGCACTGTGCTTACCCGTAAATATATAAAAAATATATATATGTCTTACAGAATGAATATGGTAGACTAGAGCGTTGGTTTGATGATTAGTAAATCTGTGTGTTGCGTATGGTTGTGGGTTCTATTCTAGCTTAGAACAAACATTCAGGGGCGCGAAAATCTGTGATCGAACTGAGTTATTGAGGATTCTTCCGCACCTGCGAGTGCGGGCGAACGTAGTTTGACCACGCGAGCATAGGTGAGGATGAACTCTCAATAACACACTACTTATACATGAGACGTGATTACTCCATCAGTCAATACGTAAACAAGTGTCTTTATTACGAGTATACCTACTTATATAAGATCACATAAAGCTGTGAACGCCTTGACTGATCTTGATTGATGATCCATCATCCATTTCTTTACATGTTTTTTCAAAGGTCTTTCGTGTAGTACCTAAATATATACGCAGGCACTTTGTACGTACACGCCGCAAGAATTTCTTTCGTATTATTTCTTTTGAGGAGCTCGATGGCGCATTGGTTTATCCGCCCGGTCTGCGAGTGAGGTTAAGTAACTTTCGCAAAGGCCGGTCATCGAATGGGTGACAAAAAATTTATTATCTCGAGCTCCTCCGTACTTTGGAAGGCACGTAAAGCCGTTGGTCCCGGCTGCATTAGCAGTCGTTAACAACCACCAATCCGCACTGGGCCCGTGTGGTGGTTTATGGCCCGTTCTCCCTATCCATCCATAGGGAAGACTCATGCCCCAGCAGTGGGAACATAAAATGAGCTGATGATGAGTTGTGCCGGCGGACACACTCGCGTGAACTACAAAATTATAATTATTTTAGGATTTTTTTTATAAGTGACTTGTCTTTATTTTTTTTACATTTAGAAATAAAGCTGTACCTATAAGCCTTCTAGATGAATGCTAGCCTTAGAAATAAAGCAGCACGAGTATCCTGAATGCTTATAGATATAAAGTTTCGCATGGGTGACGATGATTCTCACACCATGATGTAGATTACGGCTGCTATTCAATTCAAATTTACGCAAGCCTATTAAGATCATCATCATTATCATCTCAGCCAAAAGAAGTCCTACTGGACAAGGCCTCTACCTATTTACCTACCTATTTAGGTACTTGTATGTAATTGTCCATACTGGTCAGGGATGTGAAAAGAATGTATCAGCTGCCTAACTTCCCCCTCACTTCCCGTGCATGTCGTAAGAGCCGATTAAGAGACGAGTTGATTGCTCTTCGATCGGCTAGCAACTTGTCACTGATTTATCTATTCCAACTCGGAGGCCCACTCTTAAAAATTTTTGACTATTATGGCCACTATCATCATCATCATCATCTTAGCCAAAAGACGTCCAAATCTTGGGATTTCCACAACGACCGCTTTTGTGCTGCTCGCATCCAGTGGCTTCCCGCGACCTTCACCAGATTGTCGGTCCACCTTGTTGGAGGCCTGCCCACACTGCGCTTTCCGGTACGCGGTCGCCACTCGAGGATTGTTCCACCCCAGCGGCCATCAGTCCTGCGAGCAATGTGCCCTGCCCACTGCCAATTCAGCTTAGCAACTCTTCGGGCTATTGTTCTTCTGCGGATCTCCTCATTTCTGATTCGATCTCGCAGAGAAACCCCGAGCATAGTCTTCTCCATTGCTCCGTTCATCCAGGGCATCAGAATTATTGTTATTAGCGGGATAATTACCATATTTTTATAAAATGTTTATTGTGGTGTCGAAGTCACTGACGGCGAGTTTACTAAAAATTTTGGATTTGGATGCTCTGTATACCCCTTTTTTGAGAAGGACGTTAGAATGTGTATGTATATATAATATGTATGTATTTAATTTAACATATTATTTCAAAACAATTCGATCTCTTTACGGGCTCTTTGGTTATAGAGACACTGAGGTGTTGGTCGTCTCACAATTAATTCTAACTTGCATACCGTCTATTATTTTAATCGGCTGCGTTCCGTTTTACGCAAAAACAGCTACCGTATCCTTCGGTTTAATTGAGAGATCGTCAAATTCGTACTACAAATGTTACGCTACTGGCGTAATTAAATCCATTGTGTTAATGGAATGTTTTGTGAACAAGCACTACGTTTCTGGAGTAGTCATTATACATTCAATCAAAGATCTCCTCGAGCGTGTAAAGCACCGAAGTTGGCGTGTGTAAGTTTGTAGTCACGTCAAGCCTCGTCGAGAGGCGGCGACCGGAAAAGTTACTATGTTGCCCGCATAATAAGTTCAGGACGCCCCGTTGCCGCTTGTCTATGCGTTGCTTCTATAAACTTGTACATTAGCTATGCAAGAGACTGACCCTCGAAGGGTATCGAGTCGGACACTACGTTTCAAATAATAAAAAATATTGGAGTTTTTTTGTCTTTCAAAAATGACTTTTGACCAAATTGTCGTGAAATTATACTTACGTGTGAATTATTTTTATTCTGATTCGACTGACTGACATCCAATACGTAAGTAAGTAGGTACCAACAGTGCTTTTTATGCGGCAATATTTAAAATATATTATGTAGTGATGTTTTAAAAAAACAATGATAAGTGATTATTTATTTATTAAACAATGATAAGTAATTATTTAATTATTTATTAAAAAAAAATTTTTTTTTTCAACATTTGTGTTTTAAATTATTTATTTACTTAAAAACATTCTTATACAATGCTACATTCAAATATTGAATTCAATGTTGCCCGTATAATAAGTTCACATCACCCCGTTGCCGCTTTTCTATGCGCTGTTTTTACTCGTATAAACTTGCACATAAATTGTGCAAGAGTCTGACTGGCTCTCGAAGGGACGGGACGGCATTTCGTATAAGGAAGAACGTTTTTTGTCGTATTAAGGATACCACCAACAAAACAATGCCATAATAATATACTTACGGGTGAATAAAATTATTTTATTTCCCATTAGAATGACAAATTGTAACATATAACAATCAATAGGATACTAACGATGTGGTTCGTGAGTAGATTCATTAAAAAAAAACGATTTCAAAGAGTAGTTATTGCAAACAATATATACACAATATAAAATAATTAATAAAAAAGTAGTCTACGATTGCTGAGATTAAGCAACTTTCGCAAAGGCCGTTCATCGGATGGGTCAAAGATTTATTAATCAATCAAAAAATTATCATTTGGAGCTCCTCCGTGCGGTACGTAAAAGCCATTGGTTCTGGCTGCATTTCTGCACTGGGCCCGCTTGGTGGTTTATGACCCGTTCTCCCTATCCATCTATAGGGAAGGATCGTGCCCAGCAGTGATTGATATATATATATTAAATGAGCTAGTGATGATGGTAGTGATAAAAAAAAATAGAAATGTATATAATACAATTAAAATAAGAAGGAAAAATATAAAACTTCCATAAGAACAATCATTGGAAACTATACGTAGGTATATGTTTATTTGGAATAAGACCGAGAATAAGGCGGCTGGCCTGACCTGAGACATTGTTTCCCCAAACGGACCCTGCCGATATCATCTTCTGCCAATCGCGTAAGTAGGCAGCCTACCCGTTATCTATTTCCCTCTCTTGGCCCACATTTCGTCTATACAATCACAATAAATAGGTAATAGTATTTAGTAGCGATAGGCATAATAGTATATTATTTGACACTAATGTTAGATTTATCGAACAAGAAGAACTCAAAGAAGCTGGCGCTTCCACGTTGCGATCTTGTAAGTTAAGCAACTTTCGCAATGACGAGTTAGTATATGGGTGACCAGGTTAAAAAAAAACGTCGATTTCCTCAGAACTTCGGAAGGAACGTTAATCACAGGTACAGGTTGTCTTCGTAAGATGGCAATCGTTGAACCTAACCAAACCCTATTCATTGGGCCAGATTTGGTGGTTATGACATATAAGACCTTATTTTCCAATGTGCTTTGTTCATGTGGGGAATCCAGAGCCCCATAGTGGGACGTATATGTTATGATGAAAAAAAAAGAACAAGCTTACTAGGTACTAACCTACTCAAGAAAATGTTTAAAATGAACGTTTCAGTTAATGCTTCTGAGAAAAAAAAGTCAAAACCCTATGACCCTTACTAATAAACACAGATTCAATTTCGAGTAGATACTCCGTGTTTTGTTCCCGTCATCTAAACTTCCTTTCGAAGTAGAGTGAAAGAGACAAAACACGGAATAACTATTTAAAGCTTATACTATGTGTATTAGTAATATTAAGTTCAAAATCCACTTTAAATCCTCAGCCATTTCAATGAACATTCTAAACATGACGATATACGATATACTATAGACTACATAGTAAAGCCTCTTCACAAACATCAGTTTCATGTTCAATTAAACAGAACACGTCCCAATTTGTAAGTACCTTTAAGAGCAGTGACAAAGTTTACTTCGTTACACTTATCGTAGTAACATTTAGATATAGCAGTCACCAAGTATTTATGTACGCCCTAATGTATCTGAGTCTGGCACAACGCCAGAACCCACCTTATAAGATTATCCGAGTGTATTTATTCTCAAAGGAAGGAAACATCTTGGCTACAACCTCCTTTATATCTCTCGATTCGAGCCACCCTTGGATATTCCAAAGTTGAAAAAGCCAATGCTGGAAACATTTGGAAACATTCAACTTTTTCTGTTTGCTGCCCTTTGCCTAATTTGTTCGAAAATATTTAGGACTGCCTTTCGTTTCGCGCTAAGATTGTACACTTTTCTTTATTCAAAAAATAGACCATTTTTTCTCTTATAAATTTGACAAAACAAGACACAAAATTGCGAGACGTAAGTAAAGTAAAAGATATACAACGGTGATAATATAATGTTCCATTCTCATGAGTTTTTCCACGAGGGTGCGATATTATTACAATGTCCTAGGTTTGGTTGTTGGTTAAGTTTAATTGAAGTCAACTTAGCTAGATGTAAACTAAGTCTGTCGCCTAACAGCAATGATTGTCGCATTGTTGTGTTTTGGTTGTTTGAAAGAGCCTGTTACTCAAATTAGTTCTCATTTTATAAAGAGCGCTTGCAACTTCATTTGTATATTACTTACTATGTATAATAAAATGAATGATAAACGCTTTCTCGTTGAAGGATAAAAGTAAACATTATATTAAAGAAAACCAGCCTACCAGCGCCTTGGCATATTTATGTCATGGTGTTATGATATCTAATGCAACCAATTGGTCGGCAACTAGTTAAATTTTAATTTAATTTAAGTAATTTTAGCTTTAAAAATGCTTGGTCAATAAAAAGAAATTCTTTCTTCTTTCTAAAACAGAAAGCAATATAAGTTTTTGCAGCACTATGACAATGATATAAAAACCCAATAAAATATAAACTGTTGTCCTAACTGTTGTTCGCCGTCGTTACCACCAGTTTTGTAACTGTATAAACACTCCTTTGTGATCAATAAACAAGCTAGGTACGACTATATTGATATGAAAGAGGAAACTCCTATTTCCTTTTGGTAGACCACAAAAACAGTCTAGCATGGAAAATTCCTATGTTGTTTGTTTTCCGTAGATTTCAAATATTACAGCCCCGGATTCAACAACGATGATTTTTTTGTCTTTTGTGTTGCTTTTTTTTCGTTTGTGGTTCACTAAGGTCATAAATGTAGGCACTAGTCTCTCACAAGGAGTACTTATAGGAAACATTTATATATTTAGATTCTTGTACCAATACTTTGTACCGTGTGATGAGAAAAATAAATATATTGAATTGAATGACAGCGGGTGCGGTGGTAGCGAACGAGAGAGGAGCAAGCGGGTGGGGGAGTGCCTTTCAAAGCAGAAGTTGTCTTATACTCGTATCATATCTAAAATATAAACTTATGTAAATGCAAAATATCAAATTAAAATCAAAGTAGTCACTTTTTTTACACTTACACTACAGAGTAAAAAATCACTAGTGAGGAGCTCGATGGCGCAGTGGTTAACGCGCCCGGTCTGCGAGTGCTGAGGTTAAGCAACTTTCGCAAAGGCCGGCATTAGCAGTCGTAAACAACCACCAATCCGCACTGGGCCCGCGTGGTGGTTTATAGCTCGTTCTCCTTATCCATCCGTAGGGAAGGCTCGTGCCCCATCAGTGGGGACATAAAACGAGCTGATGATGAATGTCACTAGTGCTCACAACCACGACCAGTGAAGTAGGGTAATGGCACTAATTTTTGGAGCGCGACAAGAACCAGTTATCGACATTTTTTTAAATTTAATCATTAAAGATAAGGGGCAGCAACAGATTTTAGTCATTAGCCATAATAGAATAAAGACCACGTGATTCCTAGCTGACATCCCGTACTTCGTCAGGAACACTATTTGTCGATAGCGCAAATCGAAAAGCTGTGCCTTGAAATGCGAAAGTCCTTGGTCGACTTACACCAAGGACTTTCAGCAAGTCGGGTGTATCCCACATTTTCCGTGGAAATACAAAATAGAAAAAGTTTAATTAATTAACGTGTTTTCCAAATTATATCACATTATTTCTATTGCGGCAAAAAACGCAGTTGTGTGTTTCCACTTTAATATTTATGACGGCCAATTACTACAAGAGGTTTTATCTGAAGAGGAAATAAATAAATAGTTTCTACGAATGCCGTCAAAAGAGGTGATGCAGTGTTTTTTTGCCGCCGCCGCCAGCAATGGAAACAGTGGAAGAATCAGTCCCAGTATTTCTATCAATAGAAATACCTAATGGAAATAGTGGGATACACCCGGGTAAGTCGTATTTTAAGGTATTTTTATATATAATAGCTATTAAGTTATTTTCAGCTGCAATATAGTAAAATTTCAATGAAAATCTATGTAAAATGGCGATGCAAACTGTGTCGAACTCTGGGCCTAAGTGTCGAACAGTGGTGCCTACCCTGCACGACAATTGAGATCACACTTCGCTACGAAAACGGTGGTCGTAAAATGATTCAGCAATCAACATTAGTGATGTAATTTAATGTATTTAGCAGAGTTATGTTAGGCCATCCCTCTTAACGGTTACAGATTAAAGTTATACCTATTGATATATTTCATCATCATCATCAGCTCATTTATGTCCTCACTGCTGGGGCACGAGCCTTCCCTATGGATGGATAGGGAGAACGGGCCATTAACCACTACGCGGGCCCAGTGCGGATTGGTGGTTGTTAACGACTGCTAATGCAGCCGGGACCAACGGCTTTACGTGCCTTCCGAAGCACGGAGGAGCTAGAGATGATACATTTTTGGTCACCCATCCGATGACTGGCCCTTGCGAAAGTTGCTTAACCTCAGCACTCGCAGACCGGGCGCGTTAACCACTGCGCCATCGAGCTCCTTGATATATTTGCCAACTCACTACCTATTTATCCATTCTTATTTTAAACGCTTATAGATTTTTCGTTTGGAAACGTATATTTTTCAGATTTTTGGTACAGTACAACTGTACCGTTTTTAAACCTTTTTGTTGTTAATATTTTTGTCAGGGACAAATCATAAATATTTTTTGATAGATCAGAAGAATTGAACGAAAAAATATAAACCACTGAAAAACTGAAACGTAAAAACATAAATAACTTTTAAACTTTCGCGTTTTCTTTTAGGCAATAAACTAATTGGTATAGGTATCAAAGGCATAATTACCTTTCTTTTTAAATGTCTTTGTCAAAACATGTTCCGTTATGTTCATGAGAGTACGAGATCGTGCTCGAAACTTTGCTCCTCCATATTTTATTATTATTTGTTAGGACCACGCGTAGCTCTCATAGGTCTCGTAGGTAGTAGGCACACACAAAAGTACACTTTATTTATATATAAGTGCGTGAGTACATTTTATAATTTTGCGTACCATAAAAGCTGTACAGCCTGTACTGAAAGCGAAAACATGTTTTTAGGATTTTCTAGAGAGCGTATGAAAACAGGAGAACGTCAGATCTTATCCCACCGCCGTTTACAGTGAGTAATTAAATTTCAGTCCTGAAACAATATGGCCCTGGCTGAAAAGCGTTTTATAAAATCTACTGGAAAAATGTTTTTTCTTAGCAGATTATAGATAATCGAGTTGGTTCCATTCGCTTGTTTACTTTGAACACCGAAATTATTTATGAGACTCCTAGTTTTAGTAACTTAAACAAAGTTACTTTATTGAAACTTTAAACGAGATTAGCGGGTTGATTGATTTCCCTTCTCTAAGCTTACCTAGGCGTACAATCAATTGATTTAAAGAAAACAGCTACAAACCTTTGTTGAGTATCTTGCGGCTCTTTCGCGTGGCGTTTACGAAACTACCGCTTAGATAAAACAACAACAAACTACAAAGTTAAACACTATTTACGAACGCGTTTTACAAAATATTGTTTTATTTTGACATTTGTAATCTTTTACAGGTCTCAAAATCAATTTGTATTTTGCATATCGTACTTTAAAACCGCCTCTGTGGTCTAGTGGTTAAGGCCACCGACTAAGACCCAGAGGTCACGGTTTCGATTCCCAGCACATGTTTGTGAACTCGGTTTGATTGGTGGTAGGGCTTGTTTATCCGCCTGACTAGCTACCACCATCTTATCTAAACATGTCGGCATAACATCAATGTTTGTAGCATTTGTTGTGTTCCGGCAGCTAGAGATAAGATAGCCATTACCTCACTAGTTGAGGATTCCGGGTTCTTGCGCTTCGACCTTCGGCCTTATCATCACTTAACATCAGGTAAGATGAAAGCCAAGTGCTTATTGTTACGGATAACCGTAACATATAAAAAAAGGAAGTGTTCTGAATATGGAATACGTTCCCTATACGGACCAATACACTATTATTCAACACTAGCTGACTCGGCGGATTTCGTACCGCTTTGACAGTTTCCATCATTGAGTTAAATATGGCAATGGTTTCCATGACAACAAAACAAACAAATCATTTTGTATTGGAAAATTAAATTGTCATTTTTAGTACATAATATATACATACAAAACTACACGGTTTCCTTTTTATAATATTAGGTCTTTACCTATGAAATTGGTGTTTTGTTTTGAAACGTTTTTTCAATTTTCTTAGCATGTACTTAGATTAATAGGTATTATAAAATTTGTAGGGCAGTGTCTTTGTTTCACTAGTTAAACATAGCAGACCCTAAAAAGAAAAAAAAAGAAATACCTTCAAAGCTACAATGAAACAAAAGGTCAATTCCGCTAACAGAAGAAAAAATATTTGGGCAATAAAAACACAAAATCAAAAATCATTGTTATAACTGAAGTCTAACTAATATAGTCTAATTTAAATGTGTATGATAATATTAACAACCGGTATTGAGTTTTAGAAGTAATACACCTATTAATGAGCGAGAAAAAAACGCCAATTTCATAGGTAAGGACTCAATATTATAGTATAGATAAACTCATAATATACCTGTCTTATAGAGATTATCCCTCTCCCCGCGACTCGGTGACGTAGCCACAGTTGCTGGGAGAGGGTAAAGCATCGATGCGTTCAAGAAACTTAGATGTTAGTTTAACATTAGGTCCACAATAGGGACGTATTTCATATTCGGTACACTTTCCCTACGGGTTGCGTTCCGTTAAGCAACGCACGGACCTACTAAAGAGTTCGAAATATAATATAAGTACTGTTCACGCGGGTGATTGAACATTTTTCATTGCTGCTCCACTTCTATTAGTCATAGCGTGTATATTACAATATAGCCTATAGCCTTCCTCAATAAATGGACTATTCAACATAAAAATAATTTTTCAATTCGAACCAATAGTTCCTGAGATTAGCGCGTTTAACCAAACAAACAAACAAACTCTTCAGCTTTATAGTGTTAGTATAATTATGTAAAATTTAACACGCAAAAAGAGTTTTAAATTCAAATTCATTTACTTTATAGTATCATAGTATAACAAAAGATGACAACGATTACATATATAATGTTTTTCATTTCTGACGAGTACAGTTCATCAGAAAAATAGCGCGTCAGGTAAAAAACTCTGTTAACAAGAAGAAGAATGAAGAAGAAGAAATATGTATATGAAAGCGTCCCCATCTAATTTCCAGCGTCGCAGATAACATGGAAGCCACTAATCCCGTCGTGACGCGCTATCAAACGAAATAACTCATAATTTATCTCGGTGACGAGTCGGCTCCAATGTGCTTTGGACTGGAAATAGGTATAATTTGCTGTTTTAACCATAGCCTTACATAATGTATATAAAAGGAAGGAAAAGGATATTTGTAGTATTACAGTATTGAGTAGATGAGCTAAGCATTTTTAAGTAACTGTATTTAGCATACCAACATCTTGGAATTTTTAAATAATATTATTAGATTTAGATTTATCATATTTTTTTTATCCAATACAATATTATTTTAAAAGGTCTGGCAAATCCACTTCAAACAATACTTTGACTATGTTACTTGTAGAATAATACATAAAGGGCATATACAAATAAACAAAGAATAAGCTTGGAATAGTAATTCTGAGTTTTTTATCTCTTTTACTCTAATCTGGAATGAAGTTTACATGACAGGTACAAAACACGGAATAACTATTTATATAAATATTTCGGAAAAGGCATTTAATTTTTTTACTGTATTTTTGTATAAATATTTAATTCAGCTTAAGTGTAGCAATTAGCACTTAAAATAAAAAAGTAAAAATTTACTATAGCGTTGTGTTATCAAAATTTGTGGTATTCATCTGCAAAGATGAATCTGCATGTCCATCATGCAGTGGAAAAATTCAGTGTTCACATCAACCTTCCCGGCATAGCGGTCAGTGCAGCCGCGCCAAATATGTTTGAAGATTCTATTTTCACAATTCGCCCGTTAATCTCTTTGATTTTAAACTCTATGTCGCGTCATTGTTCTATCTTAAGAAGATTGATTTCGAAGTTACTATTGATATTCTCGGTAAACAATAGCTGCGATAAAATATTCCATTAAATTCAAGATGTTCTTTGAAGCTGAAACCAGTTATTATCTATGATTGATGCACAACAGAACTATACATAGTAACTAAATAAATACGTAGATAAATAAGTTTAACTTTGCAGAGATTATATAATTGGTTTTACTTAATTAATTATTGTTAATTAAAGTTACAAAACAACTATAACTGCCTAATAATTACGACGTGAAACGACCAGTCTCATTCAGAGGAATTAAATAAAAACCCGGGCGGGGTTCAATAAAAAAAAAACTAATAAATAAATAAATAATAAATAAATGTTTCCCACACTCACACCAATTATCTAGCCCCAAGAAAAGCTTCCTTAAGAAACTCGTTATATGGTTAACCAGACAACGGATAAACATACTTAATATACTTAAATACATACTTATTATACATAGGAAACACCCAGACCCGAAACAATATAGAAAAACAGGTATTTCTAAATTGATCCCACCGGGGATCGAACCCGGGACCTCAGAGATAGCGACACCATGAAAACCGGTTTGCAAGCCACTCGACCAAGGAGGTCGTCAACTCAAAAGCATTAGGTACCTAATTCCGATCTTAACAAAGTAACCGAACTAGCACTCTCATTATGCATTAGCATTATGCATTTAAGGTAGTCAGAATCAGCACTGCTTAGGATAGCCGTTTTATGAACTCATACCCTGTTAAGAGGCAGAAAGAAGTTTAGCTCTGTGATAAATTATGCATTTTTGATGTAGGTGTATAACCTCGGTAATCGAGTGACAATATCCAGAGGTACTGGATTCTAAATGTATTTTAGATGAGTTATCCCCAGGGCTGTGATTACCGACACTATATACAACGATAGAGCTAATTCTGGTTCGAATGTTATACAATAGAAACAACATTTATATGGTATAAAACCTAAAATTTACTAGAGGTAGAGGTACATGTATACATTTTGTCCCAATTTTATTGCGAAGAAATTATAATCCTGAAAAAGGGTTTGAATAAAATTTCCACGAACGGGATTTGAAATTGCCTGGATACTCAGAAGGCGCAGGTTTATATCGTGGAAATTTTAACATTTTACTAAATGTTTTCGCCAAAAATGCGGAGGTATTTTTAACCTACCATTAGATACCTTTTTTATCCTTTTCAACCTACCTCTTTAACTATGATACCTACTGAGAATAAATAAAAACTAAGGCGTAAAGCTCTTTACCACTTTTATATTAATACTAAGGTCATCTGATAAAAAATATAATCCTTACTAATCCAATATCATGTTATAATAACGAAAAAAATAATGTTTATTTTATAATAATATGTTCTTCAATCACGCTAAAATTACAGGACGAGTTAAACGAAAATGTAGTATTTTATTTTAATTTATTGTGTATCAAAAAATTATTGTGTATCAATACAAATATCAAGATTTCGCCTATTTTCAGCTTTTTATTTCATTGTGACGTTTCTTACCACGGACCCTCCGTGGTCACGGGGCTGTAAAGACTGTTTTTTCATTTCAATATGTAGTAATAAATGTTGTTTGCGTTAACTTTATATAGCAATATGCATATCTATACTTTAATCTTAGATTAATAGCGCTTTTAATATTATAAAGAGGAAACCTTTGTATTTTTGTATGTATGTATGTTTGCAACGAATAAACTCAAAAACTACAGAACCGATTTAAAAAATTCTTTCACCATTAGAATGCTACATTAACGCTGAGTAACATAGGCTATATTAAAAAAAAAACTAAGAACGACAATTTAATTTTCCAATACAAAATGATTTGTTTGTCTTGTTGTCATGGAAACCATTGATATATATTTAACTCAATGATGGAAACTGTCAAAGCGGTACGAAGCCCGCCGGGTCAGCTAGTAAATTTATAAAAAAGATGAAAAAATATAACTATTTACTTGACGTGAACCAAAAGCAGAGTCCAGATTGTAGAGCGGGATTGTGCCACATTAGCCGTCCTCATCTTGCCGACATTATAGCTTCTTACAGAACACATATCGGCAAACGTAGTGTAGGACGCCCTCAGACTAGGTGGAGCGATCTCCGCAAGGTGGCTGGCAAGAGCTGGATGAGAGTAGCCGCGGATCGTGCTCAGTGGCTTGCACAAGGAGAGGCCTGTGCCCAGCAGTGGACTAATTTAGGCTGATGATGATGTTATTATAGCAACTACTTACTATAAAATTTTATAGTAATGAAACTTTTGTTATATAATGTGTAAAACCCATTGTGTCATCCCATTGAACATGCAGACGCCATCGCTGCTTTCACCAGGCTAATTAAGTCATACAGCATCCGATGCTGTCTCCATGCAAATAGAAAGAAAGTGCTCGTTAGTTATAAACTCATTTATTATTCAGTTATGTATCTTTTTGCTTTTGTTAGGTCTTCGCCTATAATTATAATAACATTAAGCTTTCCTAATCTGTACCAAAACCATAACTGTATTAGTTGATGTTCATTATGTTGGTGATCAATAAATAAAATAAAATAAACTTCTGTTGTAGTGACTAAAGATCAAAGATGATAAATTACAAAGCTTTACCAAAAGCCTATAATTGTCAATTTGTTGAGTTCAAGTCTTTCCATGTGGAATTAAACAGTAATATTGGTCCATAAGCAAGAAACTTGAAAACTCATTTCAAGCGCCAACCACCTTTATTGTGTTTTACGATACGCTACAAAAGCATATAAATTCATTGTTCGTAACTGGTCAGCAAGCAAGAAAGTTTGTATTGTTAGCGACTAGCAATCTCACTTACTTATTAATATTTCTTCACACCAAAAACAATGAAATCTTTAAAAATCGTTTGTCCGATCGATCTGCCCTTCTTTTGATTTTCCTATGCCTTTAAGGGCGTATGCACTTACTAATACTCTACGGAAAATCTATTTTTTTGTACATGACAGCTAAAATGCTAGTTTTATCCGCGACTTGGTTCGGTCGGACAGTCAGCAGCGACATTATTTTTGCCTCTCAAATATTCTAATATAAAATTATATTCCTCTAATCTTAATCTAAATTTCATTAACCGACTGGATGGATCTCTCATTCCAAATAAATAAATAAGTGGTTTATGGTCAGTTTGAATTTTGAACGTCCTGCCATACAGATATGGTCGAAAATGCATTACGGCCCACACAATCGCAAGTAATTCTTTTTCAATAGTCGGATACCTTTTTTCTGCCCTGTTAAGACTTCGACTAGCGTATGCTACAGGCCTTCCATCACCATTGCATAAAACTGCTCCAACGCCATACCCCGATGCATCAGTTTGTAAAATAAATTGATTTTGCTCTGAGAAGTCAGGATATTGTAACACAGGGTGAGATATTATATTTTCTTTCAATAACTCAAAAGACTTTTGGCACTTCTCATCCCAATTGAAAACTACATTTTTTCTACATAAATTATTTAATGCATGCGCTTTTGTAGCAAAATTTGGAATGAACTTTCTGTAGTAATTTACAAAAGCTACAAATCGTTTGACCTCGTCTACTTTTTTAGGAACCGGATAATTCTGAACAACCTTTATTTTTTCGGTATCGGGTATGACGCCGTCAGCTGAGACAATATGACCCAAATAAAGCAGTTCTTTCTGTAAAAAGGAACATTTTTGAGGGTTTAATTTTAAATTTACTTTACGTAATCTCTCGAAAATATGTTGTAAGTTACTAATATGACTCGATAAGTCTCTACTAAAACAGATCAAATCGTCTTGGTACACTAGACATTTTTCATATGTTAATCCAGTCATTGCCATCGTCATCATGCGAGAAAACGAACTTGGGCTAGTTTTTAGACCCATGGGCATCCTCGTCATCTGAAACTGTCCCGAACAAAAAGCAGTGTACTTGCGACTGTCTGGGTCTAAACTAACATTATAATATCCTTGATGTAAATCCAAATGAGAAAAATACATGCAACCGGACAAAGAATCTAATATTTCCGTTATATTTGGAAGTGGAAACTTGTCATCATGAATGTTATTGTTTAATTTTCTATAATCAACAACCAAACGCCATTTTTTGTTTCCGTTTTGGTCACTTTTCTTTGGCACTAGCAAAATAGGGCTAGACCATTCGCTTTGACAAGGCTCAATAATTTTTTCTTTTAGCATATGGTCAATCTGATTTTTTATTTCCTCTTTTAAAGCATGCGGTAATCTATACGGTTTTGAATAAATTGGCTGTGTGTCAGGTTTTAATTTAATAGTATGTTGATAAATATCAGTGGTTGACAACTTATCCCCTTCCAAATAAAAAATGTCGGAATATTTTGCACATAAACTTTCTATACTTATTTTTTCTTCCTTATTTAAATTTCTTAAATCTAACTTTGAAAACAAACTTTTAACTCGGACTGCATTTTTCTCATTTTCCTCAAAATTACAAATAGAATATTCCCTTATACTTTGAATATCAAGCTTTATTTCTGATAAATTTAATTCTTTTGTGGTTGTGTTCAAAATTCGCACTGGTATTTTACCATTAGTGGGGCTAACTAACATACTGGCAACAAACACTCCTTCACATATTTCTTTTGTACAAATTACGCAATCTTCTACTAAGTTAGTGTTAATATAATGTATAGATTCTGATCTAGGGGGCAATGACATTAACTTGTTAGATGAACTCATTAATTTTAAAACAATCTGTTTACTTTTATCGGGCCATAACGTTAAAGTGTTATGCCTCATGTCGATAACCGATCCATACCTTCCTAAAAAGTCCTGTCCTAGAATACCATGCGACTTACACGGCAGAGTATCAAATACATAAAACTTATGATTAATACTATGGCCATGTATTGACAACGGTAAACATACATATCCGATTGCCGGCACTTTGCCACCTATACCGTTTATAATTATGTTCTCTTTGTAAAGTGGAATATTAAAATCAAGAACACATTTGTATTTTATTGCCGAAATTGAAGCCCCCGTATCAATGAGCCAACTAAACGCATAAATGTCTTTATAAAATAATTCGACACAATAACTACTGTCACTAGCTAGAATACTATAACATTTAGGCACGAAAAAACTCACTTTCAGCTTCTCTAATCTGTGTCGACGTACTAGCCTGGGGTTGCGACTGTGAATCATCATTTACTAACCTTATCTGTTCTCTAAACTGTCTCTGAGCTCTATAATTATTATTGGAACTATTACCTCGATACGCATGTCTGCCTCGGGACGTATGTCCCCGTGACGGCGGCTGCTGGAACCACTGCCTGGCACCCCCTCGAGGTTGATGCCAATTGCTGGAAACACGGCCGCGACCCGCGTTGTACGTACCTCTTTGGTAGTTCTGGTATTGAGGCTGCCTGGAATTGTTTTTAAAATTTCTATTATTATTACGTCTAAATGCCATGACTTCAGCCATATTATCTGAACCTGAAACATCCTCGTCTACCCCGGCCTGAATTGCATCTTTTAAATTATCAAAATTTTGTGCAGTTATAATAGTACCGATCCTACGGTTTCTCAATCCGTCACTAAATTGTCTAATTGCCTGTTTCTCATTGATTGACTTCAAAACGTTAAATTTTTCACTATCTCCGTCGGACTGGGAAACGGTAAGTTCAACTAACATTTCGGACAACATTTTTCCAAAAGCATCAATTGACAAATTATTTTGTTTGCAGTTTAAAAATTGCTTTTGCAATGCGCTGGCTGACTTTTTAGGTAATAATAATTTTCTCATGTCATTTATTAGATTAGGAACAGTATCATAGTTTGTTCCTAACTTTAACTTGGCAGACTGTGACAGCCTACTCTTAAGAATAAAAGAAATTAATTGCGACTGTGATTCAGCATTAATGACTGAACTGTAATATTCTATACCGTCCATCAGCTGTTTTGTATTAGAAATTTCGTCATTCATAACCGGTAATAAGGTCAAAGCCACTTTCAGATCGAATTTGTCCATTTTGGTTACGTAATCTAAAGACTCGGAATATTCACACAATTTAGTAATTTCCTTAAATAAATTATTAAAATCCTCGCAACACTTTTTTATTAGAATATTCTCCTTTTCATCTAACCGGCCTACTTTATTAATATTTTCTATATAAGTATTATACTGGCCACCGATTAACTTGGCTTCACTAAGCTTTTTCTGTAAAATATTACCCTGTCGTCTAGATGGGCCAATTTTAATTAAATACTGTCTTATTACAAATAACTCTTTATACAATTCCTTTATATATGTGGCCATAGGAATTTAATAATTATTAACAAAAAAAATATTACGAATAGGGGAATTTAAGAATTAAATTTAAATACAATAGTTATAATAACATAGCATTAAAAATACGCACCTTTATCATTGTCAAGACGTAGAACTTCATTGTATTTAGCTGTAATATGTAAAATATTAGTACCTTTGCTCGCTTACAACATTAATTATTAGGTATAAAGATTAATACAATTTTAATTTCTATGACAGGTTAAACATATTTTCTAAATAGTGTCCATTAAATAGTGTCCATTATTATTTATTTTATTATACTCGTAGTAGAATGTCGCGCCTACGCGTAGTACGTAAAAAAATATTATAATATACCGCACAAACCGCACTGCACAATTTTACGCACCACACATGAATAGATACGTATAAGAAACCGCACTTTCAAACTTTACTATCTTCCACGTTTAAATCCGGGTACATGTTGAATCGCCGTCGAAAGGATAATCGCTGCCCTCTATTGTTTCCATTCTGCTCGACCTCTTGTCGAATCCACCGCAAGTGACACTTCCGATATATACGGTGTAACACTTCGGCCAATTCACCTAAGTGAACGGCGCAAATTGTTCAATGGTCAGTACTTACCGGTTGGCAAACAACATTTTAATAATTTTACATAAGGAAAATAAATGATATACGGTTATAAAACTAAAATAATAAAATGTAAACAAACAACCTGTTTGACAGATGTGTAGGAACTGTCATCCGTTTGGGAACAGAACGTTTCGTGTTCGTTCGGGAACAAAACCTTCAAACTTAAAAGAATGTAAATCCTAATAAATGGTTTCATTAAATTATTATTTTATTATTTCCACTAAAGAAATATAATAATAAAAATAGGGCGAGGAAGTACCTATATTTACATTTATTTAATTTACCAATATTTAATTGAGTGAAACCGTGGACTAATTGGCTCCGTGTTCTTCTTGTCTGTGGCCATCATGTTTTCACTCGCAGCGGTCGCCGGTCTATGGTCAGTGTTTAACTATAACCTAGAAGTCCTGGGTCAGTTCGAGAAGATTCTCGTTCAATGCCGGCTATATAAGGCGGCAGAGGGGATGAACACCCTCTTTCATCTACCAGCATTCCTGCCGTGACTCTGCTCAATTGTTTAAAGCTAATACCAGTTTTTCTATACTACACATAAATTATAACCCCAAACTCGGGTAAGTGTTCTTCGTCAATAGTAATTTTTGCTTAGATTTGCTGATCTAGATTTTCTGTTTTATTTGTTAAAGTTACTAATTGTGTCCTACAGTAATTGAGAATTTAATTCATTTAATGTTTTAATCCTTTTGTTGAAATGACGATTTTAAACTCATACGAGTTAAATCGTTCTAATGTCATGTTTTCTAAATAGATAATTGTATTGTGGTGAAGCGTGATTCCTAATGGATCTCGTGGACGAAATACAATTAACAGTTAATTTTATCATGTAGAAATCTCTAATGGTTTATTAGATTTATAAAATTTCATTGGGCCGAGTAGCCGTTACTGTGGCGTCGAGCCTACCTTCACAATTTAATAATCAATACTTATTATAAAATATTTATTCCTTCGGGAGTTTTGATGGCTAATTGGATTGTAGTTAATCATTACTGTTGTTTTCTACCAGGATTAATCCCAATTAGATTCCTAAACCTTACTTTTTTATGTTTAAATTGCTTAACCATTAGAGGTCAATGTTAGTGAGCCAGGTTCATTTGCAGCAGCTTACCCTAATCCCAGACCGCGTGGCGGCGGGCCTTAGTGAACAATTTGTTCATACCTTCATTGGTGTTTTTCAGGGTTCATCTACCGGGTTGCATCTACTACCCTCTACCAGGCAGCGGCTACCCTGCAAACAACCACCTGCCAGTTCCGGCCAGACACCATCCAGCTCTCACCGGCGCAGACCACGGCCCGTGTCTAGGGTGACCTAGGCGCCGATCTGCGCTCGCGTACCCAACCCGCTAGAAGCTAAGTCCTCTTGTTAAACCGCGCGGCAGTACTGAGCGAAACAAGCGACCAACGTAACCCACTACCCTGAGCGGAATAAATCGATTGTACCGATTCCATCTTTTATTTCATCCATCTCTATCTGAACCTGGTGGTGCCTAACACACCAGTGCTTCAGTGGCGCCCAACGTGGGGCACGAACCCACGACCCTGAGATTAAGAGTCTCATGCTCTACCGACTGAGCTAGCCGGGCCAAATTGAGATGGCTCATCCAATTAAATTTTTGTCTCTTCAAAAATCCGAACTAGCATACGAAGTGGAAGTTCGCGGTCTAGAACCCGGAGATTCAGTTCAGGAGTTGCGGAAGCAAATCGTTAAGGTCGCGAATGACTTGCCTCCGGAGGATATTTTGGAGTCTTTTTTGGAACCGGATAGGGATATCGAGGCTGTAAAGGAGTCCTTAAATAAAGCGTTAAACAGCATACGCCAATTAAAGAGTGTTTTTGACAAAAATCTTTTTACCCGTACAGATAATCTCTTAAATCATATTTACCATAGGATGAATAGAATCACACCTACGGATAAATTAAAGGCCGAATTTCAAGAAATAACTTCGTTGTTTAAAACAATC
Organism: Eudonia mercurella; assembly: GCA_963082485.1. Taxonomy (NCBI): domain Eukaryota; kingdom Metazoa; phylum Arthropoda; class Insecta; order Lepidoptera; family Crambidae; genus Eudonia; species Eudonia mercurella. The sequence goes on from OY720036.1 coordinate 16,470,429, forward strand.
TATAGGAATTTAAAATCAATGGAACCACAGCCACAACTCGCGGCAACACCTGCATCATCGGAGCAGGCGGTTGAAGCTAAAGTTGTGTCCGTTGCTTGTGAGCGAAACTTGTTGTATGACATAGGAAAAATAAAATACTCTGGCAAAACTTGTGCCCGTGCGTTTATACAGAGAGTCGAGGAGTTCGCCATCTCTAGGGGGATTCAGAACGACAGGCTTTTGTTTTTCATGTTTGAGGTTTTCACGGACGATGCTCTCCACTGGTATCGTGGTGTAAAGGACAGCATCAATTCTTGGGACGAATTAGTGAGGCTTCTGAAGCAGGATTTCGGTGTGAGCGACTATAGCTACCGTCTCTTGGCAGAGATCCGTGCTCGCACTCAGGGCGAGAGCGAGAACATAACTATTTATCTCGCAATTATGCAGGGCATGTTCGCTAGGCTGGACAAGTCCGTGAGTCCAGAAGATAAATTGGAAATTATTCTACACAACATTAGGCCGTGTTATGCCAGTACCTTGGCTGCGGCAAATGAGATAAAAGACATCGAGCATCTTAAAACACTATGTCGTAACTACGAAATTATCCAAACTCGCATGTCTCATTTTCATGAGCCACCTAGTGCTGGTCCAAATACAGTGGCACCGGAGTTTGCTTTCCGTTGCATTTCATCGTCAAACTCTGCTAATATAAATAACCCATTTAATAATAAAAGTCTTAATCCTAATAATAACAATTCCAGTAATCAAAAATATTCTAATAACGTTAAGAAAAATTATCCAGTTGCTTCATTATCATCGTCATTTAAATATAATTCTAGGGAATCACGAGGCGTGTTCTGTCCGAGATGTAGAACAGAATCGCACTCGTTAAAGCAGTGTACCAGGCCTCATACTATTGTTTGTTTTAAGTGTGGCAGGAAGGGTGTTCGTGCCCCAGAGTGTCCTGATTGTAACAAAGGAGTAAATCAAAAAAACTAAAAAGCCAGGATCGCAGAACTAAACTTCTTACCGATTATTATGTGTCTCCGATCCTGGACTCTAAAACTCATTCTTCTCGTCCCTTTATCCCGATTAAGGTTGAAAACAAAAGTTTTGTTGGTCTGTTGGATTCTGGTTCCAGCATTAGCATTTTAGGTAACAACTTGGAAAGGAAATTTTGTAACCTTAATTATAAATTGACTACGTGTAATCCGATACAGCTTTCTGCAGCTGGCGGTCAGAAATTTCTAGCTAAATCATTTTTAAATTTACCATTAAATTTTAATAAACAGATTCATATCACTAAACTTTATATTGTTCCGGAAATAAAAAACAACCTAATCTTAGGTATGGATTTCTGGAGATCCTTTGGGTTATTCCCCAAGGAGCTAGACTGTTTTATCACAGACTCCCCTCAAGAGCCTGATCTATCAAACGTCACCGTGGACGATAATAAACTCTGTTCCTATGCACAACTAAGTGAAAATCAGAAGGAAACCGCTGACAACATAATCTCTCAGTTTCGTAGTATTTCATATGAGGAATGTGGCTTAGGTCGTACTTCATTAATAACTCACGCTATCGACACTGGTGATGCGGTTCCGATTAGGCAAAGATATTATCGAATGTCTCCTCAAAAACAACAAACTCTCTCGGAACAGCTGGATGAGATGTTAGAGGAGGATGTTGTCGAACCTTGCGAGAGTCCTTGGTCTAACCCCGTTCTTCTTACTCCCAAGAAAAATGGTGAGTATAGATTTTGCCTTGACAGTAGGAAATTGAACTCTGTCACTCGTAAGGATGCCTACAGTTTACCTTATATTACTGAAATCTTGGATAACCTTAGGGACGCTAAATATCTATCTAGTATCGATCTCTCCAAGTCGTTCTGGCAGGTTTTAATAAAACCAGAAGACAGATGTAAGACTGCATTTTATATTCCCTCTAGAGGAACGTTTCAATTTAAGTCTATGCCCTTTGGTTTAACTAATGCACCTGCTACGCAGCAAAGATTGGTAGATTTGTTGTTTTACGGGCCTGAATTCGAAAATAAAGTTTATGTCTTTGTCGATGACATCGTGATCGTGTCTAACTCGTATGAGAGTCACATCTCTCTTCTTTTACGCGTTTTGGAAAAACTAAAATTTGCTAATTTAACCATAAACTTTGAAAAATGTCAATTTTTTAGGGAAAAATTAAAATATTTGGGTTATGTCATTGATTCTAACGGTCTCCAGGCCGATCCTGATAAGGTCGAGGTCATAACTAATTATCCTACGCCTACTAATAGGAAGGAAGTTCGTCGTTTCTTGGGTACTGCCTCTTGGTATCGGCGTTTCATTCCAAACTTCAGCTCCTTGGCTTCACCATTGAGTAAACTAACGTCTCAAGGCAAAAAGGCTCCTCCTTTTGCTTGGACGGAAGAGGCGAATGCTGCTTTTGTTAGACTTAAAAAATGTTTGACTTCTCCACCTATTTTATCGTGTCCAGAGTATACAGAGCCTTTTCAAGTGCACACTGACGCAAGCGATTACGGTATTGGTGCTGTTCTTACGCAAGTTCTCAAGGGGGAAGAAAGGGTAATAGCCTACATGAGTAAATCCTTGTCATCTCAGGAACGTAATTATAGCGCTACCGAACGGGAGGCGTTGGCAGTGATTGTGGCTATAGAACACTGGAGGTGTTATTTAGACAATGGTAGGAAGTTTACAGTCTATACTGACCATTCTTCCCTAAAATGGTTTCTTAATATTAATAATCCTACCGGTCGTTTAGCCAGGTGGGGAGTTCGTCTCTCAGCTTTTAACTTTGACATAAAACACAGGCGCGGCAAAGACAATGTCGTACCTGATTCCTTATCGCGCGCTGTACCTATTGCGGCTATAGGCGTTTCTAACCAAACCGTACCTGCTGTGACGGATTCTTGGTATCTAAATTTATTCAACGGTTGTAAATCGTCTCCAACATCCTTTTTAAACTATAAAATAACAAATAATAAATTATATCGTTTTATGAAGAGTATGAACCCTCTAACTAGAGAGTTCGAGTGGAAGGAAGTTGTTCCTAGTGAGTCCAGGCTAGATATTATAACTGAAAACCATGCCAGTCCTACGGCTGGACACTTGGGAATTTTTAAAACTTTAAAAAGAATATCATTAAATTATTTCTGGCCTGGTATGCACAAGGATGTAGCTAGTTTTGTTAATAACTGTGATGCATGCAATTCTCATAAGCATACTAATCATGCTCCTCTGGGTTTGATGGGACGCCCTAAGGACTGTTCTAGACCATTTCAAATGCTTAGTATTGACTTAATGGGTCCCTTGCCTCCTACTAGGAACCAGAACACTATGATTCTGGTGGTAACTTGTTGTTTCTCAAAATATTCGCTTATATTCTCGCTACGTCGAGCAACCGCTGAGATAATAGCAAAAATTATAGAGGAAAAGGTTTTTCTGGTTCACGGCGTTCCCAGCACCATTCTCATGGACAATGGTAAACAGTTTGTCAGTCAAAAATTGCAACACATGTTCGCTCAATATAAAATACCCAATGTGCGTTTTACTCCAAAGTATACTCCGCAGGTAAACACGGTTGAACGGTATAACAAAACTATAATGACAGCTATCTCCACGTTCATAGAGGAAGATCATAGATCGTGGGATCTAAATATTCCAAAAATTCAATTTGCTCTTAATACCGCTGTTAGTGAAGTGACGGGCTTTACTCCTTCATTTTTGGTTTTTGGGAGAGAAGTAGTAGCTTGCGGTTCCCACTATACTGACGTGGATCTGTCCGACAATATTGTTTTTGTGCCTAGAGATGAGTATGCTGAAAATACAGGAAAACTCAGGAAAATTCACGATCAGGTTCAAAGTTCACTAATAAAGTCTCATGCTAGAAACTGTGGTCACTATAACCTTCGTCGCAAAAATCACAATTTTGATGTTGGTGATATTGTCTGGCGAAGGACATATTATCAGAGTGACAAAGATAAACGGTTTTCAAAAAAACTCGCACCCAAATATATAAAGTGTCGCATTAAAGCGAAATTGTCACCCTTGGTTTATGAACTTGTCGACATGCAGGGTAAAAGCCTTGGTTCCTGGCATATCAAAGATTTTAAATTGAATAATTTTACTTAAATTAAAACAATAAATCAATTCTAAAATGATTTTATTTTACTTAAATATACAAATAAATTGCGACTAAAGCAATGTTATTGTAGTATAAATTGTTAAGTGGAAATTAAATGGTATAACATGGTGACTAAAACAAAGTTGGCCAAATTGAAGATAAAAAACTAAAATAAATTTTAAACTAAAATAAATTTTAAACTAAAATAAAATTTTAACTAAAATAAATTTAAACTAAAATAAATGGTAACTTTGATTTTAGTTAACATTGGGTCTTACAAGTGTTGGCTGTATCAGAGCTTAAACTGGAATAAAATGAAACTTAATTCTTAAACAAAACTTTTAATAAAATAAAACTTTTATTATAATAAATATTTTAAAAGAAATTAATTTTAAATAGAACAAAAATTAAATTTTTACAAAGTTTAATTGCTATTTACACTAATAAATGAAATTAACCTTTTTAAGTCAAACAAATAAAATTTTAGTTACTTTTACTGTTGTGTATGCCATATATGCCTTTGGTAGTACTAAGGTGTGGTGTCGTTTGTTGGTTCTATCCCAAATTATATTCCTCCAACAAAAAAAAAATAAATAAATAAGCAAAAGTTATTGCATTACAATCTACCAGACTGGTCATTCTCAACTGTAATTTTGTTCAATTACTTTTAATTGAACCTCTATACCTTACATTTTGTTAGTTCTGCACTAACCAGGACCTCTAAAGTCTTGTTGTTGGCAATACCTACCTATTGTCAATCCTATTGTGGGTATTTTTTTTTAAAAACAGTTGTTAATGTTTCGAAGAACAATTATTCTGGATAATAGAACTATTAAAGTCATATTTGGGTGTTTTGTAATTTAAAATAAAGCACCCTACTTGTGGGTGCGGTCATAAGGTTGTTTGATTATGGCTGCTACTGCTTAAGACAAGGAAGTTCTGAATGGGCAATTTGAAATGCAATTTGTTTGATGTGATGGATGTAGTACAATATGGGTTTAGTGTTACAGGGAAGATAGGGTTTTCTTAGATGGATTTTTCCTAGGAAAAATCCTACTCTAAAAAGGGGGATATGTAACACTTCGGCCAATTCACCTAAGTGAACGGCGCAAATTGTTCAATGGTCAGTACTTACCGGTTGGCAAACAACATTTTAATAATTTTACATAAGGAAAATAAATGATATACGGTTATAAAACTAAAATAATAAAATGTAAACAAACAACCTGTTTGACAGATGTGTAGGAACTGTCATCCGTTTGGGAACAGAACGTTTCGTGTTCGTTCGGGAACAAAACCTTCAAACTTAAAAGAATGTAAATCCTAATAAATGGTTTCATTAAATTATTATTTTATTATTTCCACTAAAGAAATATAATAATAAAAATAGGGCGAGGAAGTACCTATATTTACATTTATTTAATTTACCAATATTTAATTGAGTGAAACCGTGGACTAATTGGCTCCGTGTTCTTCTTGTCTGTGGCCATCATGTTTTCACTCGCAGCGGTCGCCGGTCTATGGTCAGTGTTTAACTATAACCTAGAAGTCCTGGGTCAGTTCGAGAAGATTCTCGTTCAATGCCGGCTATATAAGGCGGCAGAGGGGATGAACACCCTCTTTCATCTACCAGCATTCCTGCCGAGACTCTGCTCAATTGTTTAAAGCTAATACCAGTTTTTCTATACTACACATAAATTATAACCCCAAACTCGGGTAAGTGTTCTTCGTCAATAGTAATTTTTGCTTAGATTTGCTGATCTAGATTTTCTGTTTTATTTGTTAAAGTTACTAATTGTGTCCTACAGTAATTGAGAATTTAATTCATTTAATGTTTTAATCCTTTTGTTGAAATGACGATTTTAAACTCATACGAGTTAAATCGTTCTAATGTCATGTTTTCTAAATAGATAATTGTATTGTGGTGAAGCGTGATTCCTAATGGATCTCGTGGACGAAATACAATTAACAGTTAATTTTATCATGTAGAAATCTCTAATGGTTTATTAGATTTATAAAATTTCATTGGGCCGAGTAGCCGTTACTGTGGCGTCGAGCCTACCTTCACAATTTAATAATCAATACTTATTATAAAATATTTATTCCTTCGGGAGTTTTGATGGCTAATTGGATTGTAGTTAATCATTACTGTTGTTTTCTACCAGGATTAATCCCAATTAGATTCCTAAACCTTACTTTTTTATGTTTAAATTGCTTAACCATTAGAGGTCAATGTTAGTGAGCCAGGTTCATTTGCAGCAGCTTACCCTAATCCCAGACCGCGTGGCGGCGGGCCTTAGTGAACAATTTGTTCATACCTTCATTGGTGTTTTTCAGGGTTCATCTACCGGGTTGCATCTACTACCCTCTACCAGGCAGCGGCTACCCTGCAAACAACCACCTGCCAGTTCCGGCCAGACACCATCCAGCTCTCACCGGCGCAGACCACGGCCCGTGTCTAGGGTGACCTAGGCGCCGATCTGCGCTCGCGTACCCAACCCGCTAGAAGCTAAGTCCTCTTGTTAAACCGCGCGGCAGTACTGAGCGAAACAAGCGACCAACGTAACCCACTACCCTGAGCGGAATAAATCGATTGTACCGATTCCATCTTTTATTTCATCCATCTCTATCTGAACCTGGTGGTGCCTAACACACCAGTGCTTCAACGGAATATCCAGAACAGTACCCCAAGAAGCACGCAGAGCACGATGATCAGCATCAGAATATTTGTGGTGGACAAATGGAACCGAATCTCGTCGATTGGCGCACTATTTTGGCCCCCAGCTGCGTTTTGGGCTATTACAATATTTTCTTCTTTTGACTGCTGCTTTCCCATTTTAAAGTTTGCGATACACAACTGTCACACTTGAAAGTTTTAAAATGAATTGTTTCATCCATGATTGAAACACACCGAGAGGCCGATATTTACAGAAACTAGTCCTTTTACGGCCGGTGCCGGCGGCGGCGCAGCGGCGGCGGGCGCCGGGCGGTGTCAGGATCCTCGCGCGCGTGTCTCTACTTTTGGCAGGGTCGCCATGTAAGGTCGTGAGCCGGGAGTGGAATAATACACATGAGTGCTGGATAAATACTGAATATAATTTATTGATACATGCCTTTTAAATAGATAGTCTTACATACTAACTCCATACATCACACATGTATCGCTATAATAATATATTATTTCAAAAAAACCTTTTTTTTAAATAATATATTATTATAGCTGTTAGGAAGGAATGTATCAGACTAGAAGGAATTGAATTGGACCTACAGACAATGAAACGAAGTAACAAACTTTACCTTTTTAATGGTAGTAAGTATAGATAGATACCGATTATAAAAAAATGGTGGTTCTTCTGAATTTGTGCATCTTTTGTTTCTTGGCGGCCATACTTTTTTGACTTCCTTAAAAAAAAAAATCTTATTTATTATCTGTTCATGCAGGATTCTATTTTGAAATGATATTTTCTTGTCTACCGCGTAAATGTAAAACGATTAAGTAGCACTATTACATCGTTAATTATTCTTAACTTAAACTATTATAAGAGAAAGTTAGTCAAAAGTAAGTTAAAAACATACTCGTTTATAATGTACTAGGAATTATTTTAGAAAAGACACTGCTTAAAAATGTCATACAACTTGAAATGTTAATAAACAAAACTTTCAATATTCCAATTTATTAGTCAAGCATCAACGTTACTTAATACCATTTTGCAGCGAGCTCAGTGTTGTAAGCTATATAACAGTGTTCATAAAGAATATGTAATTTTATGAAAAGCCGCCTTCGCGATGAAAAGACGAATGGAGCCTCCTTATACACAAGTAACCGAGGGTGAAATAAAATACGGAAGGATATTCTGCCTACTTTTATAGGGTTCCCGACTATAAACTCCAAATAGAAGCAGGTCTGTCCTCCTTTCATCTTTTAGATTTAATTTAATGCGGAACGTGTGATGTTGGAAGAAGTGAATCATAAATAAAGAAAATTTATTTTTGTCTGAAGATACCTATTCCAGTTTTGGTGTATGTCGGCGTGGCTGTATTGGCGAGATGCTTTTGCCTTTACTTCTTCTGGCTCAGTATAGAGGCTACTGGCTCAGGCTTATGGCTTGTTCTGAGCTACTGGCAATATGTTGACAAATGTCAAACTAACACGATAAACGACCACACCTTCTTCGTGTAAACGACTCCCGGACGCCGCCGCCATTCCCTCTTTACTTTTGTTTCGGCTGTCATTGCGTAATCATCGTCTAGTGACTTGAATAAATTTACGTCGCGGACAAGAGTTGTCTTTTTCATTGTAAATTACTGCAACAGTTACTTCTGTAATTACTGTTACAAGAAATATTAGAAGTTGTGGGCGTGTTTATTTCGTAAATTCAATCAACATTCATCCATATGAATATTCCACTCCAGTACACGTGGGTAATGATTTTCCGTTATATGCAATATGTCCTGGCAGAGACTTCAAAACGATGGTATTAGAGATATTCGTAGGAGATATAATTGAGGATATCGTAGTCAAAACTACGCAGGGCTGGGTGGATAGTTAAGTATTCGTTAAGCCGTAACAAGTATTCAATGTCATGTAAAGCCAATTTGTTTATTTGCTTTCTTTGTTTACTATTTCAGTAAGAGAAAATCTGTTTTGATTTGAGAATTAACGAAGAAAAAGTTAATGAAATTATAGAATCAATAGAGAGTGGTTTTTCAGAATAAACAAATAAGAATAAGAATATATAAAGGGTGATTTACCGAAATAAATAAATAATCTCTTGAGTGAGTAACAATTATAACATAGTAAAATAAACTAACAACCTATTTCATTGATTCAATAGGAAGGCAATGACCAAAGGCTACCACTTGAAAGTAAATACATTTAAAATCACTACTCGTTCAATAACTTTGATTAACTAAAAACATTTTTTGGATGAACCCTAATAATACCATAGGTTTAATGCAAATGTATCTCATTTTCTACGAAACAAGAGCTTTGCAAAAAGGCTTTTAAGATAGTACCCAGTTTAGTTATTCGTCGATTCTTTAGGGTAAGTAATGATTGGGCGAAGCTGTGCTGTAAGAGAGAATATTATCAAAAACATTTTATATGCATAGAGACTTATTAAAATCCCAGAATATACCACCTACGTATTGGACCAGGCTCAGGTACAGAGAAATATGGTTCTGTTTTATGGGGGGTTTTAAGTCCACTTGGCTATCTACCTTTATCTAAGTCGGTAAAAGATAAGATAACCGGTTTCTAAGTGAGGATTCTGGATGTGAGTGCGCTTTCAGTGTCACCTTCCACTTACCTACTAAGGAAGATAAAATAAAATTTTTAAAAAATAACAATTTTAAGAAAAACAAAAAACCCGCCTGCTTAAAAAATAATAAGTAATTAAATAGAAAATGAACTGAAAAGGCCGAAGCAAAATAAAAATTCAATACATAACACACAGTCGGAAGCACGCACAAAGTGAGAATAATTTGACTTATAATTAAATTTTATGCCTCCAACTGCATGTTATGTGTTGAATTTTTATCTTATTCCGGCCTTTTCAGTTGATTTTCTATTTAGTTAGGTACTTATTATTTTTTAAGCAGGCGGGTTTTTTGTTTTTATTTTTTTTTTTTATTTACTTATGTCTATTTAGTTACACAAATTTCATGATATACCTTTTTGAAATCCTTGTGTTGAGCCCTCTAATTTGATACCCATAATGTAGTATTCGAAAAAAAAAATGTTTTTCACCAACTCCAATGGCGTCACGCAGCCGCCATGTTTGGTTTTTTTAACTTCACTTATTTAAAAACACCTGGGCAGCTATGACAAATGTAACGATACCTCAACTATGTAAATCCGTTCAGCGGTTCTAGAGATGAGGTAATAAAGAATATTACATACAAGATAGGCGCGAAAAACATAACCCTTCCTTTGAAGTCGGGTAAAAAAACAATACCCTTCCTTTGTAGTCGGGTAAAAAGCACTGCAAGACCAACCAACATTAAATCATTTGGCATTTTATAATTTATTTAACTAATTAAGATAGTTAGTACTGTGAAAATATTAATAACAACCTTTCAATTCAAAGTACGAGTAACTCCGTAGGCAAAACTGATAATAATCGATGTGATAAGTCGCCACAACACTGTGCAATCAACCTTTTATATATTAAAAATAATAGCAATAAAACAAAGTTACGTTATTATAGATTAACACATCCAACAAGTAATCACTGCATCAATCCATCTTTAATCGTTATTAATGAACACGCGATTTCAATCACTTCCAATTTACATAAAGAGAATGAATTTATCTCCATTCGTTCATCATTAGGACGTATCTTATTGATTATACATTCGATTTTCTTATTCATGAATGTACAGACATGACCTTTTTTAATTTATCAATATACGAATTTATTTTGCTGTGGTTTCATTCTCTATCGCATTGATTCGATTATGCATATAATATATTGAGCTAAAGCTCATTGAATGATGAAGTTTAAAAAAATGTTATTTATTTCTCTCAAAGCCAAAGTCAAGTTTTTTTATTCAAATAAACTTAAGAATAATAGTGCTTTTGAATCATCTAAACATTTTTTACCTAACACCTATTCAGGACATCTACGTCTAACTGCCGTACTCAGACACGTCAATTAAGTGTTAATGACAATTAAATATCTTTCCTTCTCTATTTAGCACTATACATAAGAAAGGGACAGCAAGAGACTTAATTGTCATTAAAACTTAATTGACGTCTCTGAGTATGACAGTTAGTTTGTATATTGAATGATTTTTGTTGCACGATTTTCAATTTATGAAAAAGTATTTAAGTACTTGCAAATGCTCTGTGTTTTTAAAACTCATAAAATATGATCCATTGAAACCACTCAATTATTTTTTGATGCCCTGAAATTTATCGCTTATATTTGCCGCCATACGGTCAGCAACAAAAGTAATTGGACACTTTATTATCGTGTCATAATAGCATCATTGTGTGACACTACATTGAGGCGGAGCTGTTCTAGATAGAACTGGGTGGAGCAGCTTTATTCGCATATGTACTCTATTGAGGTGGAGTTGAGCCGAATGGCGCGGGGTAGAGCGAGGCGGCCGGCGCTCAGCTGAGTTTAGCGGTGCCGAGCTAGGTGGAAATCCACCAATCTCTTAATTTTAACGGATTCGCTCTGCACCGCATAGCTCCGGCCAGCTTCGGACAGCTCGTGTCTTCACACGACGGTTTTCTTTAAAAATACGACGCCGCTCATGTCTGCTCCGCTAACCACCGTTTACTGGAGTGAAGCTGAAAAGAGCCAATATAATAAAGGGACTCTATTGGTTGAATTCCCACACAGCTCGCTCGGCTTCGCTCAGCTCAGCTCCGCTCCAATGGAGTGTCACCTTAAAAGTTGACAAGCGCCTGTTCGATTCCTTATTTGCTATGGCAAAATACCTAACTTAACGAACAGTAGTCTGTTAGTGATTTTTGTTGCTGACTGTACATAAATCCAAAACAATAATATTTAAAACTCACGCTGTTACTCAACTTTTCATAATTACATAACAAACATAGATGCCATCAAAAACAAACTTGTTAAAAAAAAAACCAAGTCTCGCAACTCAGTTCTTCTATCGAAAAAAGTTGTGAGATTCATGTGATACCAAGTCGGTTAATTTATTCAGTCCCTACTTAAGGGACTTTCTGTCTTAAGTTATTACGTAATTAGCTAACCTAACAACATCTTATAGTGACCATATCAATATTTACAAATCGGAATTCCAGGTGGAATGGAGTCGTTTGCCGTGCTAATTAAAAAAAAAGGAAAATATATTTTATATATACTATAATATAACATAAGATTGTTCATCAACATCAGCCCACTTCTCATCCATCCCCTGCTGGCCATCGTTCTAGGTCCCGACCACCGAACTGGAGGTCTGCCTACCGATCGACGATCAATAAGATTGTTAAAGATTATTAATTTCCATAAACTATGCAGCTGAAAGTAATACTGCTATGTTATAACAGCCTACAGCTTGCCAGTATTAAATCACTAGCCACGTACTTTGCGTAGATAGTGTAGCAGAAAATTTCCGCTACGAACCCCTCTCGCAGCGCGTTTGAGTTTCGTAAAAGTTCCGCTATCATGGCCTAGATGGCGTTGTTAACACAAACTGGCATGGCGCCCAACGATAATTCACGGAAGGCGCTTTCCCGCGTTAGGTGAGATTCACTGGCTCACGAAAATCAACATAAAAACAGGAGCGTGGCGTTCGCTTCGTTATTTACACGCAGGTACCACTTTTTTCAACGACATTTTTTTTTCTTGAGGCATCAAAGTGAAAAACGTCGTTTTCGATACATAAAATAAACGGCGCCGTTACGTTTTAAGATTTCTTTATGCGCATATCTTTAAGCTTACTCCATTAGAGGCTTAAATAAAATAAGCCATACATATATCTTTTATATATTCTTGTTGATAATACACTAACTGCCTTTTTGGGTAAAGAAAAAGGAAAAGAAAAAAGAAAGTGATCTTGAGTAGTCTCACCAGATAGAAAGTCCCTTCACTGTCACCTCGTAAACAGTAAAACGTGACAGTATAAATGAAAACTGAAAACATTAAACGAAAAACATACCCGGTACAAAAATCTGTAAGTGTTTAAATTAATTTAATTATAGTGTTTTTGCAACGTGGGGTTTTTTTTTGCTCAATTAATGGTATTAAATGACTATGAAGTATAAGGTACTGCAGAACTGCACCCAGACTCCCCAATGAATGAGGAACGAATTTTTACGAGTAAATTTTTTTTACATATCAGTTAGACTTTTTCCAGACGTTTTGAACTCTTCCACAGTCCGTGGTCATAGGGAGTCTAAGCAAAAATTGGTCGTCTTATCATTTATTTGTTACTTGCATACCGTCAACTATTCGTATCGGGTGCGTTCCGTTTCACGTAAAATTAGCTTACAGTATCTTTTGTTATAGTGGGATTGAGTTCTTTGAGGATTTCAAAACTTTAATGAACGAATCCCGGTCATAATCCTTAGAATCAAATCCATTAACATACTTGTAAAATTATTTTATTACAATGTTTATTGTTCGCGTATACTTACTTGAAAAAACAATCTTAGATGAAATGTTAGCATCTAGAGGGCTTAAAACACAAAAAAATCCACTTCTAACGCATTATCTACACCATTCGTCTGAATCATAAGAAGGACAAAGGTCAAAGTGCTTCTTTACCCAATGTCATAATTCACACACTAGCTATTCGTGTAATGCTACGCGTACTCTAACACAATATCAATTAGTTAAATACACTGCAGCCACAAATATTCCTGTGCTGTAGCTTTCATCTGAAACCAATAATAATTGATCCGAAACATTATGTATGCATGGTTGAATTCCGCTTTTGTTGTCATACATTTCACTCTGAGCGTATAAGCTAATGTTTAGAGTACATTATTAGTTGTTGCGAACCGTAGTGTTGTTGCGAACTGTGTTTTCTACTTGGATGATAATTGTTTTGGTTAATACAATACTAGGTAAGTTTTAAGTTTTCTTCCTGCAGTTTTATAATCTACTAGCTGACTCAGCGGACTTCGTACCGCTTTGACAGTTTCCATCATTGACTTAAATATATATCAATGGTTTCCATGACAACAAAACAAACAAAACATTTTGTATTGGAAAATTAGATTGTCGTTTTTAGTATTTTTTTTTATGTAGACTATGTTACTCAGCGCTAATGTAGCATTCTAATGGTGAAATATTTTTTTAAATCGGTCCAGTGGTTTTTGACTTTATTAGTTGCAAGCATACATACATACAAAAATACAAAGGTTTCCTCTTTATAATATTAGTATAGATATATAGATATAGATTATTATTATCATTTGGCTACTTATATAAGTTTGATAACTATGCATATTAAAATCGTTATTGTTTTCAATAACACCTTTCTCATTACTCCTTTTAAACACAGAAAACTCTAGTCTTTAGAGTTTTTATATCGATTACCTAAAAGACTTTAAAATGTATTTAAAAATACTTTGTGCTGGTGTAAGATTCACCCGTTCAGCACTATCCCACCCCAACGGTATTTAATTCTACGAGCATAAAGGTTACTTAAAGGCTTGGTGACTCCAAAGCGAAGATCTGGTAAATCCTTACAGAAAAGCTCATCGAAAGCTATATGATGCCTTTGATCTGTCATGAAAGGAATCAAGAAAACATATATTCCCTCCCCCCTGCAGGCATATACACAAATAAATATAAGAGCTCAAGCGTCGAATATCCAGACACAATAGAATTTTAATTGTTATCGGCCATCTGCTTGTCGCTCGACGCTCAAGGGGATAACATAAACTCAACATTATAAATCAAACAAAAATTTCTAGTAACATAACCTAAAAAATAGCATTTGCATTCAAGTGGTATATCGTTAAAAAAGTTTAAAAAGTCTAAAAAGTTAAAAAGGTTAAAAAAGTCTATTCCTACTAGGATACGTGTCAAACTTGTTATAATAACATTGAGTTTTACAAAATACTTTTTGAATCCAACAGCTGTCTAGTTCGAACGTAGGCAGATGAGTACGATGACACCTGATTAAGAAATGATTGTCGGTAGTATGTAACAAATTCATTTTGAGATGAGTAAGACCCCAGTCTCACTGTGATCACGGATCATACAAAGAATTCAAATAGTGATAATAAATACAAGTATAAACACAATTAGATATACTCTACACAAGGTTTCATTTCAATAGTTAAATAAGTGCATGCGTACTTTTGAAAACAATATAAAATTGAATCAAAAAATAATGGATAGAAACATTGATTTTGACAACCTTGTATCTCGTGATGAACTGATGACATGGTAGACATTGGCCGCGAGCAAACTCAACTCACTAAATCAACATCTTTATGTGACCAGGATTTTCAATGCTCCAACCTACGACACAGTATTTCTTTGATAGGGATTTTCAAATAAAAAAATAAATAAGATTAACCCAAATCCAGTTTTATTCTCGAGGAGCTCGATGGCACAGTGGTCAACCCACCCGGTCTGCAATTGATGACGTTAAGCAACTTTTGCAAAGAGTGGTAATCAGATGGGTGACTAAAAATGTATTATCTCGAGCTCATCCGTGCTTCGGAAGGTACGTAAAGCCGTTGGTCCCGGCTGCATTAGCAGTCGTTAACAACCACCGATCCGCACTGGGTCCGCGTGGTGGTTTATAACCCGTTCTCTCTATCCATCCATAGGGTAGGATCGTGCTTTACTTTTTCAATGAATATTAATAAAATTACTTACCGTCTCAGAAATAAAAAGTCGAAGAAATATCTTTTTTGTCTTTAACATGGACAATTTTTTGACTCCAGTTAATAATTTGTGTATTTATTGTAACGGTGTCCTCGCAGCGGGCGGCTGGCGTCGCAACAACTTCGTGAGTTATAACGCACAGCTTTTTTTTCCATCTCATATTAATGGTTTCTTAGTTTCTCGAGTGCTTTTGAATTTTATGCTCCTCGGATTGGAAACGATTTTTCATTTCACAAGCTTTGTACTCTGACAGCGCTAAGCAATTTAAAGCTTTAAAATCGAGAATTTAGTTTTCTTTATTGTTGAATGTTGATATTTTTCATTAGTAACGTTGAGAAATAGAATTTACGCTTTACAATGAAATTTGATAGTCTCTTTGTTTTTTTAATCTTACTTATTTAGAGGCTTCAATTCATTATGGAGAAGTCACCTAGACTAAGTTTTGCCTGTAATTTTATAACCTGATATTAAGCAGGAGCTGGGACCAGATGCAAAGACAGCTGTTTAAGCAGGACTGTGCTGCTTAAGCCATTTTTACCTTGCCAACGCTCAAACTGATTCGAATTTTGCCTGCTGAGGTTTCCCTCTCGCAGTAGCACTTCGACCCATTGGGATATTTTGTGCAAAAACTTCTTTCTCTCAAACTTGTTTGTTTACTTATTAGTTTTTTTGGAGAGATTTTGCTGTTTATCTCAGGCGGCAGTTTCAGCGTAACTGGAAATTTTTGGGGGCCGAGAGAATCAAAGGGTTGCTCGAGCCGTATAAAACGAAACACTGACAGATTTTCTAGTGGGAATGGCATCTCGCACTGGTGCGTCTTCGTTTCCTACTAGATTCTCCGAGGGGTTTAGATCGAATCGGGTTGCTTTTCATTGAACTTATGAACTAGCAAACAGATCACCTGTCGGATAGCGGTTACCGAAACCCGTGTCCACGTTGCTACCTCTGAAACTTCGCTTCTTTTGTCTTTGTCACTGGTTCTAATACTCTGTTAGCCGAAAGATAACCGAAAATAGTACTTAACGGAAAAACAGGTCTAAGAGTGGTCACTATCCAATCAGATGTTAGGTACAATGATTATTTTCCATGTAGTTATTGATATTTGTATTCTTATATTTTTATAAATATTCCTTAATATTCCATCAAGATCAATAAGACATTACTTTTCAATTCATCTACCTTTAGTTTCATCAAATTACCGTCAGAACGAATTTCTTTGAGGAGCTAGCAAGTCTAATTGAGTTTTCTAAAACAAACAACTTTGAATTATTTTATTCTAGCATAGCAACAGCAAGGCGGCTATTAAGTAAATATTTGAATAAGTGAACTTTATATACTACTCATTAGTTTTTTTATTATTAATTTGTTTGTTTATTTTTAATATCTTGAAATGTTTCTATGTTCTATTGTCCACAAAATCTGCAAAAATTGTCTGTTTTTAAACGTGGATACCTGTTATTGGGCATCTGTTACCTATATCTGAATGTATATATTTTTCGCATGCTGTTGGTCTTCCGAAGGCAAATAAATAAATAAATAAATTTTAAATGTATTAGTTATATATGCAACCATTAACAATACCATTCTATATTCGTTTATGGGATCAAATTTAACAACCCCTGTTTTTACGAGAACAATATAAGGCACCAATTAAATGAATGCAAAATGGTATTCAATTTGTTCGACTACACTCTTTTACTGTACACGTTAATTAAAACCGTTCAACACACCATCCGTTCTTTTATTTTTCATTCGACCGTATCAATTCGGCACGTCACCGACAAAGACAAAACAATATGAGCAAATTCGCTCGCAAAATTCTAACGTTTAACCGTTCCATTCTGCATTTCGACGCAAGCTCCAACAAGCCAAAAAGAGAATTAACGCTGAAGATATAGGGGTCATTAAAGCCACAGATGACGCAAAAAGGAGAAATAAAAACAAATGAACGGACCTTACGAAGGAGGTCACATATAGTGGTATGTGGCGCCCGGCCAAATATACGTGCGCAATGGACATCAGTCAATGTCAGGTGCTGGCTGGAAAGACTATAAAAGTACTGGCACTTTTTTGTGCACGCTCAATTATGACTAAAATTTCATTATCATTTCGGTACATTATTCTTTTTAAGTAAAGTCCTTTTATTAATCTCTGCTATGGTTCTATTCTAGGGCGTATTGCGTCGTATTGGCGTATCAATAAATTTTCGATCAATTATTTACAAAAATGCATCTAGAAAGTGGTCATGTTTGCTCATAACTTTAAATTTCGAATAACAAAATCTGAAAAAACGTTGGATAGCTTATCATATTCAGCTTACTATGAACTTTAAATCTTAAAAATAAAGATATAATTAAAGTTATATAAAATATTTGTAATTAATATTTAAAAATAATAAAAATGTATCATCTCGAGTTTCTCCGTGCTTTGGAAGGCACATAAAGCCGTTGGTCCCGGTTGCATTAGCAGTCGTTAAGAATCACCAATCCGCACTGGGCCCGCGTGGTGGTTTATGGCCCGTTCTCCCTATCCAACCATAAGTACATCGCGATCGCTGTTACAGACACTTCTTGTTGTGAATTAGTTTGAAGTTATTGAATATCTTTCAAATGTCAAATTGAAAGGTATTACGATAGGTATTAGAGTTAGACAATAAGCCCCCGGGCACAGATATACCTCCTATTTTAAATGCTTCTATAAACCTTCCTAAGCCATTCGGTGTACACACGGCGGCAGATCAACCTTCCCAAAACTGTCAAATTTCTACAATCAATTTTGAACTTTATTGTTTAGTTATAAGGATCAATATTCATTGGAGAAATTTTACAGGTTGATCTGTCGCCGTCTGTACTTAAAGCACACAGTCTTATGCCATTAGGGTTTCCATCACAGCTACTTAAAGTAGGTTGGTGCTTAATGAAGGTTAAAACAATATTGTTACAGGATCGGACAAACATTGAAATGTCTCGTGAAAGGGTATTACGTTGTGTTTCTTATAAAAGCATCTTCTGGACGGGTTCAAACACCAGGGTGACATTCTGAAAATCAAAGTCAAAATACAAAATATTTAAAGTGCCAAAAAAAAATCTCACCAAAAACAAAAACTCTTACGAAGCTTATTCTTATTGCTAGTCTTAGTTTATAAAAAGTGTATTTTGAAGTTTACAGCTTTGTCGGAGACTGGTGATTAAGCTAAGCAAGAAATGCCTGCATATCAGGACACCAGGTTCCCACCTCTCAGACAAACAAGTTACATAAAATCTTAGTATACACGATGTTTTTCTTACTAGCAACTATTTCCTGCTTTATGGCAATTTGAACAAAAGATGAAATAAAAATACAAATATTAACAAAAAATAAAAAAAAACACAAACATAGAGTGTAAATAACTTAGTAAGTATGCACTTTTAAATTGTTCAAAAAATTACTTACTAATATTCTGGACGTCTTTTAGTTATGTAGAATGAGTGCAGAAACTTCACAGCTTTATTTATGTAGCAGTAACGACATTGACAAAAATATAGTGCTGCCAATCCCTTTCACAGAAAATGTATAGTTTCAAGCGTATTTAGTGCCCACGTAGATATAAATATACTGTCATAATGAAATCGTTTGTGAACTTTTGCGCATGTGATGGTGATGATGATGATGATGATGATGCGTAATATATCTATGTATCAAAGAAGCAAAGTAAAAGTCAAATTATCTATACATTAATACGTGAAGCAAAAACTTTGTACCCCTTTTTACGAAAATTACGCGGACGGAGGAGTATGAAATTTCGCACACTTATAGTTTATATAGAGAAGGATTGCAGAATGTTAATATTTTTTTAAATTATGCATAAAAAACACATTAAATCAATAAAACAAACATTACACACACTACCATGTATTTGACACACACGCATAATACTCTTTTCAAAAATTTCAAAAATGGAAGAGGAGCGGCCGATATCTGTCAATGCCAATCCAAACTCACATTCTATCTTTTTTAATTTTTCATTGCTTAGGATACAATCCGTGCAGCCTTAATAAAATTACGGTCGAATTTTGATCACTGGGCGACCACTAGTATGTATAAAGATATAAACTCTTACGGGCACTTGTTGACGTTAAAACTATAAACATCCAACCCCAGATCAAAATAATGAATGCACTATGCATTCTTTCTAAGATGTCTTATAAGGCAAGTGCTTGACCTGAGTGAATTACAACAATTTTTTTATCTGGTAAAGTTCACGGGAAGCCGCTGGATGCGAGCAGCACAAAACCGGTCGTTGTGGAGATCCTTGGGAGAGGCCTTTGTCCAGCAGCGGTTTTTGTGTGGACGTCTTTTGGCTGAGATGACGATGATGATGTTATTTATTATTTCGTAATCTAACTAAGTTATTATATAACCTGGAAAAAAATAAGCAATAAAATTTATGCAGCCTACATGTTTGGTGATAACTGTCTTTTTCACAAGTAATAGGTAGCTGAGAAATTTATATTTTTAGACAAAAAGAAAGGGCGCGGGCGGCCTGAGAGCGCGGCGCGGGGGAGACGGCGCGCCGTTGGCGGGGGTACAAGCGTGCCAGGTGTCAAATGTCACTCATCAGGCACTGCGCTTGCGCTTGTCCATCAATAACAAAATAGGGTTGTACAAAATGTTAACATTACACTTACACTTAGTAAAAAAATAGGATATTCTTTTTACCACATTTAATGGTGATATTTAAGCAGTGAAGTCTTTACAGGTTATATGTACGCATCCTTAAATATCATTGCTCATTTTTTTTACAGATTGTATAGAATTGAGTGCGAGTCGTCGACGGCCGCGCAAGGGATGATGTTGATGCCTTTGCCGAGGGATGTTGGGAAGGGATCGAGAAAGGTGGAAGGCATTGGCCTTTGCCCAGCAGTGGGACGAAATAAGCTTAATAAAAGGTTTAATATTCCAATTATTCACACAGCGAGCAATGGAACGACAGATGCTTGGCATTTCTCTCCAAGACCATAGAAAAAACGAGTGGATCAGAGAAAAGACACGGGTCTGCGATGTGGTGGAGGAGATTGAGAGCCGTAAGTGGAGATGGGCGGGACACATTGCACGGATGAACCACGATCGCTGGGTAAGAAGAACTTTAGAGTGAAGACCCCGCAATGACACCCGCGGCAGGGGAAGACCGCCTAAAAGATGGACGGACGACATCCGGCAACAAGCCGGAGTTAACTGGATGCAGGTGGCTGGTAACAGAGAACGCTGGAAAGACGAAGAGGAGGCCTATGTTCGAAGACGAACCCAAAGGCTGATATAGATAGATAGATAGATTCAAATTATACTTACCGTTACAATATTCTTTTTCATTCGCCAACCTTTTTTATGCGACTGAGTAGACAAACAAGCTCACGGTTCGCCTATGGCCTTACTTATTATGCCTTCGCCCAGTGATTTTTAGGGTTCCGTAGTCAACAAAGAACCCTTATAGTTTCGCCATGTCTGTCTGTCTGTCTGTCTCTCTGTCCGTCCCCAGCCTAGCTCATAGATTCTTAGTACTAGAAAGCTGTAATTTGGCATGGGAGGTAAACAAAAAAAAGCCACCGACAAAGTGGTTTTTTTTTGTTTACCTTCCATCAGAAAAAGAAGTTACATCCCCACTTCACGAGTATGCCAGAACTCTTGACGTTAAAAAGAAAGAATTTTCCAAATCGGTGTATAAATGACAGAGTTCTGAGGAAACATTAAAAAAAAAACATAAAACCGAATTGATAACCTCCTCCTTTTTTTGAAGTCGGTTAATAAATGTTCATAAAAGCGCTATTCTCAGAATCCGCGTTATTGAGATGGGCTACGGAACCCTACACGGCGCGTGACCCGACACGCACTTGACTGTTTTTTTGTAACTGCCAAAGCAAGTGAGGCATTAGTAACAGTATCGACATCATTATACTGATACGCACTCTCGGGTCCACCGACTAGTTATAACTGTCTGCCTGTGGAAAAAAATCACATAGATTTCTTGTTCCGTTACATGTTATTATGATTAAAAAAATCTTTTGTAGTCATAACTTATATTTTTGTTTTTTATTATTTACGTCCTCTGATTGAATTTGAGATTTTTGTTTGTTCCTTTCGTTTCTCAGTTGATAATATATCTTGTGTATTTTCCTGTTTTCTTTCATAAAATTATGTTTGCTGCTTTACTGATTCTAATTAAAAATATCATGATAGATGTTGAATAAAAGGAACACAACTTTTGTATTGTAAATAAGTTAGGATCAGAAAGTTACCTCTGCATAGAATGTTGCTAAGCTCAAGTGGCAGTGGGTAGGGCACATTGCTCGCAGGACTGATGGCTGCTGGGGCGGAACAGTCCTCGAGTGGCGACCGCGTACCAGAAAGCGCAGTGTGGGCAGGCCTCCAACAAGGTGGACCGACGATCTGGTGAAGGTCGCGGGAAGCCGCTGGATGCGAGCAGCACAAAACCGGTCGTTGTGGAGTTCCTTGGGGGAGGCCTTTGTCCAGCAGTGGATGTCTTTTGGCTGAGATGATGATAATGATGATGATGAGAGTACATCGTTTACAAGCAATTGTGCAGTACGTTTGCAGTAGTTCTTGTGAGGAGTTCAGTAGGAAATAATAAGAATAACGAGTCTGCGATTGCTGAGTTAACCAACCTTTGTAAACGCCGCGCCGGTCATCGAATGGGTGACCAAAAATGTATCATCTTGAGCTCCTCCATGCTCCGGAAGGCACATTAAGTCATTGTTGGTCCCAGTTGCATTAGCAGTCGTTAACAACCACCAATCCGCACTGGGCCCGCATGGTTCTCCTTATTCATCCATAGCGAAGGCTCGGATTCCAGCAGCGGGGACATAAAATGAGTTGCAGATGATGTTGATAATGAATAATACTTTACAAAGCCTAGAAGATCGTCCATCGGCGTTGTGGTTAGCGCGCGCATGGGTTACTTTTGTATTTTCCTGTGATTATAAAATTTGAACTCCTCCGTGCTTTGAAAGGCCTGCATAGGGCCTGTTTGCAGATGCAGAGTCCGAACTCCCAATCTACTAACATTTATTTTGTCTTTTTTTATTATGTGGCTGACAGTAGTTGGATGAGAAAAGCCGAAGATCGGGTTCAGTGGCATGCATTAGGAGAGGCTAATGTTCAGCTGTGGACTGATGTGAGCTGATTATTTATATAATCACGTCAGTTTAATCGAACTTTAGTAACTATAAGTAACAAACATAAACTTAATAGGTACTTATTTATATTTAAAGGTGAAATCATAAAACACGAAACCGAAAGTGGTTTTAGGATGCTCTGAAGCATACCAACAGGCTTTAACTCTCTACTCTTAAAGATATGTTATTTGCGTAATGCTCGTTTCTGTGTTGCGATGCTGCTTCATCAAACATAAACAATATGAGACGCAAGCCAGCCACACAGCACAAAACCACTGTCCTTATCCAAGATATCACGATCAATATCGGAAATATATTAAAGTAAGCTTGCGACGCTGATCAAACGAAGTTAACCTGTAATCCCTCCCAACTTACCTACATGCTATTAATACTCAGGCCCAGCACATCTCTGCACGACCAAAAGATACCTTATCATCATTTTGCGTAAAACGTAACGCACCCAATTAAAAATAATTGTCGGTAGCATGTTACAGATTAATTTTGAGACGACCTTAGTTTTATTGTGACCACAGACCCTTTAAAGGATACGTCAGAACAACACACTATCGATGCAAAATAAATGCAAATACTTAAATCTATATTAAAACTGTTCCATTTTTATAAGATTATTTTAAATTGAGTGTTTTTATATTAGTTTATGGAATATTGGATTTTTATTTACGTAATAAAACGTAAAACGTATTGATTGAAACTTGTCGTATTAATATTTTTAAAGTTTATTTCCACTGCTTCCAAAAGTGAACTAACTTAAAACTTAATCATAAGATAAATTATTAAATATACCATATACGATAGATAAACCATATCACCTATCTAAGTGTTATAAAAAAAGTATAAATTAAAAATATTTTCATTCAAAAATAACTATTATACTTACACACACTTTTATACAAAATATCAAATAATTGTATTGTTTTATTGCAATTCAATTTAATGCACAAGCAAAGTCATGAATTAATTAGATAAATCTCAATAGCTATTGTTACAAGGCTTCCTAAATGAGAAACGAACATTAGAAACGTTTCAGAGTTTAACCTTAATTGACGTCTTTATTTAATGGTATATCTTCTGAATCAAACGTTAATTGCTAGTAATTTTGGAAGAGGAGCAGAATATTATGATTTACGTTTAATGGAAATATGAACTGAATTAACATCACATTGTGCGGGAATCGTGTTATTTCTTTATAGGTAGGTAAAACATTTTTTTTAAATTTTGTTATATAATAAATATCTTTTTATGTTCAAAATCTAAGGTTGGAAATGTATGATGAAATTCAACCGCTGTTTACATAATATTTATTGAAGTTAGATAGACTCTTATTTTTTATATCATATCTTTCACAATCAATCAAATGATTCAGATAAATTTTCACCAAAAAATGAAGTTCCCTTCAAACGAGGTATGAAGAAGCAACTTGTGGTAGGATGGTGAGGGCGTCTAATAAAGCAAAATCCTGCTCCCTCGCATCTAGACTCTGCGTCTGCTTAACGTCAGGAAAAGCAGATATTTTGCTTCACTATAAATAAAATAAAATAAAATGCGTTTATTTCGACCAACTTTGGATCATATAGGTACATTAACAAATAATTTGAAATAAAAATAAAAATTACAAAATAAAAGAATAAAAAATACAGAATAAAAATTACAAAATTAAAATTCAGCGTGTTTAAGCAAAATTTTCATTAAAAATAAATTAAAATATTAAATTAAATTAAAATATTAAATTAAATTAAAATATTAAATTAGGGCAGTCATCGCTTTAAACGTCTTATGACGTGCAGTTCAATGAACCGCCCAAAGACAGCAGAGTCACCTCTCTCATGTATCATTCTCAGGACTCCATTGGTGCCCCCCCGCAGTCGCAGCATCAATGAGGCAGTTTTTTTGCGCATGATTGTATAAAAATCGTCTATGTTGGCGTCAGCGAACATGCCTGACGCGCTACAGAAACGTGGGAACCGCAATAGAGCCCTGAGAATGTTATTATATTGTACTCGCAATGCGTTGTATGATTTTTGAGTAAAGCTAGCCCATAGACCACACGTGTAAAAGCTTTGGCAAAAAGCTTTAAAAAGCGTTATTTTTACGCTTACACTACAGCGAGCAAATCTATGTGCCAGCATATTTCCACGTACCGACAACGCCCTACGTTCCCTCTCTATATCTGAGTCATCCTTTAGGTCCTCGGTTACAATGTGACCTAAATATTTAAATTTACTAACATGATTAAGTGGTACTCCATTTAATAACAAAGGAGGTACACGGTTAGGTAACTTTTTTCCACTCCTAAAAATAATGAAGTCACACTTTTTCTCATTGTACAGCAAGCCATGTGTTTTAGCATACCTTTCACATGTTTTTAACATCTGTCTCATGCCACTGATCGATGGGCTCAGCAAAACCATGTCGTCTGCGTAACTAATGTTGTTAATACTCACATTGTCTATTCGGCACCCAACATGCATGTTGCTGAGCTCATCGATCAGTTGGTTAACATACAAGTTAAACAGTCTTGGTGATGTTAAGCCACCCTGGCGTACACCGCAGTTCAAAACATACTCATCAGATAAACTGTTAGCCCACTTGACCACATTTCTCTGGCTCCCATACCAAAATGAAAACAAATTTATCACCTCTGAACAAATACCATCTTTTTTAAGTTTGTCCCACAGAATATCGTACGATACTAGGTCAAAGGCTTTCGATAAATCTAGAAAACATGCATAAATGGGAGTGCTCTTCTTAGTGTAATAGTTTACAGCGTACTTTAGTGATAATATAGCACTTTCGGTGGACAAGCCTTCTCGAAAACCAAACTGTAAGTCATTCAATTTAATACGGGTGCTCAGGTGTACATCAAGAACCCTATCCAGAACCTTCGCAATCACTGTAGCAAGTGAAATTGGCCTGTAATTTGATTTGTCAGCTATATCACCTGTTGAGTTCTTAACTAGTGGAACTACAATAGTTTTCATTAAACTAGATGGTAAGTAACTATGTCTCAAACAAAAAGTGTAAAGCATAGACAATACTCTGTTTATATGACCTCCAGCATGCTGCAGATGCTCAATGCTGAGTCCGTCATGACCTGGAGACTTTCCCCTTTTCATATTTTTAATAGCTGTAAATATTTCCTTACTTGAAATTCTAAGAGGATTTTCCACATGACAAGGCTCAGCGCTGAACGCCGCAGTCTCCACTTTAATGGGACTGTGTACATGAAATTGTTGTCTAAAAATATTAGCAATATGTGTGGGATCGCTGAATCCATCAACACTAACAGGCAAGCTTGCTCCTCCATTAAGTTTCTTTGTGCTTTTCCAAAACTTGCCAAACTGTTTTTGCGAGTGTTGAGCAGCTATGATATCTAATTTAATTTGCTCCTGATTACGCTGGCAGTATTTTAGCCTAGATTTAAAAATTTTGCGACTTAAGCACATTCTATCGTAAACAGGGCCAGACCCAGGCCTACCATAAAGCACATACATCTGGAAGTTCAATCTCGCCTGCGTGTGTGAATCTGCAACATGTTTATTCCACCCCATAATACACCTCTGTCTGCACTTAGCTTTAAATTTATTGGGACAACTGTCTCTTGCGGCTTGACTGAGTGTGTCAACAATGTTATTATAAAATTTATCTATTATTTTTCTATGACTCATATTTGTACACATAGCGTCTGCACAACTATGAAGATCAGCCGGGAAATCTATATATTTCAGGTTACTATTACAATATTCATTATACTTATACTATGAAAAAACTTTTCAAATAATTGAATTTGGATTTTATTAGGACTTCCCTTTGAACCCTAATATAGCAACAATAATATAGCAACTCATAAAATAAACTCATATTAAATTAATTGCCTGAATAAAAGCAAGGTAATATGGTAATAATGATAAATAATTTAGGCAGGTACAGTTTTACATAGAATTAAAAAATTACATCTTGTCCAATTAGAATACTTCTATTAATTGAATGAGGACTAATCAGTAGTCATACGTACATTACATAGATAGATAGATAGAGAATACTTTTATTGCAACACTACAAAACATAAAAATTAACAAAAAAAAATTACAAAGTTACAATTTGGCGGTCTTATCGCTTTTAAGCGATTTCATCCAGACCTGTCTATAATACATATAGGTTTAACTCTATAAACATAATTCATAACTCCGGCACAAACGCTTGTGTATATGTTAACGGAAATGTATGTAATCCGTCATTGTATATAATTCCTAGGAAATGTATGTAATTCCTAAAATCGCCCGGAAATGTGTGAAATAAATTATATTAGACACATTTCCTAGGAAATCTATACATTTCCTAAATAGCAATCGGAAATGTAAAACATTTAAGATATCAATGGGTACGCGGGGATAGCGGGGCGAGGGGAGGGTATTGCAACGTCTGATCAGGCGATCGCGCTAGTTGATTTTGTGATAAATGCACCTTAAAAATGGCTTGTGTTTAAACGCCTATCAAAAATGTATCAATTCTACTACCAATAAAATTCGAAACGCTTACCAAAACGGATAAATGCTCACCAAATTGTGTTTCCTAAAATATTTTAAAAAGGTTAAAATTTATATTCTTATTAAATACAATAAAGATATATTACCTTTTACCTGATTTCAGACCAAATATGTTATTTTGTCACCAAATAGATAACACCAATATTTTATGCCTCGAGTTTCAATTTGGTAATGATTGTTTTCTGTTGTCTAATAAAAAAAATAACCTCGAAATTTAAGATAATCGCTACGCTGCGCTTCGCGATTATCTTAAATTTCTAACCTATCACGTGACCTACAGGAGTAGGGCAGCTAGTATCCTCAATCATTTGAATAATAGTGTAAAAATTTGGTGAGCATTTATCCATTTTGGGAAGCAAAAATAATATTTGTACAGTCATTTAATTTATTTGGTACTTAGGCTTAGGGTCTAAAAAATATTTCTGGTGAGCGTTTAAATTATACCCCTTAAAAATTAATAGATTGTTGATTTTTGAAGCTTTAGTTAGATAATATGAAGATATTATATTTTACGGTATGTTTGTTACCTCATTG
The DNA here is from genome assembly GCA_963082485.1 of Eudonia mercurella. Taxonomy (NCBI): domain Eukaryota; kingdom Metazoa; phylum Arthropoda; class Insecta; order Lepidoptera; family Crambidae; genus Eudonia; species Eudonia mercurella. The sequence goes on from OY720036.1 coordinate 16,498,143, forward strand.
TCTGAACTAGTGCCTTAATAAAAAATATTATTCTCATTTTAACAAAGCGTTTTATTACAGAAAGCATTCTTTTTACACATTTCCTAATACGATATTGGAATTATATACAATTCCTAGGAAATGTATACATTTCCCAGGATATGTATGTATTAAATAATTTTTAAAACAATATTTTACACATTTCCTAAATAGCTTCGGAATTGTATACATTTCCTAGGAGTTGTATACAATTCCTAGATTTCATACAAAATTTGGTAATATATACATTTCCGGTAACATATACAAACATCTGTACCTCCCGAGACTAGAACCTACGACAAGGGCATCGCAATCATTAACGCCAACCGCTAGATAATCTAACCTTAGCGATTACTCTTGCTCTATATAACTGATCTCTATTTAACTACTAACAAAATTTGCTGTATTGCAATTCCACACAAAGCAATGTTTCTGTACATAAACCGGATTAATTAAGCATCCCTCAAACAATTCGTAGTTTATCTTACCTTTGTAGCTGCCGAGACTTAGTAGCATTACGCTTATTGTACAAGAGAGGAAATAAGCAAATTCACTTTGCCAGAAAATGTTGTTGGATACGAGAAATATCAGCTCCCTTTTATTCCTTTACGTAATTTAGACATCTGTCGCTTGTCCCTCGCAGGGCAGTGGCTACGGACAGCTATTAGACCAATGTAGCCGTCATAATGGCCTAGTTTAGCCCTATATAATTTCAAACTAAATTTTGGTATTATTTTACTTTTCAACCGCCTCTTTGGTCTTGATGTTTCAACTGTTTATTTGATTCTCAACGGATTACATTATTAGGTATATAATAAACAAAGTGTAACAGAAAGGTGTGGTCAAAATGAAAAGATTTAAAGTGTATCCTATCTAGATCTCGTATGCAGAGTAACTAAGACATAATTAATTATAAACTAAAATTTGTTATGCAATTTTTAATCAAATATTTCTATTGTAACGTAACACCGAAATAAACAAGTCACAGCCCTAGTGGTTTTGTAACCTTTGTGTTTATGATCACTGCTGCTTGCTTGCGCGCCTGACGCGCATGACTTCTCTAATACAAAGATTTAATTAACAAATGCATGACGTAAAATTAATAATTATGTCTTAATAACAACACACACGATCTAGATTATAATATACACATTGGATATTTTCATTTTTACCACATCTTTTGTTACACGTTGTATATTATAATTAGTTCGGCAATTGACTCTACTCTACCTGTAATAACGACCTCCTTGGTCGAGTGGCTTGCACACCGGTTTTCATGGTGTCGCCATCTCTGAGGTCCCGGGTTCGATCCCCGGTCGGGTCAATTTAGAAATACCTGTTTTTCTAAATTGTTTCGGGTCTGGGTCTTTCCTATGTATGTCTAATAAGTACCTATGTATTTAAGTATATTAAGTATGTTTATCCGTTGTCTAGTTAACCATTTTATCGAGTTTCTTAAGGAAGCTCTTGTTGGGGCTAGATAATTGGTGTGAGTGTAGGAAACATTTATTTATTTATTATTAATAGGTGGAAATGGAGTCCAGACGCAAAGACAACCGGTGCAGCGTGAAAACAATGCAGCAATTGTCACCCTCACACTGCCGGCCCACAAGGTGGGCTTTCACGCTTCGTTTGAAGGACCCCATACCGTCGAAAATAGGGAATATGTGTGCTGGTAGATTATTTAATTTTTGGAATAGTCTACCATCTATCTTGAGACTACTTTTCTTAGACTATTCCGGGCTAGCATTAATAACACAGTTAGTAGCATTGTTGTATTCCAATCCAACAGTTAGAAATGAGATAGTCAGTTACACAGTGGTTTATAATTCTGGATAGAAACGCTTCTATCTTCAGCGTTATCATCATTAACATCAAGTTAAATGACGGCCAAGCGCATTCCCGTTATTGGGTAAAAAATACTCGTTATAAATAACTTTAAAACTAGATTTTGAGTACCCAAACCCTACAATGTTAACTAAAGTTTTCTGATTACGTAAAGAAGGTCAAATAGAAAACTCTCTTCGGTCTGAATACGTAGTGGTTCTCAACTAGAGGTAGTTACGAATCAACCCACATTCGGATTTTCGTTTCTCGTACTGAAACTTTTAAAGGGTACCACTAGGTACCCTTTATAAGTTTGCTTCTAAAAAAAACATTCAGTCGAATTGAGAACCTCCTTCTTTTTTTGAAGTCGGTTAAAAAGTACCCTTTTATGTACCTAATCGTAAGAGAAAATTGTTTGGTGAAATGAGAAATTCGATTTGACTTTTAGCAGGCTTTTAAAATTTCGGTTAGTGACATGTCATTGGTCGTCTCTGCTAAAAATTATAATCTTTTCTAGGTATCTTTCAGTTTATTGGACATCGTAATTATAACCCTGTGTGGTGCCGGGGATAAAGCACCACCCCATATCTTCCCGAGGGTGTCGTAAAAGAAGACTAAGGGATCATTCCAGAGGATGAGCAGCAGCATCTCTCTGAGGTTACTCTTAATCAACTGCGATCGCCAACCCGCCTGCCAAGCGTGGCGATTACTGCAAATACCTCTCATGGAGATCCGTGGGGGAGGCCTTTGTCCAGCAGTGGACGCCTTTTGGCTGAGATGAATGAATTATAACTTTAATACTTTGGCATACAGGTGTTTCGTATTTTTTTTATGTTTTGCTCGGGTTCGTGATCATTAACCCGCATTTGGCAAGCGTGGTGATTATGCCATTACCCACCAATTGTAGTAGCCATGACTTGATTGCAATGATGGAGGCCGTTGCCCAGCAATGGGGCATTATATATACTCCCGGACTCCTAAATCGAGCCACCTAGCATAATGAGTTTGTATCGTCCATAACAACATAAAAAATAACATAACATAAAAAATGTATGAATGACCAAAAAATTTAGAACAACAGCACATGAGCCTAATGTTGAATTGAATATGCCCGCCATAAAACTGCAAAAAACTTTTTGGTAATTCATAATTTTTTTTAAGTTATGCACGATACAAACTCATTATGCTAGGTGGCTCGATTTAGGAGCCCGGGAGTAAATTTACCTACTTTTGCAAAAAATAGATTTTAAAATTCATAAGCGGCATTGCTTCAAAGAAATCTGTATTTGACTTTGTAAAACAATAATATATTTCAACATGCTGTGGACACAGCGAGTTAAGAGGTTACCTATGAAAAAAAAATTCGGGCCTCAATAGCTCAGCGGTCAGAGCATTAGACCGGTTACCCAAAGGTCGTGTGTTCGATTCCTACTCGAGCTTCCTGAGGCTAGTTCATTTTTTTAATAAATTTTTATCTATGATAACAAACCCTATACCGTTTTACCGCGTCTGAACTTGTAGATAGACTCACTAACTTACCATTTCTTAATTGAACTTAATCACTATAAAGTTTGACGCATAGTAACAACCAGTATTTGATTTAGGAAGCACGCCTTTGTTATACTCGTATAATAAGGCTAGCTATTGGATCTATGCTTGTGTTGTGCTAAGAATGTTTTGATTACCTTTGACGTATAAATTGTTTGTCAATCATTTATAATGTAACAACTTAGTTATTATCTAACTTTTAAATTGTCATGGTAACTCTTACTGTGAATATTTATTAGTTATTTAATAACATTAGGCTGTTCGTGATATTTATATTGTATGCCTAATGATATTAAAGATAAAATAAACGAAAAAAATATTAAAAAACTAATTAAAAACCACTATGTTACAACATTGTAACATTATTCAACATTTAAAGCACCAGTTATAACGGAGCGTCCTGTGCAAGTGCGCACGCACACGTAAGTTGTTTCTGTGTACACGCGCGCACGCAGTGACGCGGTGCAACGCTGTCAGTTCTGCATCGATGGAATGGTTATCTCACAAATGTATTGCCTTTTTGTCTTTTACCGTCATATTATTATGTTACTGTTTCTAATTCAATGACTTATCATTATATTGAGAACTTAGTATCTAGACAAACCTAATATAGGCTTTAAGATACTACTAACCGATATTTGTAATTATATTTTTTTTTTCAATAAATAAATAAATATATAAAATAAATAAATAAATGTAAAAACAGGTAGCAGTAGCGTGCCATCTGAGTAAGTAAGTAAGTAAGTAAGTAAGTAAGTAAGTAAGTATGAAAAACTTCCAAGGATTAAAGGAAGAGCATGTATCTGCGATAACTAGTGGTCGGCCAGTGGTCGAAATTCGACCGTAATTTTATTAAGGCTGCACGGATTTGTATCCTAAGCCATGAAAAATTTAAAAAAAGATAGAATGTCAGTTTGGATTGGCATTGACAGATGTCGGCCGCATTAAAGACAAACAATACGTGTGTGTCAAATACGTGGTAGTGTGTGTAATGTTGTTTTTGTTGATTTAAGGTATTTATTATGCATAATTTAAAAAAAAATATATATTCGGATAACCTTATCTATATAAACTATAAGTGTGCGAAATTTCATACTCCTCCGTCCACGCAATTTTCGTAAAAACGGGTACAAAGTTTTTGGATATCGAACTTTGGAAAGCATGTCAAGCTTTTGATCTCAGTTAATATCGTATGTGTGTACTTATCGAGTATTCTTATACGTGTTTTTATATATGAATAGTTTAAGTAGGAAATATTACCTTTGTAGCTACGAATATTTGAAATTGCCTGTAAAGAAAACAGCTTATTGAAATAATCTTATTTATTTCAGATTATTTTATAAATTTTTGCGTTTGGCTCCAAAACTAACTAACTGGTAACAAAATATAAATATTATTTGGTCGATATTAACTTTTACTAAAGCGTTTTAGAACTTTATATAACAAAACCCTATGATGGAGAATACTCAGAAGAAGCCGCAAGAAACTCGGCCAACGCCATTTTCCTTTCCCAGTTTTGTGTTACATTACAATATAGAATTATTCAAATTCACAACAACAATTTTCGCGTGATATAATGAAATACACAAACATTTTTGTCGTTTACATAATCTTATACTTTATTATACTTTTGTTTATGAGGCGTTATCTCACACGTCGTTTAAATTTATGTAAAGCTATTCAACAAACGAAGAGACGTGTTGTAGTGTCTGCATAAACTTTAGAAAATAAAAACACTTTTTTTTACATCATACTCTTTAAAATTGTAGTGTTAACCAACATTAGAAGTATCAAAAGCTTTTCATAAGTAGAATAAATAATCAATAAATATAAAAAGATAATTCCTGAATAAGTAACTGACTGACTCATTATTTTTTGCCCAGCCCAAATCTAAGACCTAAAGAGTACACAAGAGATATAATATGAAAATATTCCGAAAATCCCACGGGGTAATCGTTTACTGGTTACGCGGATGAAATCGCAGGCGACACTATTATACACTTGCTTGATGGTTGTATCAAGGTTCAGATTCCGAAAGCAGTACTCCTTGACACGGTACGTATTTTCAGGAGTTTCCTCACTCTGCAGCCCTGACCACCGGTAGTTTGGGCCCTGCCCCGCTGCTGGCGGTACTCTAGATTTAGGTTTTTATAATGTTTAATTGTTTTTATTAAAATATTGTAAAATCTAGTTTTAAGAAAATAAATAAATAAAGGAGATAATAAAAATAAACACCTCTTACAAACTATGATACGATCGCGCTATCCTGACTGATAGGATACTCTTTAATAAATCGAACAACACTATAAAACAAAACAAATAAAACAACTAACATGATAGATATCAAAGTCCCTAACTACCTTATTATCCAAAAAACAATAATAGAAAATATAAGTAAATAAGCAAAAACAAGAAAAAAATTCATCTCTGCAACCGGCGGGCGTAGATAGTACAAAATGACATCAAAAGAATCCCGAAACAATAGACGTGAAGGTGAATAAAAAAAACAATTACGAAAACGAGATACGTATGTCACAACTTTGACTCATCTCATGTGTGACCGGAGGCGTTGCTTGAATACCATACAAATTATCGTTCTAGTGATCGAAAGGAGAATAAAAACCCGAATTTGCATACATATATAGAAAATAGCCTTAACTCCAATGCTAGGCAAAGGCATCCATCATTGAAATCAACTTTTCACTACAATTGATGGGTAATGGATTAATCACCACGCTTACCAAATGCGGGTTGGTAATCACAAACCCGGGCTACGCATCGAAAAATCTGAAACACACTTTGCCCGACCTGGGAATTGAACCCAGGACCTTTGGATATGGGGCCGAGCGCTTTACCACTCGGCCACAAAGGCGTTAACTTTGCATAGTGTTTAAACTAATACTTTTTAACGCAAATTTTGTTGCGAACAAATTGTAAAAACACAAATGTTGAAAAAATTTCCACGAGCAGGATTTGAACCTGCACCCTTCTGACATTCTCTGAATTATACTCTTGTTTTTTTTGTTAATACCTTTTGGTTTGACTAATACCCACTTGATCCAGCTAGAAAATCTTGGTGATAAATTCCTGGCAAGTATTTGTGAGACATTTACATAACGGCAGCTAAGCCTGTTACATATCCTAGTTATATGTTATAGAAATAAATTTCACCAAATAAACTATGCTAAAACTGAGAACCCATACCTCGCCTTTGACTTTTTAGGGTTCCGTACCCAAAGGGTAAAACGGGACCCTATTACTAAGACTCCGCCGTCCGTCCGTCTGTCTGTCTGACTGTCCGTCTGTCACCAGGCTGTATCTCATAAACCGTTATAGTTAGACAATTAAAATTTTCACAGATGATGTATTTCTGTGTCCTGTTGTTTTTTTAGTATTTGTTATAACAACAAATACTAAAAAACAGAATAAAATAAATATTTAATGGGGCTCCCATACAACAAACGTGATTTTTTCCAATTTTTTTCTCGGTCTTAATAACGATAACAGGTAGAAACTTGAAATATTTTTATAGATAATGGTACGGAACCCTTCGTGCGCGAATCCGCCTCGCACTTGTTTTACTGTATAGCCATGTTAAGAATACGTACTATCTGAATAAGATTCTAAGAATTAGCTAGCTAGCTAGTTAAATCAATGATTAGTATCAAAATATTACATTAAATTATTGTAGCTTAGCCTTGTTTAGTGAGGCTTTAATGAATAAAACATTACATAAATAATTTCGTGCTATTCTTACAGGCAATTATTTACGCGACAGGATAAACGAAGTACCAAACTTCCATTACGATAAAGTGAATACGGATTTATCATCAACTTTTTCCGTCCACTTGCACAGCTGGGTCTAAGGACGATATACCCAAAGATTTTGACATATCCTACTACTAGCCAAAACAGGGTCCATCAGTGAGGGGAAATAAACAAATATTGTGCCACATTTGAAAACCTTTCTGGGAAGCGTTGCTGGCTTAACCTTTAATAATGACGACCTCCTTGGTTGAGTGGCTTTTAGACCTGTTTTCATGGTGTCGCCATCTCTGTGGTCCTGTGTTCAATCCCCGGTCGGATTAATTTAGAAATACTTGTTTTTCTATATTGTTTCGGGTCTGGGTGTTTCCTATGTATAATAAGTATGTATTTAATTTTATTAAGTATGTTTATCCGTTGTCTAGTTAACCATTTATCGAGTTTCTTAAGAAAGCTTTTCTTGGGGCTAGATAATTGGTGTGAGTGTAGGAAACATTTATTTATTATTTATTTATAAGGTTTTGGTTTAAAGATTATTTATTAGGAACAACAGAAGCTCAATAGCGTAGTGGTTAACGCGATTGGTGTGCGATTGTGAAGTTTGCAAAGGCCGGTTATCGGATAAGTGACGAAAATGTATCATCTCGATGTCCACTGTGCTTTGGAAGGCACGTAAAGTCAACGGTCCCGGCTTCATTAGCAGCAGAGCTTGGAATACCGATATTTTCAGACTACTACTTTAGTTGGTTGGTACTTTACAGATACCGGTTCCAATTAACTTGATACAGTACCGATACTCGAGTTAGTACTGGTATTGATTAAACAGGTATTGACCATTTGATCGGTATAATGTGGGTGTTCTAATACTGAGAGCAAATAGGCGTTTACATAAGTGCGAGCGAAAGAGCATAGTAATCGAGTCCGGGGTGGCGCCAGGGCTTGATACCGGTACCAAAAATAACGGTAAATAACGATAAATACCGGTATTTACCGGTATCAATCCCGGATTAGCAGTCGTTAAACCGCCAATTCACACTTGGCCCGCGTGGTTGTTTACAGCCCGTTCTGCCTATGGTGTTTCCATCCATAGGGAAGGCTTGTGCCCCAGCAGTAGGGAAATAAAATGAGCTGGTGTTAAGTTGAGATGAAGAACTACTTACTAGTTCATCATCTCATCATTATCATCTCAGCCAGAAGACGTCCACTGCTGGACAAAGGCCTCCCCCAAGGATCTCCACAACGACCGGTTTACTGGTGTGCATATCATGGGGGGTATTTGCCGTAATCGCCACGCTTGGCAGGTAGGCGGGTTGGCGATCGCAGTAGGTTGAGGGTAACCCTCAGAGAGATGCTGCTGCCCATCCTCTGGAATGGTCCCTTAGTCGGCTTTTACGACGCCCACAGGAAGAGATGGGGTGGTGCAATTCTTTATCCCCGGCACCACACAGGGAACTTACTAGTTACGAAAATGTTAATATTAATTCGCACTATATCACAAGAATCACGGTTCACCAAAATTACATATTAGGTATTTTAGATGACCCGGCAAACTTCGAACCGCCATATTTATTTTCTATATATAGTACAAAATTATTTTTTATATTTTATAACTACAATTAAATAATTCGATCATAACTATTATAATGCTTTGTACACCGGTATTACTTTTGCAAAAGAAGCGGTAATTCTATTTGATTGATATTATGATATGACGTACCATGTCGTATGCTGTATTGTCCATTTGAAGTTGTCAAATGCTGGCTGAAGAACTGTACGATCATTCTGTCACATTCACTCACTCACTTTTCCACATGAAATTTAAAAAAATCATATTTTAGTAAAAATATCTTTATTCTTTTAATTTTCTTCTGTAGAAACCTTATCCTGACAATAACAAACACAAAAAAAAAAGAATTATCCAATTTTGTGCAGTCGATCAGAAGTTATGCGCGTACATACATTTCAGTGATTCATTTTTATTTATATAGATATCTTAAGCGTTTACTGCTCAAAAAATAATGATTAAGTTTCCTTGTATATTTATTTAAGGAGTACACAACAGACGACAGTCAACATTAACATAAAATAGCAATTATAATAGAACTGTGCAAGACCGACATCCAAAGACGGTCCTTGTGACTACACACACATTGAATGATGAATCCTTGTGACCGTGGACCCTTTGTAGGGTTCAAAACGTCAGGAAAAATAATAATGTAAAAGAAGCGCGAGTAGATCTGTGTATTATGGTGTTTTAATTGAAAGTTTGTCACGCTAAGCAAAAATTAAGCCGAATGTAGACGCGAGAAATATTGAAAATGGAAAACTAAAGATTCGATACTGAACATTTTTAAAAATATTTCGTGAAGAGTGGCAGGTTCAAAACGGTTCTTATCTGAAGCGCACTCACCTTGGCTCCGTACATTACGCTTGACGCAAAAATTCCGAGATCCTAAGAATATTTTTTTCCATACCGTAAATTATTTTCATTCGCAAGAACATTTTCGTCAAATTGAAGTGGCAAGTCGAAATCTTTATAACGTATAAAGACAGTTTGTTTTATCGCATTTTTCTTACGTAAAGAATAGATGATTATTTTTTCTGCTGAGAGAGAGAATCATATTTTTAATTTATGTTAAAAGCACGTTATTTTAGATATTAGAAAATTATTATGGTTAAAAATAATCCTTATTTTATTAAGGTAAAAATAATTCGTCAACATAAAAGGATACAAGGATAAACTCCTTCTCAATATATTTTAACCAAAGCTATATTTGGTTCAAACGTTTTTTTAAAAAATTCCAATCAAGCTTTAAAAAAGTATCAAGGTTAATTTGAAAGTGAATTTGGGAACAAAAACATTATTGATTGAAGATTTAAAGGAAACGTATTTTTTTTAAATCCTTCGAAATGTCATGATTTGCGAATAATCTCAATATCTCAATTTGATTTTTTTTGTAAGGTATAAAATACAGAATATAGAATACATTATTACATTAATCATGTGTTAAATTACCTGATAAATCCATATCCCAGTTACAAATTGTACACAGCATTGATCAAAGAAGTTAACAGCAAACAAATTACAAGGGATATGCATAAGTATTATTATAATATAAAATATATACATTTAATTGTACACGCTACAAATATTTAAACAACATCCATTTATCATTATCAATTTTATTCAGCCGGCAAAACAAAAGAGCACCGAAAGAAATAACGAACAAAACACACTCACCTATAATTCCCGCGCAAAATTCCAAGTGATCAGTAACCGTACACAGCCACCATTGTTTTTCTGGGCACATTCGACACAATCACTGCGGTACAACACCTCACACGTCCAAAATCACATTTGCTCACGAAGTTAGCGGGACGTCCGAGCGACAACGACGCGTGCTAACGTCATTGATACCAGCGTATCACTGGCAGACGCGCAGTCTCCGGGAGCGCAGTTAGGGTTGGCAGTGGCGACCGGACGATTATCGTGCTATGACGTAGCTAGTACAAAACTAGTTGATTTTAAATTCAGTTTGTACACGGACTTTTATGGCGACAACGGTTTAGTTTTTAGATGCGAACTTGTATCGTCTTTTCGGCATGATTGAAATATTTACAAACTGGCTACAGTTTTGGGAAGTTTTAAGATTAAATGCAGTTTAATAGCTGTATATTCTGTTAACAGCCTATTTTATATACTTGTTATATTATGTAGATTAAAAAATTCGTTCGCCGCGGTAGCTCAGTGGTCAGGGCATTGGACCGGTTATCCAAAGGTCGTGGGTTCGATTTCCACTTGAGCTTCCTGAGGCTGGTTGATTTTTTCTAGTAAAATTTTATCTTGTAACTAATATCTAGCACTGTAAATGCAAAATTCAAAATAATAAAAAAATTGGTTTTATGTCTAATGTGTGACATTAAAAATTAAAAAGTATTCAATCAGTTTCAGTCAGTAAAACTGTTAACCAATAAAGTGTTACAGTTATTAATTTCAAAATATATTGAAGTCAACTAACTGATAATGCTATTATGCACTGATTCTGTCAAAAAATCTCTCACACCTTGATAAATTTACATACCAGACTCGGCTATTTAAATAATGATTACCTATTTACGAAAACCTTACCTGAGTGTGCCTTCAAAATAAATAATTACCATATCACAAATAATTATCAATTAGTTACTCTGAAAAATTATACATTTAAACACTTTTATGTTTCGTATATATACTGTAAATAGAGATGGTAACGTAAATATAAATGAAACTCACCTTTCAAATCGCTTTGGAAAGCCATTAGCGACGTTCACACATTCAAGTTTGTTCAAAAAGTACCTAGGTACTAAAATGTTTTTGGTTGATGTATTTGTAATATATCGCAGGTAATGGTGAATGGTGAATCCTCGCGAGGTAACCGAACTTTTTGTGATATAAAAGGAAAATTGTGAAGAAAACCCCTTAATGATAATAATATACATAAACTTAGTTATAGACTAAGGTTGTAGATAATTTGATCTCTCAATGGCAAGTAAATTAAGGTTTTTTTCAAATAAAATAATAGAATAGCAATGTAAAAAAAGTATATTATAAACTTTTTGCACTAATTATACGGGTTTTACTATAATTTGTCTTTAACACTTTAGAAAACATTATCTTTAATGTAGCATTGTTAATATTGTTTTTTTAAGTATTTAATTTGTTGTGTCACAAACGTCACACAAGTTTGTTAAAATTACACATTTTGCACAGACCTTTTCGTGTATGTTTACATAGTATTTAATCCCATCGTTGTAAACCCTTTGCAGGCTCCGTAGTCACAGGGTAGAACTCGTAGATCCTTAAAAGTGTTTTATTTAAAATTGATCTCTATGTTTTATTGTTTTAAAGGTTAGCTCGACAGCTAATGGTACTGAGCATTTGCTGTCATGCTCTCTGCTCAGTACATCGACCTAATATCCACTACTTAATTATAATTATAAAACAAAACATACTTATGCATGCAGCATTTGAACTGCCTCTGTGGTCTAGTGGTTAAGAACACCGATTTAGACCCAGAGGTGCCAGGTTCGATTTACAACAGAGTACATGTTTGTGAACTCGGTTTGGTTGGTAGGGCTTGTTTGTCCGCCTGGCTTGCTACCACCATCTTATCTAAATATGTCACCATAACATCAATGTTTGTAGTATTGATTTGTTCCGGCAGCTAAAGATAAGGTAGCCAGTGCCTCAATAGTTGAGGATTCCAGGTGAAGTGCGCTTCCATCTTCAACCTTATCATCACTTATAATCAGGTAAGATGAAGAACGAGAACTTACCCATAAAATATTTTAAAAAATGACTTTCAACTGTTCCAGTTTAATCGGTAAATAAACCAGTAATAATACTGTACATAGATACTTGCATGTTAACCCTTAGGCTGGTCGCACGTTTATTACTATGAAAACCATTGGAATTTACCAAGCGGTCTGCCTGGCTTAGGGTTAGGGTTGAAACTAATGCCCCACGGTCTGTAATGTGCAAGTTATGGCTAAATTGTAGCCGACCTACTAGGTTATGGTGACTATTTCTACAGCTTACTGTGTCACACATATTTATCGTAACTGTTGTATGAACGGTCATACTTTAGTCTTGCAGTGTGAAAAACAAAATGTTAGATGTGGAATTTGACTTTGACAAACCGAAATCAGTCTAAAATATCTCAAAATATTAAAATATCTCATAATAATCTTTGTAAACTAAGCACACTTTGCAAGCCAAGGTTGTAAGCCTTATTCATTGTCAGCTTCCTATCTTAACATTTTAACAAATATAACAAGGATCGTTTTAAAGTAGAAAAGCTTTAACTACGAATTTCATAATTTAAAAAAAAGACGAAAGTGTTAAAAATATTCCACGAGTGGGATTCGAACCCGCATGGGTCAGGTGTACTGCCCGCAGAGTTCTCGTAGAATTCTAAATTCGATCAACACTTTGTCCCTTTTCAAATCATAATTTGTTCGCAACAAAATTTGCGTAAAATGATATATAGGTAAACATAATTATGAATTTAATAAGTGATTTAAAACAATTTTAATTTTTTACAAAAATAATTGTGACAACCCTAACATTTAAAGTGCGCACCGTACAAACCGCCACCAGCGAGCGCCCTCCCGCGTAATTTATGATTATGACAAACGCAACCATTCGATTATGACGTCTAAAAGTATTGCAAGGTCGTACAGGAAATACGTTATGAATAGCCTACCGCTCATACATAATAAATTTTACTTTTAAGGATGAATGAAACAATAACCATGCATTAGAAATATTTTCGAAAATTATTAGAAGGTTAAAGTTTAAGTTCTTGTCACCCCAAGGTCAAGAGGTACCCCTCATATGTAAATAGATTATTAAAAAAAAAAATTAAACATGAACAGTAAAATAAAATAAATACATTAATAAGTACATATTTTAATTTAATTTAGATTTTTTTGCGACAAGCATTCTAGAAAGCTGACTAGAAACGGTCCCAGACACTGTATTTAGAATTTGTAAAACTGTTGAAATAGTTTCCCCAAGTGTTAATTTATCAACACTTTCCGCCACAGCAGTTGATGATTCTGGGTTAATTACCACTTCCAGCTTCTGTCTTATCCTCACTTAGGTTCAAGAGAGATGTACATCAAAAGCTCACCCGTTAGGAATAAAAAAAATAACCATTAATTAGAAAATGATACAAAACAACAGTAAATGTTATGTTAAAATATTCTTAAGAAGCGTGAGGTTTTCTTAAGCTTTAGTGTTTACTTAATTTCAAGCAAATGCGGCAAATGTCATGAATCAACCATCGTTTATCACCGACAAATCTTAATTAACTCATGACAACGCACAAACTGGCAATAATAATCCACTATAAAAGAAGAAAAGCATTATTCATAAATGTATATTATCACACTATATCAAAATCAAATAAAAGTAACTACGAATAGGTACTAATCACATCTTTTGGCACCAAAATAAATGAGAAATATAGACAACAAATACAAAGTAATAATTAATCGACGTAAAGCTATCTCTTCTAGACAATCTACTAATCTAAATAAATAAGCTTATAATCTTACGTTTACAGTTTGACTCTATTAAATTACGATTGACAGTAAAGGCTACGAAATTACTTTTAAAACTAATTCGTTATATCGATAGGGATAGGTATGATAACTGAATTTGAATTAATTAATTGATAGAGCAAGTAGGTAGGTATCCACTAAAAATTACTAATCGCTAAGCCGACCTACAGTTTGCGTCGTAGTCGTAGCTACGAATGTTACACCGCTACATTGCTACGAAAGACTGCTACATTGCTACGAGATGCTAGCGCCATCGCCATCTTTAACGGCTAATGGCTTCGCTGACACTACACAGGTGCCATTCAGCCTTTGTTCTACGCCTGCCTAAAAATTAATTTACCTATGTTGCTATATGGTCTAAGTCGCACATTGTTTAAAACGCCAACTTCCTAATTATCACTACGCCTACATCTCTGTTGTACTAAAATACATTAAGACTAAAACTAATTGAGCTACATCCTAATAAGGCTTAAACACGTTAGGACTAAAGCAGTGTTTAGACTAAAATGCTTTGCGACAACCATGTTTTAGTACTAAAATGCTTTCTAACTAAGTCGCGTTTTGACTAAAATATTTTTATACAAATATATACAGATTTTGTAAATGTTTACTTTTGCTCTAAAAATGGGTGTGCCTAACGTTTTAAGCGTCTTTATATTAAAGAATGTAGATTAAGATTAAGCTGTTACACTAAAGAACCGATTTTATAGTTCACAGACGCGTCTACTAACCCACTTTATATTTCAAATCTTATCCATAGAAATGTTGGTCTGAAAGAGATCTTTCTACTGATAAGACCGCCCTTTGTTTATTTATTTTCTTTGTTTTGTGGTGTACAATAAAGTATATTTGTCTTATCTGTTTTGGTGAATTCGTATTGCTTAGTCGATTTAGTTGTCGACTATACATAATTGAGTTTTCGTCAAGGGCAGGTGCTCTTAGGGAAGATTGCTACTCGAATATACAAATAAAGGGGTGCTTATGAGATATACACACATAAGGTTTTGAGCAAACATCGAAAGTGGGTTATAGGTGATTTGTTAGAACAGTTTTGCGGTCACGTCATGCGTTTAGAAGGAGAATTGTATATGTATTAGTATTTGGTTTGTTATGTTATTGTTGTTTATTTATTTGTTTACTTTTATATACGTAGCATTATAAAGATAGTATTTTTTTTAATAATACAATTACATAACAATATAATTATTGTTATAAAACTAACCACTAACACTAAATTGTTTTAATTGACATAATTTTCTAAATATAGTATTGTGAATCATCATCATCATCAGCTCATTTTTGTCCCCACTGCTGGGGCACGAGCCTTCCCTATGGATGGATAGGGAGAACGGGCCATAAACCACCACGCGGGCCCAGTGCGGTTTGGTGGTTGTTAACAACTGCTAATGCAGCCGGGACCCACGGCTTTACGTGCCTTCCGAAGTACGGAGGTGAATTATTCGATTGTGAATGCGAACTAGCAATTCGAAAGTTAACTTAATCATATTTATAATTGAATACTTTTATCCATATTTTGTCTGGTTGTAGAATTTCAGACAGAAACCGTTTAAATGGCATATCTCATGCTTACCTCATTACTTTTATTTAATTAAGATTTATTAATTGTCTATATTACGTAATATAAACAATTGATAAATTTGCATAAAAAAAGGTTGCATACAGTGTGACCAAGAGTAATATAACGACACCTTTACTAACTGAGTATTGTCTTATGTCTTTCGTCTGTGGTTTTGTGTAAACCTACTCAAATGTAACTCATATGAGAATACTTTGTTGCATATGGGGAGAATTGGTAATTTACTACACAACACGAATGGTACAACATTGCAAGAATAGACAAATATCTTTTAGTACCTAAGCGTTAGAGAGTACGTTCTGTTGCTATTTACTTACTAGGTACAGGTACTGCCTTTATAATCGAGTACTTTGCCAGCCACCTTGCGAGAGGGAAATTCGATTAGTTTCTCAAAGCTTCACTTTGTAAACAACACTTTTATTATTTGCTTTATACAACGTTGTTGACGTTAAAAAATAACGTCCGCCTGTTTTGGACATAGTGCACTTTTTATTGGTGATCAGGACCTACTGATTCCGATTGAAATGATGGCCATTGCAATAATAATAGTAGTTACATGTTTTCTTTTTATAAATGTAATTTTGTATTTTTAATTAGGTAACCAAAATTAATTAGAATGTATGGTCTTCCTACACTTTTATGAAGTGAAGAATAAAGTGTTTTTTTTACGTTGTCAAAAAATGGCACATTTGACATCATCATCATCATCATCTCAGCCAAAAGACGTCCACTGCTGGACAAAGGCCTCCCCCAAGGATCTCCACAACGACCGGTTTTGTGCTGCTCGCATCCAGCGGCTTCCCGCTGGATGCGAGCATAGATGGATAGGAAGAACGGGTCATAAACCACCACGCGGGCCCAGTGCGATTGGTGGTTGTTAACGACTGCTAATGCAGCTGGGACTGTGCCTTACGTGCCTTCGAAAGCACGGAGGAGTTCGAGATGATACATTTTTGGTCACCCATCCGATGACCGGCCTTTGCGAAAGTTGTTTAACCTGAGCAATCGCAGACCGTGTGCGTTAACCACTGCGCCATCGAGCTCCTCTGAAATTGTATGCGGGTCAGCTATAAATTGCTCTTCTGTGCACTGCGACTCCGCACTTTAGTGGTTCTGGCTACGACGTACTCCTCGTAATCCTGTATGGATACGGTAAGTATACCTTACAAATTCTTAGTATGAATTTATTTTATGAAACAATAATTAAAAACCATATTGCCTCTTAGTGTGGGCAGGCCTCCAACAAGGTGGACCGACAATCTGGTGAAGGTCGCGGGAAGCCGCTGGATGCGAGCAGCACAAAACCGGTCGTTGTGGAGATCCTTGGGGGAGGCCTTTGTCCAGTAGTGGACGTCTTTTGGCTGAGATGATGATGATGATGATGATATTGCCTCTCATTGAACTGGAACTGAGGAGCTCGATGGCGCAGTGGTCAAAGCGCCCGGTCTGAGAGTGCTGAGGTTAAGCAACTTTCGCAAAGGCCGGTCATCGGATGGGTGACCAAAACTTTATCATCTCGAGCTCCTCCGTGCTTTCGAAGGCACGTAAGGCACAGTCCCGGCTGCATTAGCAGTCGTTAACAACCACCAATCGCACTGGGCCCGCGTGGTGGTTTATCACCCGTTCTCCCTATCCATCTATAGGAAAGGCTCGTGCCCCAGCAGTAGGGACATAAAATGAGCTGAATTATTTTTTTCCCACTGAAATAACTAAAAAAAATAAAATTTATAACGATTGGAAGCTCTTTAATGTGGTGTACCCAATTTTTTCAGGTATTGGTCTCGTGTCACTAATGAGAAAGCATTTTATATGCAAAGATAGCAATTTAAAACGATAGGTAATTTATCAATGTCAATAAATATTGATTTACTAATCACAGGCATGTACCGCCTGTAATTACAGTTACAGTTAGCCTGCATCATCCTATTTTGGGGCTAAGGGTTGTATTTAGCAAACAATGTCAAAACTTGACAGTTTTAATAGGCATCTATTAGCCCACTAAGACATTTTATATGCTATTTTAATATGTACAATGAAATAGATGAACTAAGTATCTATCGCAGGTATAGAATTTGTTAACGACCTTTTGCAAATTCAAAGTTACTTTAACATCGCCTGAATATTTAACATTTAAGTTTAAGTTTTGGTTACTAAACTACTACATACATATACATTAGTATTTAGGGACAAACGTTTTTTTTTATATTAGAAGGAGGCAAACGAGAAGGCGGGTCACCTGAATCTGATGGGAAGCCAACACCGCCGCCCATGGACACCTGCAAGACCAAAGGAATCGCAGATGCGTTGCCGGCCTTTAAGGAAGGAATAGGCTCGTTTATTGAAGATCCCTAAAGGGCTGACCGCCGTTGGGCCCAGACACAATAGAATTAAATTGTTATGTGGTACCCAGAGCACTCTAGTCGCTAAGTCGTAATGGTCCGGAAATACCGCCGCTGAGAGCTGGTTCCACAGCACTGTAGTTCGTGGTAAAAAATTACGTGAGAAACGCACAGTAGTAGACCGCCATTAATCAAGATGGTGTGGATGGAAAGACAGTCTATTGCGCTTAATAAATGATTTTGTTTTATTAAACGGTAGCTTTATGACTTCGGTATATCCGACTAACCGTCCTCTTACAACATCTATGTTTTGGACTAACTTCTCCGCTGCACCAACCGCCTTAGGTTGGTTTAGTCGCCTAATTGTTTTCGCGTGTTTCCAGCGAGTTGCAGTAAAATTGTTGCGTCTTAACTTAACATGTATGTCTCTAGACATTTTGTTTAGTAGGCGAGTAAGTCAGTAGAGCTACATACATAAGTCATTAAACTTACATAAATTCAAAATTCAAAATTTTAAAAATTCCTTTTTTTTTTAATTAAAAATGAACTTTTACAAGAACTTTGTACGTCAATTCAAAGCCATTAACTAACAGACGGAATTAAGTTTACTGACTAAGGTAACCCTAATGATCTTTTTATCACAGATCTTTTTATGACTAAAAAAAAAATATGCATAAAAAATTATAGAACGCGCAATAAATTGGCAAATAATTAAATTAAAAAAGTGCTAATTACTGCCTTCCCAGTAGCATAATAGTCAGTGCATCTTCCCGGATTGCGAGGACCCAGTTCGATTCCTGGCTGAGTCGGGTAGGTATTTAATTTTTCACTATATTTTATAATTATTAAAAAAAACACTATAATTTTATTATAATTAGTTTGCAATAATAACATGTGTGTATAGTTTATACAAATCTGTTTTAATACGCAAAGAAAAATCTTTGTATCCCTTTTAAGCATATGCGAGCACGGAGTGTGAGGTCATAATGGATAAAGAGTTCAGAAAGATAAAATTAAGTTTAATTTTGACCAATGGGGGATTATTAGTATTAATAAATAGTATTGTGTGCTTATTTAGTTACTAAATAATGATACTTTATGATACTTAGATGATAAAGTAAATACTAAATCAAATTACTTTAGATAATTGAAAACTGTCACACCGTTGACCATTTTATGCTGTGTGAATTTTGCAAAAGTTAGACCAATACCCGTAGTATTTTTTTCGAACTTAAAACAAATGAAATTGATTCTGAAATATTCAGAACTAATCAAGAAGTTTTGTTGGCACGGTGTGCAATTGACGCTATCTGTACACTAACTAGTTACAAATCGGAAACTTTTGCGCTTAAGAACTAACTAGGTAATATTGGTGGGCGGCCATTTTGCAGTGCGTAGTTTTGATTGATTCTCTTTTGTTTAAAGTTTTTGTTAACGAACCGAAACTCGATAGCGGTGTGCGTTAAACGTTCGAGCGAAGTTAGGCCACTTGCGAATTTGCGGAAGGTTCGATATTCGACTTTTACCTCAGGTAAAAAAGGTTTATGCAAAAGTTATTTAATTGTTAAATGTGGTTACAATATGGAAGAAAACTAGAGAGGCATATGTCCAGCTGTGGACATCACTATGCTGAAAGGAAGGAAATAAGGACTTCATTGTAGATGTTAAAATAGCATGCTTAAAAGCCTTTGTTGACTGGTGACTGTCACTAGGAATTATCGACAGATAATATTATAAAAACGCTGTCCAAATGTGAAGTTAAGTATCAAATCTGTTTTAAAACGTTAATAAACGTTGATATATATATATTTTTAATGCATATATTCAAATTAGTAGTAAGTTTTTACTTTAAACTTTTAACTGACACCAAACAATAATACTTTAAAACAAACATTAATTCATTAAAACAAGCTAAATACAAATAAGAACAAGGTGGACCGACGATCTAGTGAAGGTCGCAGGTTGCCGCTGGATGCGATCAGCACAAAACCGCTCGTTGTGGAGATCCTTGGTCCAGCAGTGAACGTGAGTCGAGAAAGATGATTATGATGATCATGTTGATACAAATAAAGCCAATGCCAGAACCAACTCAAGTTGAGTGGTGAAATATGACTTCGAAATTTACCTTAATCAAACTCTTATTCCACTAAAGTTATATACTCACTCAATTAATAGTTTTACCAACTAGGCAACGGTGGTAAGAGCACTTACTGCAACAGTTTTATTGGAAAGTGACTAATTAAAGCGAGTCGCACCCCCTGCTGTTTCAATTAAAAACTTTGGCCAGAAATCTTTGCTGTGAAGTGGGCAATGAACTGCCAAAATTGATCACCAGATCTGGTAAGGTCAAATCAATCGTTTTGCGAAAAATGAGTTGCACCATTGAAATGAAACAACTTTTACGAATCTACTCGCGTTTATTTTACACATTACTGTTTACCCTGACTTTACCCTGAGCACAGCATCGGTTACCCCTAGATTGTACAAGCAGTACGTAGATGATGCTTTCACTATCCTACCAACTGATAAAGTATCTGCTTTTCTAGATCATCTTAACTCCATACATCCAAAAATACAATTCACAATGGAGTTAGAGACAGATAGTAAGCTAGCTAATTTTATACTTTAATTATCAGGAATCTGGACAATAGTTTGAGTCACCCTGTGTATCGTAGAGTAACCCATACAGATAGGTACCTCAATGGTGATTCTCACCACCATCCTAGAAAGTTGGCTACTGTAGGGAAATCTTTGTTTCAGAGAGCACGCGGTGACACACACCTGGCTGCTGAGCTTCAGCGTGTCAAGCACGTACTACAGGATAATAAACTGAAAGTACCACCCACGGCTTCGTCACAGAAAACGCAATAAACCAACCACAGTCGAGCGTCAACCTGCTGTACTTCCATATATGAAAGGTGTCACGGACAAGATTGGACATATATCTTAAAGCGAGCTTTAATCAACACTTACTTCAAGCCGCCGAAGAAGATCAACCAATTTTTAAGACCTTTCAAGTGCAACATACCCCTTCAAGATGCAGGCGTGTACAAACTGAACTGCAACTGTGGGCTCTCTTACATCGGGCAAACAAAGAGAAGTGTAGAAACCCGCGTTAAAGAACATATAGCCGACGTCAAGCATAGGCGCGAAAATAAGTCTGCAGTATGCGAACATGCCCTAGAGGGGCCCAACCATTACATCAGATTCGATAAACCACAAATACTCGCTAGAGAACAACGATTCATCACTAGGATGATACGCGAGGCTATTGAAATTAAAAAAAAACATCGTAATTTCAAGAGAAGATGGTTGAGTCTACCACCAGCCTGTGATCCCATCATACAAAATATTAAATCTCAGCCCCAACACCATACTGCCAGACCTAAAAATACTGTAAGCTCTGCGTAAAACGGAACGCACCTGATTAAATTAAATGAGGGTATACAAGCTACTAACTAATTATGAGACGACCAACACCTCAGTCTCCCTGTGACCACGAACCCTGCAAAGGGTTCGAAACGTCAGGATAAACATTAACTAAAAGTAATGTGTAAAATAAATGCGAGTAGATCCGTAAAAGTTCTTTCATTTCAATGTGTATCTAGTGTTCGCGTAAACTTTAGAAAACAATATGATTTGCACCATAAAAATCGTTGAAATGACAATGATAGACTTAAAATTTTAACGTTAACCATGACTGTTTAATTTTGACTGGTTAAAGCTAATGTTAATGCCAAAGTAGCAGTCAAAAGTCAGTTATCCGATTTAGTTAATCAGAAGAAAATCTCAAAAAAAAAGCACTTCACAAGAAATTCTCACTACTATGGAATTGGTTATTTTATTTGTGTCAGAATAATGTTTCGAATATAGCTAACGGTAGTGGCATTTGTCAGGTGAACTAAGTGAAGGTTTCACAGGCCAAACCCAGTACAGCAATACAAGTATCAAGGGTGTATAATGATGATGATGAAAGATATTCCATCATCAGCCTACACACGTCCACTGCTGGACATAGGCCTCTCCAAGTGCACGCCACCAAGCCCGATCCGCGGATACTCTCATCTAGATGTTGCCTTTAACCTTGTACCCCTTTACCCGCTATTAATTGATTTCTGCCTTTAAGAATAGGATAAAAAAGCAAATAGAACACTGTTTAACTACGAATTACATCGATTAAAACCACTAACGAAAATAAAATTAAAAACAAGCTTCAGCTTAGCTAAAAACTACAGTCACAAAACGAGCCAAAGAGAAAAATGAGCCAGGCCGGATAGCGCTTTCATTATGTACTGTGCCCAAAAAAAATAAAAACCTCACAGAAAAGAGAACGACGTAATTACAACTCATTGTCTGTGGTGCCATCGAACGTTCTATACGAGTGATTAAAATAAAATTGCCTCTTAGTCTCGCTGCTGCCACGTGAAATCATACTGTATCACTTTCAAAATAAGGCTGGGTTTCCGAAAAGCTTATGCGTGGGTTGAACGTAGGAATTATGCTATCACGACACGGCACCAACAGTAGGATGCAATTAATGCAATTGATTAAAGTTGTAAGCGGTCGACGGGACAATGGTTCGGCGCTTATGTAAGTGTTTTATGCCAATATGGCGTTGTGTTGCGTGTTGGCGTCCTTATGAGGGTGTTACAATATGTCTATTATCGATACATTAATACGTGAATAAAATCTTTGTACCCCTTTTAAAGCAGATTGCGCACACGGAGGAGTGTAAGATTTGGTATAGTTAAAATTCATATAGAAAGATAAAATGTATAATACCTAGTCTATACTAATATTATAAAGAGGAAACCTTTGTACTTTTGTACGTATGTATGTTTGCAACGAATATACTCAAAAACTACTGAACTGATTTTAGCGATCGAGTGCAATAATGCAATCGAACATTAACTTCCATGTCCATTCATTATTAGATTTATCTTGTAAAATAATTTGAATTCAAAACAACGTACTTTATTGTTGTTTGGTTTTAATTTTTCGTGTGAACTATATAGATCTGTAAAACTATAAATCGTAAATCAATTACGTATGACACAATAGTATATCCCCTTATTCTAAAATAAATTAATAATAAGTAAAAGGAGTAGTAGCTACTCTATGTACTCTATAACTCATAATCCGATGGCAGCCGAAACACAAAGTTGTCGAAAGACAGTAACACTGTATATTAAAGACGAAAGACGATTAGGCCCTTTATCGAACTTATAGGTACTTACCTACTTCGTTGAAATTCATCTAATTACCACCGCGGAAAGAACAAAAGATGATACTACACAAACGAATTCAATGGGGCTCTGGTTTTATACTCGGAAGAGTGGCGTTAATGCCGCCTCATTGTTTTTTGTCGCAAATGGGCTTTTGTGCTTTCACGATCAAAACAAAACACATTCGCTTTTTGAGGTGCCAAAACACAAAAAGACACTGAAAATATACAAATTTTTTCGTCAATTTTCGCCTCCATCATTGGCAGTATTAATTAAAATTACGCAGTTTAACCACCATGTTTGTAAATTGCGGGTTTACAAACTAAAGGTATGCATTGTATATTTTATTTTTATGAACAGTTAAGCACATGTCCTTCATCTCACCTGATGATGGATAAGGCCGAAGATATATGCACTCTTCACCAGGAATCCTCAACTACTTAGTTCTAAGTGATAGGATAATCCGAAACACACTTTGTCCGACGTAAGAATTAAAACCCAGTACCTACTAGTATTAGTAACATCGTGCGCGCTGTGCGCTTTACTACTCGGCCACCGTGGTGAAACTATTGACTCTTTAGTCAATAGTTGTAAAAGGACTAAAGTGAAAACGTATATAAACACAAGTGTATAGATAGGTAGTATACTTACGTAACCAAGACTCCATGGAACGGCTGGTGGTGCAAGGGAAAGTTATGGGCAAGAGACCTCGCGGGCGCTCTCCGACACAGTGGATTATACTAATATACTAAGACTAAGATTACAATATATAATAAATTATTCAGTTACTATAAATTACATAGGAGTTATAACATAATAAAGTAATCCAAAATATAATATACTGATTGTAACACAATGATATGTAATATGTAAGGTATATATTTGTGTGTGTGTATGTGGGTATGTGTGTATATATATATATATATATATATATATGTATAATATATTATAATGTATTTATGTACGTATTTGTGTATATATAAATATATGTATGTGAACGATTTATGACATTTATGACATATTATTATTGAGTTCTCTACCGCAGGGCAGAAGCAATTCTCATCTCTAATACCAAGTTAGTAAATTGTTTGCCAGTATTTTGTTTAGATTTTGTAACATCATAATGATTGCTACCTACTTGTGGTTTGTTTGAGGAAACCTGCTTATTGGCCTTACTACCCAATGCATTAATTTAAGTACAAATTGTAAAAAACGCTGTTTGGTTTCTAAATAAATAAATAAATAAATAAAATAAAATAAATAAATAAATACCTCCTCATTAAATCTGTGACGCACTTCATCATTACCGTTTGCTCTCACTCTGACAAGCATCAGGACACATGGCGACGCATCACGAGGGAAGCGTGAACGGGGAAATGACCAAGACGTGACCACGACCACTCTGTCAAGAGTGCACGACTAGGAAGAGAGATATAGGTAAAAAATCTGTGGCCCAGTTTAGGTTTTTTTTTAATATTACCTAAATCATAAAGGCAGGAATAACTTTTGGGTAGGCTATCTGAGATATAATTGAAAAAATGGGCCTATATTTTTCTTTTCAACATTAATGTTACAAATGGGATTTAAATTAATGAAAATGCGTACGCTCCTCATAAAATGCTAAATAATTTTCAATGGGGTGCTAAGGTACTTCAAAACAATATATCACGTTTACTACTCTTTAAACAACCTTAAAGCTTTATTAAGAGGCTGGGGAGACCATAAAGATGTTTTAACTGGCCCTAAAAATTACGAAAATTTCGTTAACAATGTCGGGTTATTTTAACTAAATTTTTCACATTGTAAAATATTTTGCAAGTTGGTTTTTAGTGCGAAACTAAAGCGTATAGTTTATGAGCACCATAGAGTTAAAGTTGATAGAACGGCAGGCTAATAATTCTGATGCATTTGCAAATTAGTTTCATATTTGTGTTTGTTGTTCTTCTGTTTGTGCAAACTCGGTTGTTCGCTGGCAGTAATGGATTTGTTTATTTTACAAATATAGAAGGTTCGTTCATCTTTTATTGATCTATCCACCTACACTCTTAGTAATTGTGAAATATTTTGTGAGCAGAAAATTTTGTTCAATTGTTATCAACCAAATCGGTTTTAGGTCTAGATAAATCTCTGCTGGATATTTGAATAGAGAGTTAGTTTTGGTTGGTGGTAGTGCTAACTCTAAATTCACTTATTTAGCTACCACCATCTTATATATATATTTTTTTATTAAAGGTCTACAAAACTGGTTACTAGCTTAACTTAAACATATCATTATATGTTAACAAATTATCGTGCGATAGCTGCAACCTATTACATAAAGGCACTAACACAGTTCTAGAAATACGCTTTACAAATTTGATTTAACATCAACTTGCTTTACTTATTTTTATAAATGGTTTTTTATTTAACTCTTAATACATTTAAAGAAACAGAAAATAGATCCACATCGAAACGAACAGCGTTACAATATAGACACATTCGATTTATTGGGGAGTGCCTATCAAGGTTAGGCTTGTATAATGGCGATGCAAACATTTTCCTATTGTGAAGGCGACTGTTTACACGAGGAACAGAAGTTTAACTTCTCTAGCACATCAGGAGAATCAATGCAAGCGTGTATCAGCCCATGACAGTACAACGTATCAGCAATCTTTCTACGGACTTCTAACGAAGTAACTTTGTAGTGTTTTATACGGTCGGCATAAGACGCAAGGATACGGCACTTGTTGTCAGAGTTTGCGAGATGATAATTATATTACATCTAAGTCTATATGAGATGATATTATATCTAAGTCTGTCGCCGTTATTACACAAGTTAATTTCGTTCGGCCCCCACCGTTCGGCTACGAACACTGGCGAATTGTGCGCGCGATTTCTCTAGTCATTGCGTTGTTTCTATTTTTTTATATATTAGAAGGAGGCATACGAGCAGGCGGGTCATCATCGGATGGGAAGCAATCACCGCCGCCCATGGACACCCGCAAGACCATAGGAATCGCAGATGCGTGCCGGCCTTTAAGAAGGAATAGGCTCGTTTTTTAAAGATCTCTAAGTCGTAATTGTCCGGAAATACCGTTGCTAAGAGCTGGTTCCACAGCACTGTAGTTCTATTACTGTTGACTAATACAGCCGTAGTATTACGCGCAATGAACTAAAAACCCGATAGACGCGAAAAATAGTTTTGAACATCTGACCAAAAATTTAAAGTTACTTACTTTTTTATCCTCATTTGTTTTCTTCCACATGAATTAATTAATATTTTCTAACAGCCTTTCTGAGCCGTGTAGGAAAACCGCGAGCGCTACATTATCATTTAATAACTTGCTAACTTCATAGACTGTTCTAGACGCTCTTAGTTCTATAAACTAACAAGGCTGCAAGCTTGGAGGTAATTGTATGACAAACGATATCCCCCGCAGCTACGTCCAAGCTTTTTTTATTTAGCCTCATTTGCTGGGAGGTAGCGTTAATAGTAATTCCGAATTTATGGCGCCGCAAATCATGGATGATGGAGAGCCTTTTAGGAAGTAAAAGGAGCAAGTTGGTTACACGCTAGACGGTTAAGGCTACATGGTATTAACATAGACAATAGTTTGCGCAGTAAGACCGCCCTGGGTTTTGATAATAAATATTTTAGGTAGTTTCTTTTTTCTTTTGACAAAGCTTTCTGTGTATTATTGTTATGTGAAGAGAATGTGTGTATCCGGTTTCAAATTGTGTATTTCTTAGCTATGTTGGTAGTTTGGCGCAACGGAATGATTTTACTTGAAGGTTTGAGATGTCCTCTTTTACATTCTTATTAATTATTGCAACTCAAATACGACGTCCTATGCACCATCGATTTCAAAGCATAAAATACAGAAGACCAAGCTGGCTTCTAATTGGCATATTATTAAATTTTGATTTTACCCTTTAATATATTCTTCACCAATCTCAGGTTCTAACTAATATTTAATCTTTGCAGTGGAAGGACGGGAGCTATAAAGCTTTGACAATATTTACCTTAATTTATTGGCAATGCCTTGACATTGTTATTGGTTCCGAGACGTCGGCGTCGTCGTCTTAGCAAGCATTGAGAATATTCAATGGCGTATTTTACATCAAAGGAGTAACGTAATAGCTTTCTTGAATTACGGACTTCATTTATGTTAAATTGTTATGTGTGACCAAAATAGAAACATGACTTTGACTAATATTTTTAGCTATCTAGTGATGCGTTTTTAATCTCTATTTTTGTTATTGTTATTCTACAATATCTTTAAGTAATAATGATGGCCAGAGTTGGAAACCAGTCTTAGTCTTAGTAACAGCGTGTTTTGTTTTTCTAAAAGAGATAGTGATGGAGGGAGAGCCAATAGGGCCTTTTTGCGAGCTTTAACATAAACTGATGTGTCAATACTGATTTAATTTGGCTTTACCCCATGCGTGATTTTTATACAATCTTATCCTACTACCAGCTTCGTCAGCGAGTATTACATTCATATACTTCAAGTCTTTGTTGGTCGACGTGCGTTTCTTAAAATATTGCTGAAAATTTGATAAATAAACAAATTATGAATTTATTTATTTAATTGATTTTTGTAGGTATTTGTTTGCCTTAAGCCCCCAAAAAACATTTTTGTTATAACCAGACGCCCGCCTCTTTATCTTCATTCGCATGAAAACTCAGAAATCTTTGCAGTTGTGCACAACAATTACCAAAGTTTCGTCGCAATTGGATCAATAGTATAAGCATTATATAGGAGCGCATATGTAAAAGTATAATCATCACAATCTCAGCTGGACAAGGCATGTTTGGTTTTTTATAATGCGAGTCGCAAAGTACAAAGGGATATACCGCATACAGCCTTTACGAAGGGAACAATATATGTGTACGTTGAAAAATTTGAACCTATCGACATCGCCCGCCGTTTCAATAGAAAATCCTAATCGAAATATTAATTATGTAATATGTATACACTACAAAGCTCTCCCTCAAGAAAATTCTTTTATTAAAATTTATTGACTGCCTAAAAATTAAATAAGTTTACTGTATAAACGAATCTAACTGCTAATCTGTAATGTACATACAATGAAAACTACGCATTAATTTTTTATATGTTATATAAGTTGAATATTTAACGCCGGTTACCACCTCGATTGTTTGCGGTACTATCAATATACCCGCCTCTATTGATCAGAGATAACCAGTAACCACTGACACTTCTCTCAAGAAGTCCGCCCGAGGACTTAGTAAAGCCCCACATCTTTACTGAGATACTCGAGGGGTTGGGGGTATATAATTTCTCAGTTCTCATTTCTATCATCATCATCATCATACAGGAAATAAATTTTGTTTATTTATGTATTACTTGTAAGAAAAATTACTTTGACACTGCCTAAATGTGCTAATCGCACGAAGCCATCAACAAAATAAAAAAAAATCACTGACACATGACACCTGTCACTTGTCACCATTTACCATTACTGATATCTCGTAAAAACAACATTACAGGGCCTCCCCCAAGGATCTCCATACCGAACGGTTTTGTGCGACTCGCATTCTCTACCCACGACCTTCAGGTCTGGGTGCCTTGTGTGAGTTTCATTCGCCATACGATCACGTTAACGAAAACGAGAATTTGAATGGCAAAATTTTATTTCTTCTCATATGTCGTCAGGAGGCGCTGCTTCAATGCCATACTAATTTTCGTTTTTGTAAACGTAATCGAATGAATACGGATAGTAAACAAAACTCACATTAGGCACCTAGATCATCGGTCCACCTCGTCAGTATACGAAAAGTATAAAAACATTTTTAGTAGGTACATTCCTTTCACACCGAGCACTGAGAAGTTCAATTCATATTTAATTAACTCTAAAGAGCAGGAGCAGGTTGAACCACCAACGATTAATTAATAATAACGTGCAGATACCTGCCGTCGCGTATTTCAATTCAGGAAGCTTCCGAGACAGATGTGAAGCGAATGCACTAAGATTTAATGCGGAATCATATTACTATTGCAATAAAGCTCAGATTAACGTTGTCAATCATAGATATTTATATAAATAACATAATACTTTATCTTACAAATATGTGCTCGTCTAAGGAGCTTGTTGACGAAACAGCTAGATTTGTGAAACTTAAAAGGTGCTCCCGGAAAAATAGCAAAGGATTCTGTTTGACAAATACACAGTAAGTTCTTAAACTGGCTCTCCACAAAGTGCCTAAGTATTATTTGCCATTCGACCATGTCAACGAAAACGTGACTTTGTATGGAGCTGGATATTGAGCAGCGTCTCTTGGTGATAAAGATGAGACTTAAATTTTGATATTTACTTTCCTATTTTCGTTGACGTGATCAAAAAATATAATATACAATACTAGATCGTTTAGAGATGGCGCATATGTTAAAAACACTTTTGATTTTTAGAAAGTACCTACTGGCCATCTAATGATATGTTTTTTTTTTTTTTTTGAAAATCGAACAATTTAAATATTGATTCACAGATATTAAAGTGGCGTTACTTTTTTAATTCCGAAAACAATGGAAAAAAACGAGTTTCGTGTGTTGACAAAACATTGTTTTTAATGGGAAAAACACCGTTCAAGCATATCAATGGCTTATAAAGTGTTATCCAGAATCTGCTCCATTTAAACCAACCATTTGTCGGTGATATGCCGATGTCAAACGCGGTCGTATGGATACAAAAGACGCTGAACGCTCTGCCCCCTGACCATGAGGTTTTATAGCAGTATTATTACAGTTGTAGAAAAGAGACGCAAGTATATTCGCCGCTACACGTGTCTCGTTTTTACAACTGCAATAATACTCGTGGTTACCCCCCTGGTCGTCCAAATGAAGCAGTGACTCAACAAAACATCAACCAAGTCCTGAAAATTGTGAAGGAAGATCGAAAGGTAAAACTGCGCGAGATAGCTGAGATAGTGAAGATTTCAACTGGTAGTGTTTTCACTATTTTACATCAAAATTTGGCCATGAACAAGCTTTTTTACCAAATGGGTGCCGCGTCTGCTAACAATATTGATCAAAAGCAACAACGTATTAATGATTCAGAGCGCTATGTGGCACTGTTTAAAAGAAACAAAAAGGATTTTTAACGACAGTATGTGACAATGGATGAAACATGGATTCATCATTTCACTCCGGAATCGAAACAGCAGTCAGCAGAGTGGAGAGCGGCCGGTGAAAGCCCTAAGCGGCCTAAGACAACAATCTGCCGGGAAGGCTATGGCCTCTGTATTTTGGGATATGCATGGAATACTCTTCATCGAATACCTTGATAGAGAAAAACATATAAATAGCGAATATCACATGGGATTATTGGAGCGATTAAAGTCGAAGGAGACTATGTTGATGAATAAAAAATATTTTTTACAAAAAAATTTTGTTTTAGTATTTAGTCTCAGGACTTATGAAACAAGTGTTATATATACAACGTGTAAAAGAAAAGTGTGGTCAAAATGAAAAGATTCACAGTGTATCTGGTCTAGATCTTGTGTGCAGAGTTACTAAGACATGATTATTTACTTTTATTTTGTTATGCAATTTTCAATTAAATATTTCTAATGGATGAATTAATAAATTCAATGGGTGGAAGAAATGGAGGGAGGCCTTTGCCCAGCAGTGGGACAGCGAGGGCTAATAATAATAATAAATAATTTCTAATGTGACGTCATATAAAAATATACAAATCTCAGCCCTAGTGGTTTAGTAACCTCTGTGTACTTACATTTATGATCACTGCTGTTTGCATATGCGCGCCTGACGCGCATAACTTCACTAATATAAATATTTCATTTACCATTGCATGACAAATTGAAGTTAATAATTGTGTCTTAGTAACAACACATACCAATATCTAGATCGGGCACACTTTGGATTTTTTCATCTTGACCACTTCCTTTTTCTTACACGTTGTATATATAAATAAATAATTAATAAATTTGATAAAAATTCGCACCAGACTGACAGTAGTTGACATATTGAGGCTTAGGGTGTCTTACGACCTAGCTCAGTGCTTGCCGTCCGTGATCCCGAGGTAACCCCGTGGCAAAGAAGAGATGGTTCTAGATTTTAGTGGGTACCTCCCCTCCTCACGTCGGCTTTTAGTAGCTGGACGAGAGAAGAGGAGGCGAGTTCTAATAATAACCCCGGTTCGTCCCTAGCCCCGGTGTATGCGCAAAGTATTATACTTAGTTTGAAAAAAGGGTTAAGTAGCTCGATCGCATACTTACTTATTTAGATAGAAAAGAAATTCTTAAGTGTAGCAGTGGGATGTTCACAGATGATGATGCTCAAGAATATATAATGTATGTTTGTTGTTAAAGTGAGGTCTTTCCCTTATCTTAGGAGTACTGAAACGTTCTTTACGGCTAAAGCGCCCACATTATTGCTGCAAACTTGAAACATAGTGTAGCAATTTTAAACTTTGTAGGAGCTAGTGATAAACTTTAATGGGAGTACGTTTTAAGATGTTTTTATCGAGATAAGATATCTGTACCATAATATATAGGCCCAATGTGAATTGCTGGGTTTTAACGACTGCTAAAGATAGCCCCATCAGAATCTATGGATGGATAGGAAGAACGGATTGACGGTGCGGATTGGTGGTTGTTAACGACTGCTAATGCAGCCGGGACCAACGGCTTTACGTGCCATCCGAAGCACGGAGGAGCTCGAGATGATAAACTTTTGGTCACCCATCCGATGACCGGCCTTTGCGAAAGTTGCTTAACCTCAGCACTCGCAGACCGGGCGCGTTAACCATTGCGCTATCGAGCTTCTCGATACCCAAAAGTCCGGGTTTAATACCAGGTCGGTGTTTCGGATTTTTAGATCGCCCGGGTTTGTGATCACCAACCCGCATTTGGCAAGCATGGTGATTAACCCATCATGTGATGACTTAATTTCAATGATAGAAGTCTTCGCCCAGCAAGGAGACAGTCATAGGCTATTTTACTTTTACAGTGTATATAATACTTGCGAGAGAGTTAGATTGAGCTTACACGTCTCTCGCAAGTTGTCTTTTTAAACAAAAAAATTAGCCTTCGGGCTATTTTTAGTATCGACAAATGTGAAAGTTCCTCAAGCGGTTGGGACCGAGCAGATCCGAAGGTTTTAAAGGTTCGTATCACGCAAGCTTAGCTCCATCTATTATTAGATTCTCTGGGGTGTCCGAATTGAAAGCGGAGAACTCGAGAGCACAAAATAAGAAAACTGCAGAAAGTAAGCTTCAAACAAACGAACGAGCAACACGTACACGGAATCTCGCAACAGCCGCTTTCGGACTGTTCCGCGATCCGTGTCCGTGCAGGTTTATGTGTGAGTTGCTGAAGCGCGGTATGTATTAATAAATAAATAAATAAATAAATAAAAATAAAATGCGTTTATTTCGACCAACTTAGGATCAAAGGTACAGTATCAAATAATTCAAAATTAAAATTAAAATTAAAAAATTAAAATTCAGCGAGTTTAAATGACAAAAGCAAAATTACTCAATTCAATAATCGCATAAATATTATATTAAATTAATAAATTAGATATAAATTAGCATTAAAATGAATAAAATAATTAATTTAAATAATTAATTAATTAAACTTACCTTCTGGGCCCTCTTTATCTTGTGCCGAGGGTGCCTCTAAAGGCACGGAGCTCGGCTCAGATTAACAGTTCTTTTATTTTCTTAATGTCTCTCGCAATAACGAATGCAACCAAATATTGTATTCTCGACGAGACAGCGGGCGGCGGGGCGGCGGAGAAAGCGACGCGACGCTCCCCGCGCCACTGTCATCGAGAACAGTTCCATAGAAACCTATGCTTTTGAACGCGCCGCTCCCGCCGCCACCACCGCCCCACTGTCCGCCATTAAGTATTCTGTGCCGCCGTCGTCGAGAATACGGCCTCAATTAAAAGATTTCTCATATATGATTATTTGAATTTAGAAAAACGTTCTTACTTTATTGTTGATGTTTTTGTATATGCAGGTTGTTAATCTCAAACTCGGGCAATGCATCAAAATATATAAAACACAGTTTGTCTGAACTGGGTAGATATTGAACCCAAGACCTACAGATCATGATGCCTCATCTCTCGTCTACGACCTGCATTCAAAATGTTCGCTTTTCAAGTTCAAGGGTTGGTTCAGTGAATGAGTCAAGATATTTCCTTTTATAATGTACAGATTATAGCTTGCCAGCCATTGTACGTTCCTCTTTTGTTTTAAAACAATAACTCCATAAAGTGCGAAAGTAAACACGGTCACGTAAAACATTTTCACTTTCAACAATAATGTCGAGTTACACCAATCATAAATCTTCCGTAAAATGATTTCGCTAAATAAAGTATCGACTGCCCAACGACAGGCTTTCATTGCAATACCAAAAGCCATAACAAAGCCCTAAATAAACCCACGGGCCAATAACTCACTGCTGACCGGGGCTCATGGCAGATCATTCGCAATCCGCGCGAGCGCAAGCCAAATCCCACATATTGCAATATACGATTGTGTGAATTGTCATTTAATACTTTCCTGGTAAATCCGTGAGCGTTTTTGTTTAGTGCGTTTAAGGCAGTGATTTAGATACCGCTTCTGGAGAGAGGAAGGGATTGTTGGACGGCCCAACTCTTTGGTTGTTTATTGTAGTTGGCGTTTGTGCTTTGAACCTTTTTGATTTAGGGCGGATTTGGGATTTTATAATTTATTTGAAACTTTGTCTTTATGAATTTTGATTAATGTTTTTTTTTCATACAATAAAGCGTGTATTTTTCTAACATACTAGTAAAAAGTTATTGACGTTAAATAATGCTTTGGCTAGATAAGTAAGCTATTATTTATTTGGTATGAAAGTGAAATGGCCAGGTACCCTAGTTAACTGTCTTTACTGTATAATTGCATTATGTGAGAAGCTCGATGGCGCAGTGGTTAACGCGCCTGGTCTGTGAGTGCTGAGGTTAATCAACTTTCGCAAATGCCGGTCATCGGATGGGTGACCAAAACTTTATCATCTTAAGCTCCTCCGTGCTTCGCAAGGCACGTAAAGCCGTTGGTCCCGGCTGCATTAGCAGTCGTTAACAACCACCAATCCCCACTGGGCCAGTGGTGGTCCACGGCCCGTTCTCCCTATCCATACCTATAAATGAGCTGATGATGATAATGATGATGATGATGTATTATGTACGAACCTATGTATAGACACCTCGGTGGCATAGCGCTCGGTCCGATATCTGAAGTTTTCAGATAGCTCAATAGGAAGAGCACCTGACCCGGTATGTCAGAAGGGTGCAGGTTCAAATCCAGCTCGTGGAATATTTTTCAACATTTGTGTTTTTTTTTCCAGATTTGATGCACAGGTCGGGCAAAGTGTGTTCGTATATTTATCGACGCATAACCCGAGTTTGGAATCATCAACCCGCATTTGGCAAGCGTGATTAATACATTACCCATCAATTGTAGTGATGACTTGATTTCAATGATGGAGGCCTTTGCCCAGCAGTGGGATAGTCATAAGCTATTTACTTACTTTCTTTACTTATTGTATAAATAATTACTATTTTCAAATATATATATTTTTTAAATTTATTTAAGGCAACAAACAGTCATTTCTACAATAAAGAAATATAAGTTACATGATGGTTACAAAGAAAGACCTATAGTGCCTATAACGTGTTTATTTTTGGTATTTTAAAATGTCATTTTCAATTCGAAATCAGCTTAAAATATAATCCCGATCAAGTCCCGTCTCGAATCCGCACCTTCTGACGTACTGGGTCAGGCGCACTGCCAATTAGGCTATGGTGGCGACGACGAGTTGATTTCCTCTAAAAACTGAGACAACTCCTTTTTATAAATACAAGGGAAAATGCATTACGCATACCACTGCGAGATTAGAGACGCAATTGGTTATGTGGGATTCTCTCTTCGTCTCCCTCATGGTGGAAGGAGGGTATATTATATGGTATTTAGGGTATTAACCGCCTCTGTGATCTAGTGGCTAAGACCACCGGTTTAGACCCAGAGGTCCCGGGTTCGATTCCCAGCGGGGGGTACATGTTTGTTTACTCGGTTTGGTTGGTGGTAGGACTTGTTTGTCCGCCTGGCTAGCTACTACCATCTTATCTAAATATGTTACCATAACATCAATAATTGTAGCATTGTTGTGTTCCGGCAGCTAAGATTAAGCCAGTGCCTCACTAGTTGAGGATCCCGGGTGAAGTGCGCTTCCATCATTGGCCTTATCGTCAGTATCCTCACTTAATATCAGATGAGATAAAGGCACTGTGCTTACCCGTAAAATTAAAAAATGAACTCACTAAAACCTCCT
The DNA here is from genome assembly GCA_963082485.1 of Eudonia mercurella. Taxonomy (NCBI): domain Eukaryota; kingdom Metazoa; phylum Arthropoda; class Insecta; order Lepidoptera; family Crambidae; genus Eudonia; species Eudonia mercurella. The sequence continues at coordinate 16,533,894 of OY720036.1, forward strand.
GCACTTACCGTCAATTCCGCCAGGACGAAACTGTGACACTAACAACAAAGAATATAACTTTTTATGTTTAAAAACGATTTGTTATATTCTACCAGTTACGGTAGCTTATTAAAATGTAGTCTAATTTGTAGTTCGTGTTACCCTAACTACTTCGTAACTCTCAACTTGCGAACAAGTATCCAGTAAAACAAGACTTTTAATACAAGTTATGAACGTCGACGTGTTTCTCTTTAGCTTTATTAATGTGTTAATCGTTGGCTTTTATACATGCTGCATACTGTTCGTGTAGTAAGGGTTTTTTGCTGTATAAAGGTGAGTCCACATTAAGTAACATGTTACATTACTATGTTATATAACAATGTTACAAAATAATAAGTATAAAGTTGTTTTATGGACAATTTTTTTGGATGTGTAACATCTTTCCGCTCGCTTTCTATATAAGCAATTTGTGGGAGTGATTTCGAGAAATGGGACGGAAGTATGTGTAACAGTGTAACAGGAAATCGGGGAAGCGCGCAAGCGCACGCCATTTTGTAAGTTTAAAATCGATATTATGAACATGACATTTTATTATTATATGTGACATATTGTGTCATTTGACTATGAAAGGTCATTTTGATATGTCAAATGTCTTCTAATGAGTATTTACTGCATTTATTATAAAGTTATAAAATGATGTAATACCTGACCCATTTTTTTCAGAATATAATGTTAAAATTGCTTATTACTAAGGTGAGATGTCAAATGTTACACATCATATACGACTACTGTAAGGCTGGAAGCAATCACCGCCGCCATTGGATGATGATTGTGATAATGATAATAATATACCTAGTAGCTGTCCAATGAAAAAAACGAAATTTTTTATTGTACAAATAATTTTTTTAACGCAAATTTTGTTGCGAACAAATTACAAAAACACAAATGTTGAAAAAATTTCCACGAGCAGGATTTGAACCTGCACCCTTCTGACATTCCGGGTCAGGTGCTTTCGGCGGGCTGGTTAGAACCACGATAGCTCAATTGGAAGAGCACCTGACCCGGAATGTCAGAAGGGTGCAGGTTCAAATCCTGCTCGTGGAAATTTTTTCAACTTTTTTGTTTTTTTTAACGAAATTTTTGTTCGCCAGAAATGATATCGAGCGCACACGCAACAACTCATCATCTTTATCGGATGAACGTTAACTATCCCGCCCGGTCCTCTAAATGCCATTACACATTTACAGAATACATTAAACATGCACACTCTCTTAGGCCCGAGACCCCGTACTCATAGAACAAGTCGACGACCCGGTCCACACTCGCACTATACCCTGGGCGCTTCTCCCTACCCCCACGATCCGGTCAATTCGATCCGAGATCCTGACCTTTAGAAGCGCCCTCGGATTTCGCTCCCGATTCGATCCAAACCCTTCGGACAATCTAGAAGGGAACGGTGAAACGCACTAGTGCGTGCAGCGTGCGTGCTTCGTTTTACACCCTTTAAGTATCTTGCCGCCCCCAAAAAGTCAGATGATGCTCAAAATTACGTCAGAGACAATCAGCCAACACTCTCCATAAAAGCACATAACAATACCAACTAAAGTACACTATCACATACCTAAACTTCTTTATACGAACGAATTCAAACCCGTTCCGTTCGTTTAATCGAGATTCAAATATGAAACATTGCATTTTATATGAAATCTTTAAATTAATATTTTTGAATTTACCTAAATGCACTAGCGAGTTCGACTTTGTTCACAAAACTGCATAAATGGTTGACAGAAACTGTCACAGAAGAAAGACACTAGGTATTGACTGTGTATACTTGTGTATAAAATAACGGTGAACACCTACATAATAATATGTAATAATTAATATTTCTTTGTTTGACCCATAGACGTTTTTATAACATTGCGATGAAACTTTGGTAAGTTGTTGTGCGCGCGTCCACGAAGGTTTCCAAGTTATTAAAACTGTCACAGTATATGGGTATTCAAGCGGACGAAGTCGCATTCAGGCAATATTTGTAAAAATATTAAGATCGGATATTGATGACGTAATTGTTGACATTAAATAGGGCTCCTTTGGCTTACAGTATCCACTTGAGTAAGAGTAGATAGTGTGGGTTAATTTCGGTAAGTTGGATTGAGCCACGATAGCATAGTTGGTAGTGCATCTGACCCGGCATGTCAAGAGGTGCGGGTTCGAATCCCGCTCGTAGAATTTTTTCAACACTTTGCCTTTTATGTACTTTTAATTATAACTATTATGTTTGTATCAATAGTATACTAAGTATTTATCATTATTTATTGCTGTTAGTTATATTATAATTATTTATGATGCACCGACGCGACGACGAACCCACTTCAAATTCAAATATTCTTTGTCCAAAGGTTGTCTGGAAGAGATCACTCTTAGTGATAAGACCGCCCTTTGTACGTGTACTTTTATGAAATTTTTTGTCAAATGTTTTATTTTGGTGTACAATAAAGTTTATTTATCTTTATCTTATCTTTTTTCAAAATAATAATTTTGCCTTAGTAACTCTGCATACATCTATCTATCGATATATATCTGTATATCGATCTACATCGGATACACTTTGGATCTTTTAAATTTTACCACACTTTACACTTATAGTAATATAAATATTATTGCAGCAACATGTAAGTTGAATTTCCATGTCTAGTTTGCAAATTAGACACGTATGACTTCCAACTTGGCAGATGTTCATACGTTTTCTTCAGAGAGTTTACTAACACGTGCTACTCCTATATACGTGCAAAGAAAACTTTTTGTATCATATTATAGTCTAACTCTATAGTGAACGTATTGAATTTGTGATTTAAGTTGATGTCTTAGAATATAGTTTTGTTAGATGCCTAACTTGTTTAGTAGATTACAAATTACGTTACTCATAAAGTTACAAGTCATCTTTAACAAAGATTATGGCAGACCCCGGGTTTAAGTCCCAGCGATGGTACATATTGTACTCAGTTTGATTGGCGATAGGGTTTGTTTGAAATCCTCTGGATTACTATCACTATCTCATCTAACAGCAAAAGTTAGTTTTTTTTGTACTTGATACAGACAACTGCATAGTAGTTGAGGACTTTTTCAGCCTTTAACTTCAATCTATAGATAACAGTCATTATGAGCAATGGAAATCGAAAACTAGCGATAGCTTATGTGTAAAGAAAACCTTTTCACTCAACAGTAAAGTTGTACGGGTTCGAATACTACTCTGAAAAACTTTTCTAACGTAATAGTTCGCCATCCTAATTACTATGAAATAACGCACAGACATTTTTCCTACTCAGCAAAAGAACAACCTTTTGACAGGTGCTCAAAAGTTTCCCCATTCTGTCAACAACTATTCAGCGCTGCGCGATCTCTAGCGAAAATGTAACTATTAACACTAAATCGCACTTAACAAAGTCCATTTCCGCTTGCAGATGTCCCGAAACTTTTCGCCGGGTGAGAGGTGTTAGCGAATTTCTGCTTGCATGCTTGTTGCTGACACGATTACTATGTTGAAGCTTCGGCAGTTAGGCGTTAGAGCACCTCGATCGGAATCTGTAAAGTTCGCGATGTTTAGATAGCGTATTCTTGTCTACAACCGCTGTAGAACACTATAACTGCGGTACACGTAGTAACCCAGTACAATATTGAGCCCAGTCAGAATACCCACGTTGTTGGGACATGCCTCGTTCACAACAACAAAAGCTGAGGCGGGGTCATGATTACTGTTTAATGATTGCTATTTTATAATTTACTAGCTGACCCGGCGGACTTCGTACCGCTTTGACAGTTTCCATCATTGAGTTAATTATATATCAATGGTTTCCATGACAACAAAACAAACAAATTAAATTGTCGTTTTTAGTATTGTGTATATAAATATATATATTTTAAATATAGCCTATGTTACTCAGCGCTAATGTAGCATTCTAATGGTGAAATAAATTTTTAAATCGGTCCAGTAGTTTTTGAGTTTATTCGTTGCAAACATACATACATACATATAAAAAATACAAAAGTTTACCACAAACAAACAGAAGTAAGAACATAGCAAGAATAGACAAGTACAAAGGCGCTGTTTATTTCACAGTAAAATATCTTCCACCAGGCCCGTAGAAGTAGAAGACACAAAGAAAAAAGAAAAATTAAATTGGTTGTATTTAATCGATTACCAATTAACCTAACCTAACACACAAAATTACTAAGTTAGCACCTAAAAATACAAAGTTAGCACCTAAACTACTATTTAAATGCTAACTTACCATTTTAGGTGCTAGCCTACTATGTTTTTGTGGATCAATTTATTATTTCTCAAATTAAATTAGCTCTTTTGATTTGATTGGTTAGTAATAGTGTAGTGTTTGTATTGATAGTGCATAGTATGTGTAGTGTTAGTATATAAATAAGCTCGATATAAGGTTACTCTCATCCAGTTCTTGCTCGCCTCTTTGCGAAGATCGTCGCTCCACCTAGTCTGAAGGCGTCCTATACTACGTTTACCTCAAAGCGTCCGAGGGTCTACTATCAAACAAGAAGTTAAGCTCGGCAATTCGGGAAGATCGACAGAAAACCGTGAAACAATGTAAGTAATAGTTTTTATCGTGTTTATACAAATGATGATGATGAATAGTGAACCTTTAAATGTCCGACGACTCATTATCTTCCCCTCATACCGTCAAAAAGTTTTTAACCATACGCTGAAGAGACTCATGTGGAATACTGTTTATTTCTCTAATCTACAATGTTTTTGCTCAAATTTATCTTGTTTCCATTACTTAGAATTATTTCATTTCATTACTAAATTTCACTAATAGCAAAACGTTAAATTTGTAACACTATTTTCCGAGCGAAATTTTAAGGACTTCAGATAAATGAACCGGAAAAATAAATTGTAAAATGGCCGAAAACGCCGTAAGCAATTAGTAGGGCTTATGTGTGGATATAGATAAACTGGATGGTTCAATGGCATTTACCGAAATACTGTAAGCGCACTTTGGCGTTTCCGTGGTTTGTTCCCGTCATGTAAACTACATTTCAAATAATAATTATAGTATAAGAAACAAAGTTACCAAATCGAAGATTGTTTGCTCACTAGTACGGGGGTCAATCTTTATTTTTATAGCTTTATAACTGGCTTTCAAACTGTTCAATTTTCTAATTTTATCATCATTTTTTCTCTGGTTCCAATTTAGGTGAACGCATCTAGTTTGACATTAAAATCCAAATAAATAAATGAAAGTAAACCTAAAAACATTAAACTCCTTACAATTTGCAAAAGGGGTGAATTTTTTTCCCACGTGGTTATTGGAGTTTTTTGCAGTCCCGCAGCACCCTCTGATATACCGGGCTAGGTCCAATTGCTTTTGTAGCCAATTGGAAGTAATTTCAACAATTTCCCAATTTTTAATTATAATTTTCTTTAGATAAACTATGTACCTAATCCATTGACGTCTTTTTTATTCCTGCCCTTAGTACTTGTTAATCTGGGATCGGGCCTCCTTGAACGTCTGCGCCAGGCTACTCTGTCCTGGGTTATCACTGTTCACTGTGTGATATAAGTTGTGGCAGAATATCAGCGACGGCTTAAAGTAGGCTGTCAGTGCTGAGCCACAGTTATTTTTTGCTTCCATTAACTATGTTGTAGAGACATATATTGTAGAAACATATACTGTAGATTTAAGATACCTACTTGTATTTTTGGAGCAAGTAAATAATTTTGATTCATTCATTCATAAATCTATATTTTATTAACATAAAATTATTACAACAGTGTCACTTCCAGTGCTTCTAGCTCCGTCACGCTCACCGGCGCGGCTCATAATTAGGCAGCGTTAATTTTACGCATTATTTACCCACCTCCAGTTCTTGAGGGGTAATTATTGTAACACCGAGTTTGTGCTCCACTTCTTTAGTAGTCGGCCACCCTGAACGAAATTGTGCAGTTAGTTTGAAATTTGCTTATTAGCAATTTGGTATTAATAGGATTTTACGTCTGTGGGATGTACAAGGGAGCCCTTTGGAGCAGCGGGTAGAAAATTCGGGTTACTATCGGGTGAGTTAAGAATTTTATATTAAGCAACTAAAAATTTTCTTGCAAACGAATGCGTTAGGCTAGTGAAATGGTGTAGTTTTGGTGATTCTTGTCTTATATTAAAGTAAAGTAATAGTTGGTGATCACAAACCCGGGCTATGCATCGAAAATCCAAAATATTGCGGTAGCGAAGTTTCACCATCTCCTTTGCTATATATAGCACCTCCAACTAACATCCGTTGGACCTCGGTCCCCGAGCTATACTACCCAGCTCGGAGGACCGAAGTCCAACGGATGTTAGTTGCTTCCCTACAGTACCAATGAATTTAAGTAACCACATAACCATCCGCGCGTCCCAGGGCGCGGTGGTACACGGGCGGCGAGTTTTCCACTGTCAAAAAGAGTCCTTAAAGTTATTTATCTATACTAATATTATAAAGCTGAAGAGTTTGTTTGTTTGTTTGTTTGTTTGCTTGCTTGTTTGTTTGTTTGTTTGTTTGTTTGTTTGTTTGAACGTGCTAATCTCAGGAACTACTGGTTCGAATTGAAAAATTCTTTTTGTGTTGAATAGTCCATTTATTGAGGAAGGCTATAGGCTATATTACATCACGCTATGATTAATAGGAGTGGAACAGTCGCTAATTAACGCGGGTGAAACCGCAGGGCACAGCTAGTAAAAAAATATAAGCTTAGCAATATTAAACCGACTGTTGATTAATGTCAAAATGATGGCAATGACATAGTTGTTGTCATTAATATAGCTTATTAAACTAATATAAGACCATGATGTAGCTTACAAAATGAGAAGTTGTGTTGAAGGACGTAAGCATCAAGGCTAAAATAATTAAAAAAAAATATTTTAGGGTTCCGTACCCAAAGGGTAAAACGGGACCCTATTACTAAGACTCCGCCGTCCGTTCGTCTGTCTGTCTGTCTGTCCATTTGTCACCAGGCTGTACCTATCTCATAAACCGTGATAGTTAAACAGTTGAAATTTTCATAGATACAGTATTTCTGTTGTTGCTATAACAACAAATACTAAAAACCAAAATAAAATAAATATTTAAGGGGGCTCCCATACAAAAAACGTTATTTTTTTGCTCGTTTTTTCTCGATATTAATAGCGGCAACAGGTAGACGCTTGAAATATTCACAGAATATTTAGTTATATTATTCACTAATTAAATTAAAATAAAATTTAAATTTAAAGGGAGATCCCATACAGCAAACGTGATTTTTTTCCAATTTTTTTCTCGGTCTTAATAACGGTAACAGGCAGAAACCTGAAATATTTTTATACATAATGGTACGGAAACCTTCGTGCGCGAGTCCGACTCGCACTTGGCCTGTTTTTAGTACCTGCGTGCTTCTCAAGACACGTTAAGTAGTTAGTTCTAGTTACTGTCGTAAGATGGCATCTGTTATTCCCTAACGAGTATATTAAAATGTTATAGTTGTACCTATCCTAGTTTGCTTGCACAGCAGTAAAATGCTTAATAATATGCATGCTTCGGAAGGCACGTAAAGTCGTTGGTCCCGGCTGCATTAGCAGTCGTTAACAACCACCAATCCGCACTGGGCCCGCGTGGTGGTTTATGGCCTGTTCTCCCTATCCATGCATAGGGAAGTCTCGCGCTCAGCAGTAGAGTCATCAAATGAGCTGGTACACTGAGAAAAATGTTATTTTGGCTTAATCTTCAAATATCATGACGTTAGTTTAAAAAAATAATAATAAAAAAAAATATGTTTATTTTCTGTAACAATATTTATAATAATAATAATAATAATAATAATATATTTATTTCAAGCATCATGGCTCATTTGGGTTAGTTACAATAATTACCTTAGCCTATGTTAGTAAAATTAACAAATTCAATAAAAATAAAATTAAAATTACAATTAAATTATAAAAAATAAATAAAATAAAAACAATAAATACATTATAAATTAATTAAATCAAATTACACTTTAATTTAAATAAAATGAAATAAATAAATTAAATTAAATTAAATTAAACTAAATTAAAACATTATTTTGACATTCGTCAGGTGAACCATGTCACAATGGTAAACATACTGACAGTCAAACCTCTCTGCAAACATCTGTAGGATGCTGTTGCGGCTAGCCCGCACCCTGCGCACCAGGGATGTGCACCGTTTTCGCATAATTGCGTGAAAGCAATCCACACGCGCCTCGGCAAACATCCCTGATGCGCTGCAGAAGCGGGGCAGCCGCAAAAGCACCCTGAAGGCGTTATTATACTGTACGCGCAGAGCGTTGAATTGTTTAAGCGTATAACACACCCACAGACTGCTGGTATAAAAGGACGTACAAAATGCCCTGAAAAGAGTGATTTTGACGTCCCTCGAACAACGAAAAAATCGGCGCGCTATCATATTGGCTCTAACAGACAACGCCCTGCGCTCCCTTTCTATGTCAGCATTGTCCTTCAGATCCGAAGTTACTAGATGTCCTAGGTATTTAAACTGTTCTACTCTATTTAGAATACAACCGCTAAGTTTGATAGTTGGAATTTGACCTAGACACCCTCCTCGAGCCTGAAAGACCATACATTGACTTTTTTTTACATTATATAATAAGCCGTGGTTGGCAGCATATTTCTCACAAATGCCAAGCAGCCTCGACAGACCGCATGCAGAAGCACTCAGCAGCACCATATCGTCTGCGTAGCTAATATTATTTAAACAAACTCCGCTAATGTGGCAGCCAATATGCGTGCTGCTGAGCTCCTCCACCAGCGCATTCATATATAGGTTAAAAAGTTTAGGCGAGGTCAGCCCCCCTTGCCTCACCCCGCACTCCAACTTGTAAGGAGTGGAATAGGCTCCCGACCACCTAACAACGTTGACCTGGTTCTGGTACCAATACCTGAAAATGCGTACTAGTTCTTCTGGCATTGATGTGTCATACAGTTTTTGCCATAGAATGTCATAACAAACCAGATCAAACGCTTTCGATAGGTCGAGGAAGCAAGCAAAAACGGGCGTGTTTTTATCGGTATAGTACTTGACGGTCTGCTTTAGACACAATACAGCTGTTTCAGTGGAGAGACCAGACTTAAAACCAAATTGGTTGTCGTGAATTTTAAGATATTTATCAAGCTGAGTGTTAAGCAAACCGTCAAGCACCTTCGAGATAACAGTAGCCAATGAGATGGGTCGATAATTACATTTGTCACCTATATCACCGGTCTTGTTCTTAACGATGGGCACTACCACAGTCCTCATCATCTGAGCAGGTAGGTAGGAGTGTCCCAAACACAGGGAATAAAACATTGCCAACGCTCTGTGCATATGGCAGCCCGCATATTTAAGGTGCTCAATGCTAAGGCTGTCATGGCCAGGTGACTTGCCTCGCGACATAGATTTAATAACTTTCTTCACATCTTTGGCCGTAAACCGGGTACTGATCTCCTGACCACAACAACCAGCACTGCACACAGACCGCGATGATACCAAAGGCGACTCCACAGTAAAGTGGTCCCTAAACACTTCCGCTATGCCTGTGTGCTCGCTGACACCATTGACACTCGCCGGCAGACCTGGCTTGCTATTTAGTTTGTTGGTCGCCTTCCAAAAGCTTCGAAAGTCGTGTCTAGAATGATGCGATGCTAAGATGTCCATTTTTATTTGATCACTATGGTTTTGACACCAACGCAACCGAGATTTAAAAATTCTTCGACTAATTTGCATCTCATTCCAAACACGACCCCCCCGCGGCCTTCCATACAATACCCACAGCTCAAACTTGTGCCTGGCCTCCCTGTGCGCGTCGTTTACATGTCTATTCCATCCAGTGACCGGTTTCTTACAATTGTATATAATCAGAGAATGACTGTCTTGTGCTGCTTGACATAATACATTAACAATATTCTCATACATTTTATCAATAATATGTCTGTGGTCCAAATTATAACAAACATAGTCACTGCATTGCCTTAATTCTGTAGGAAAGTCTATTAACCTTAAGTTCTCGTTACACAATTTACTATACATGTCTATTTGCTCAGGTTTTCTTTCACCCCAACGTATACTATTATTAAATTGACACTTGTTATTCGATTCATATAACTTTGGTTTAATGGTATTTAATTTACATTGCATTACAAGAGGATAGTGATCAGACCACAGTGCATCATATCTAACGTATACATTTACTACAGTCTGCATCGCAGAATTACTGACTATACAGTGGTCGAGCCAACGTCTCGAGCCATTAGCCTCACTAACAAACGTATAAGTCTCAGAATTCAAACCTAACAATGCGATATCAGCACATACCCAATCGTATTCCGAACAAAAACAATCTAACTCATTATAAAACGACTCACGGGGATGCGAGTTAAAGTCCCCGAGAATGTATACCGACTCGATATTGTTATTATCAATAATAGCGCTTACCAGACTAAGACAATCCGTAAACTCCAATAGATTGGCACTATTATCCGTAGGCATGTACACACTAAACACCAAGAACGACTTGTCTCTCATTGATACTCTAATGGCACACACTCGCGGGTTATCACATTGCACAACCGAGACATTGTTAAAAACACTTTTTCTCCACAGTAGTGCGACTCCGCCGTAAGGTCGCCCTCTCAGCATACCCGCCGCATTATCCACCGCCGATGTTCCGGTATATCCAAACTCGTTATCGTTAATACTGCTTAGAAATGAAATGTCGTCTGGCAGCAACCAAGTTTCTTGTAAAGCAATGATGTCTGATGTGCGAAATAGTTGCCTGATGCTCTCCACTGAGCGTTTCACACTTTTACAGTTGAAGCTTACTAAATTATATATAGACTCATTATCCATTTAGATGTTGATAACGGCCGGGCACGGTGTCATTATTTACACCGTTCGGTTGTCGCGGCTTAAAATGCACGAAACGCCTAAAAATTATTCCTTGTGGCCATAACTTACTGTCTAAGAACAAGGTCAGCTTATGTTCCGATACAAAGAATTTGTAGGCATTATGATCTTTTTCATATTTAAACGATATTTTTTTCTAACGTAATATTCTCTTGTGTTTTTTCATATACATAATCCGTTATATCTTTTGCAGTCGTATCTTTGTGCACTTTGGTAATAAAAATAGGCACTTTTTTCTCGGCAGCTTTGAACTTGCCTTCGTTATCTCTGGAGATACCGGTAATCCCCATGTAACGGTATTTTATAGGTCTACGACGCTTGGACACTTTTTGCCAACCTTCATTGTCATTAGTTCGCACCAGCTCAGCTACCGTATCGTGATCATTGCGAGCTTCCAGCTGTTGGAATATCGAAGCCCGCTCCGGTGACTTTAAAACAGCTTGGCTCTCAACAGTTAGACCCTGCTCGGAGCTGCCCTGAAGTACGGAGCAATCGCCGTCCGCCTGCTTCGGTGTAATTGTTCCGCAGCCGCTTTGTTTACCACCTACCACCATTATTTTTCTAAATCGTGGCGCGGTAGTTTCTTGCCGGTTTGTAACGATATTTTCAATGCTGCTATTATATTCGTCTATTGATGAATTATGTACATGAGACAGTCCTATAGGGCCACTATCCATCATCCATCCGCCTCGTTTACTGTTTACTTTGCACACAGATGCCGGTATTAATGAGTCATTTCTTGCTCTTAACATCTCTGTCTTCAACTCGCTCAGTTGATTCTGCGTAACAAATGTTGCTTTTATATCATTTAGTTCGTTTTGTACTAGAAGCAAGTCTTTTAACAGCTTAGTACAATCTAGGTGATCGAACAATATAGGAGGTAGCCGCTCCAAATCTCTTGCAACGAAAATCGGAAACAAATCTGGTTCCGTTGATTTAAAAACGTTGACAATATCAACCATATTACGCTGCTCCTTGCCTTTATTTTTGCGCTTTATTTTAGTCTTATCAACAGGCACTGACTCGAACAATAACTCTTTGGATTTTTCAATTTGTTCACTTGAAAATGAAGATGTACATATACGCAGCAGAGTATCTTCGTCAATAACTGATATTTTATTTTGAATGTACGCCAACATCTCGTCAATTATAATATTGCAACTATTGCACTTCACAGTATTCGTCATTTTAAGACGTACAGAACGTAGCTTCGTTCGTTACACAGTAACACACCCGCACGGAAGGATGCGCGCGCGCGAATGTTATTTAGTTTTACTGTACTGTACTTACTGTACTGTTTTACTGTACGAATGTTATTTAGAATATTTAGTTTTACATTTTTTAGGGACAGGAGTCTCCTTTTAAGCTGTTAAGCCTGTTCCAGGAGATACCGTATAGAAATATAAGAATAGTAATTAAAATTAAAATTAAAATTAGTAATTATGTGTGTGGTTCTGTCTTTACGTGCGCGTGTGTGTATATATATATATGTGTATGTATGTGTGTGTGTGTGCGTGTATGAGTTTATGTGTGCGCGCGTTTGTATGTTTATATGTATGTGTGTTAGTGTGTGTGTATGATTGCCTATGCGTCCATGATCATCTGTGTTTGTTGTGTGCTACGAATTTTGTTTGATTTACTTATCTATTTTGTTTGGATAGTGTTATACATGGTTTAATTGCTATTTATTTAAAAGTAACTCCGTATCTTCATAATTCAATAGTTTAAGCCATTTAGTAATAGTAGATTTATTTTCTTTTAGTATTTTTTTTTAAGATAGATGCGTTGTCCTAAAATATGTAAATAATGAGTCAATATTACGCTAGAATGGAGTCGAATTGTTTAGATAAATAATGCAATATTATGATACTTATCATCGTAAAAATTGGTCATATAAAATAACATTGTCTTCTTCAAATAATAACACTACCTATGTAATAGAAAATGGACCACTGTCCCATAAATTAGTATGATAATAATTATAAATAAGATTCTAATTATAAAACACAATGACAGTGTCACCGTATATAAATAGATTTCATAGTTTATTATGAAGAAGTAACTCTAAAAATACGATGACCTCCCCCTAATGTAGTATGATTAAATTATATGCTATACACGTCATCTTAAATGCCGTTATCGTCAACATAAGTATTATCATCGTTCTTTTTGGTGAATTACTATGCTCCGTCCTTGGAGTGAATTCTTCTTCCTTTAAGCTAAATTCACGTCTTTTATGATTGCCAGTTTTCTCAGTGTATTGATGAACATGTTTGAAATACACAAAAAGCAACAACAATATTTGATATCAAATCAAATATCGTTACCCATAAATATGGGCCAGGAGAAAACTATAAACAGATTAAGATCTAGGTCAGCTTTCATCTCGATAAATGCCCTGGGGATTTTCAATTACCAGCGTACACCGTGTGAACTCAGGCGAAGCTGTAAAGCTACTTGTATGTGAACTAAAATGTAGTATGTGTGTATGTAGTTTATATGTGTGGTATATTTTATACTTCTTCTATATATATATATTTTATCTTCTATACATCATCCTCCTCATCATCATATTTTATACTGATTCGTGCGAATCTAGTGGTCGCTCAGTGGTCGAAATTTGACCGTAATTTTATTAAGGCTTCACGAATTGTATCCTGGCAATGAAAAATTAAAAAAGATAGAATGTAAGTTTGGATTGGCATTGACAGATTTCGGCCGCTACTCTTCCATTTTTGAAATTTTTGAAAAGAGTATATATATGTGTGTGTCAAATACATAGTAGTGTGTATAATGTTTGTTTTATTGATTTAATGTATTTTTTATGCATAATTAAAAAAAAATTAACATTCTGAAATCCTTCTCTATACAAACAATAAGTGTCCGCGCAATTTTCGTAAAAAGGGGTACAAAGTTTTTGCTTTACGTATTAATATTTAGTTTTGTGGTCGCAATTATATTTTTATTTCATTAATGATATATATAACGCCGCCGGCTAAATATCGTAAGAATCAGTCAGTATCTCTTACCCCATCTCATCTCATCATCTCTTAGCCCATCTCTTACCCCTCCCCTCTCCCAATTCGTACTCCCTCTTCAAGATCCAATTCCTTCCTCAAGGCCGGCAACGCATCTGCGATTACACTGCGACACCCGGTGATTGCTTTCCATCATCCTCCAATTAAAACAAGCACGTTCGCCTCCTTTTAACATAAAAAAATGTATTTTTTTTTTCAACCAGTAGTCTCTGTAGGTAAGTTGGAAGAGCAATTGCTTTGATTTAGAAAGGTCATGGGTTCGTCTAGGATACAAAAAAATAAACAAGTACAGAAGGATAATTCTGTTTTTCATACAATGATCTATGGAATGTATTTAAATAACGGAGACCATTACTCGACAAAATTTTACTGTCCCAACCGATGGTGGGACAATAATAAGACAATTAAAACGAGGTGTTATGGCCTTATTTATTTGAGATAATTTTATATTTTATTAATTTATTTACAGTAAGTATGATTACAATAATAACAAACCGTTGTCATGCAATATCAAACTACAATAGGAGGGCATCCTAAGGCTGTGCTCAGTCGTTCCCATATTCAAAGAGCATATGGGAACATAAGACCAATTTCGTCGGCACAATGCCATTTTACAACGGCTAAACGTGCCTTTCGCAGAACTCCTTATTCTGAAGCTCAATATATTCTAAATAAGTCACCCAACCGGTGACTCACCATTGCGATAGTTACTTAACTTATAAGCCCGTAACGTACAAAACTCTTCATTATTATCTTTTATACTAAAATGTCTCCAACCATCCGGTCATCCGCCATTGCGACAATTGCTTAACTTCTAAGATCGTCACTATGATGTTTTCTTCTAAAATATCCCATACCATCTAGTCACGTATCATATCGATCTTTCACCAAATCCCACTTCGGTAGAGAGGAACGATCTATTTTACAACCGTGAACAAAAAAAGGATAGGATGCGATTTTTGGCGTGATAACGTGACATTTCTTACAAGGCAGTCCGAGACGTGACGCCGCCGGCGACGTGACGACCGTGACACATGTCGCTGGGCCGGGCACAACGCGATCAATCTTTGAACTCTTGTCAAATATTGGAACGGTCGCACTACGAGAGTAGGCTGCTTTTCCACTAGATCTGTGCGAGGTAGCTAAGCGAATTTTGTTTTTGGAGAGAGTTCGCTGATTGCTTTAGATGGCATTTTCAGCTTCACCGGCCTTTTTTGGGATCGGCGAGAAACTTAAAGGGTTCCTCAAGCCATGTGAAACGAAGCATCTTCGGAGGTTTTCTAGAGGGAGCGGCATCACGCCGTGCTTATCCCCGTGCCCTACTAGATTCTCCAAGGGGTTCAGATCAGATCGGGGAGCTAAGCGGTGCGAGAGGAAAAAATCCACCAATAAGATTACTCCTGACCACCTATGTGTTCTAGTGCTTAAGACCACCAAACTCAGATCTCGCGGGGGCTGTATGTTTGTGTACTCGGTTTGGTTGGTGGTATGGCTTGTTTTAGTTTTGCCTGGCTAGCTACTACCGTCATATCTAAATATGTCGCCATAACATCAATCTAAGTGGGTTCCTCAGGAGTTGATGAGTCTGGGTGAAGTGCGCTTCCACCTTGTTAAGTCTGCCATTATTTTGCCTTAACAACAATATTAGTAGCGCCATTATTGTTTTCCGACAATTAGATATAAGACAGCCAGTTTCTCAGTAGTTGAGGATTCTGGGTGAAGTGCGCTTTCACCTTTGGCCTTATCGTCACTTAACATCAGGTGGGATGAAGGCCAAGCACTTACATGTTAAGGTATGTCACAGCAAAGAAAATGAAGCATTCCTATTGATGGATTTCTTCTTCTCATCGCTTAGTTACTTCGCACAGCTCTGGTGGAGAGTAGCCATATGCGACCCGTTGCGGACGTAAAAGAGTTGAACGGTGTAACCTTTGAGGGATAGGAAACTAAAAGTATTATGGACTTGGGGTTATGTAGCCTTTATTGGTAGGAAAAAAATACCAAAATACAAGTGTGGACTGGCCAAAGTAAGAAAACATTTTACGTTGCCGTGCTGGCTATCATTTTTATTTATTTACAAATAGTTTTTTTTTTCTTGCTTACTGGCGTGCACTTGGAGCGGTCTATGTCCTGCAGTAGTTTAGTGTAGGCTGATGATGATGATGATGATTTTTTTATTCTTCACGGGTTTTCAATCAAGCCTTGAACTTACTTGATGTTAAGTGATGGCAAAGCTGTAAATAGAAGCACGTCCTTATTTAATAAGGAACTATCTATCTTATCTCTAGCTGTCGCAGATCAAATTGGGCCGCCAACATTGTTGCTATGACAATATAAGATGGTAGTTGCTACTACCATACAAGTTCAAGGCAGATGAACTCAACAATCTTTACCACCAAACAAACCGAGTATAAACGGGTACCTCCCGCTGGGAATCGATCCCGGGACTTCTGGGTCTGAGATCGATGGTTTATGGCGGCGATATTTTCTTTACAGAGGTCTACAAAGGCGACATTACAAATAAATTAAAACATTCAACATCTAAACCTAACTCTGTCAGTTCAGCTCTTTCCATGAAAAGCCTTTTGTTCAAAGGCATTGTTCATTTGAAATCTTTTTCCAACAAATGTCGCAAATAATGGGATCGAACTGCATCTCGGTGTTGCCAGGATCAACGACCGTAAATTGATCCTGAACAATGGGCTCTGAACGTCCCCGAGGCAATTCCAACTGTCTCCGGTACCGCAAGGAATTAAGCGGAGCCGAAATAGGTGACGGGTCGGCGTTCAGGATTTTACAACGACTTATAGGGAAGTAGCCTTTAAATTTGTTTTCAGGATGTTTTTAATAAGGTTTTAGAGCTTTCTGAATACATTTTTTCTGATGGAAACTCAACTTCTTATTTCTATTTATACTCTATAGTAAGACCACCGCCACCGCACCGGTCTAACGCTGAGCTCTAAGTGGCTAGCTACTACCATAGCGCTTGCTTTTATCTTACCTGATGGTAACTGATGATAACGCCGACCATTGGAGATTGGAGATTAATCCTCAGCCTCTAAGGAATTGTTTTATTTTTAACTGTGGAAATATAACCATGCTGTTAATATTGTTGTGATGGTAATAAGATCACCCTCTGGTCATGAAATATAAGAATAAAATAGTCTACAATACGACTAACTAGCCTGTTAATTATAGCAGTGACAAAAACACTTTTTTATTATTTAATAATTAATTCTAATATAAATAAATATCTACTTCTACAGATGGTTAAATAGCTAATACTAGTTCATACACCGTTAGTGTTAGTGTAGTGTTTAGTTAGTTAGTATTAGAAATGTAATCACTCTCTTAATAAACTACTTTATAAACAACTAGCTTTTGTTCGCGGCTTTGGTCACGTGGGCTACACGACTTGTGTTTATTCGTAATAAAAACCAAACTTATTAAAGGTAAATATAAGTAACTTTGGTCCTTTTTGAAACCTCCTGTACAAATTGTCATCCCCTTCTTAAGGGATCATTTTCCAAAAATCCTGAAACACTTTACAATTTCTTACCAGGCCAAATACTGAAATTTAAAGAATGACAGATTTCCATACAACTTTCCAAGCTTATTTCACCCCTCTAGGGGAGATTTTTCGAAAAATGCTAAAACACGTCATTCTTCATTCATTCATTCGTCATTCATTGAAAAATCTATCATCGGCTCATTTTATGTCCCCACTGCTGGGGCACGAGCCTTCCCTATGGATGGATAGAGAGAACGGGCCATAAACCACCACGCGGGCCCAGTGCGGATTGGTGGTTGTTAACGACTGCTAAAGCAGCCGGGACCAACGGCTTTACGTGCCTTCCGAAGCACGAAGGAGCTCGAGATGATACATTTTTGGTCACCCATCCGATGACCGGCCCCTACGAAAGTTGCTTAACCTCAGCACTTGCAGACCGGGCGCGTTAACCACTGCGCCATCGAGCTCCTAGTTTTTACTTAAAAAATAACGATTTCCCCAAAAAAAACTTCTTCCCTTTTTTACTCTTTTAAAAAAAATAAACAAAATTCCTGAGACACGTCATTCTTTATTTCTTATCAAGAAGCCAAATACCAATTTTCATGTATTTTACTTCAAAACTGACGGACTTTCATACAAACTTTCACCGCCTATTTGACCCCTTAGGGTGTGATTTTCGTAAAATCCTTTCTTAGTAGCTGGTTACGTCACTCAATTTACCCACAGTCCAAATTTCATCTATTTAACTACAGCGGCTTAGGCTCGGCGATGATGAATCAGTCAGGCCAAGTCATTATATGTACATAGATAAGATACATAAACAAGGAAACAAAACACAACGACAAAGTAATTGACAAAGCGTCCCGTCCGTTACAAGCAAGAAACAGAATGAGCATAACTCATCTCAGTTTTCTTGTAGCAAACATTATTAGCGTTATAAATGGCCGGCTCTGATATCGTCCTGAATTAATAGACCCACTTGTATCTCAACATCAGTTTTGGCATCGAATGCGAATACGGCACAATACTAATGTAACTGCAGTTTGAATAAACAACCAACGTAAGCTGATACGTCATTGCATACACAAACCCGTGACTTCTGTGGTACTTTGAGACGCAGACGGCTTCGCAGAGGTTAAGTTACGTTGGATGTCTGGGCAATATTGCAACAAGGAATAAAGAAAAAAATACGGTGTGGTCTAAGTTTACAGATTCAAGCGTTGGAATATTCAGTGGGAAAACTTTTATCTATAGTAACCATTACCCTAATATTTATGATAAAATTTAAAAAAGTAATGATTCTATGATGTAGTAGTTAATCCACCGACCATATAAAACCGACCGGTCTTACAAATGATAGGATCGATTTGCAGCGTACGTAACTAAATAACATAACGGGTATAATCGGTTTTGTTGGTGTATGTTCTAAGTAGGCATAAATAGCTACCATCATCTTATATAAATCTATAGGCATAACAACAACGTTTGTAGCATTTTTGTGTACTAACAGATAAAGATAAGTTAGCCAGTATCCAGTATCAGTAGTAGAGGATTTCATGTGAAAGCGTTTGAAAGCGGATTTCAAGGGCAGCCATGAACTTGAAATTTCGTTAGCCATATAAGCCAGACAATCGACGGAGGTTTTTTAAAGGCGGTATCACGCAAGCATGTCTTGGTCATGTACCTAATACAAATTTCAAATAAAATTTTAAACGTCTGCTACAGACGTTGACATAAATAATAAAAATGTTTCTTCTTAACTTGCAAGAATTGGTTTTGTGATCATAAAAAGTTCACATATCTAAACTTATTGTATGAACACACGCCTGCATATCAGACTACCACAGACTGTCAAATTTCCTCAATAGACTTTGAACTTTATGTAAATGGCATATGGTTGAACATTTATTGAACAAATTTGACAGTTTTGGGTAGGTTGATGTGCTGGCGTCAGTACGTAGTACTTAGTCTATACTAATATTTGTATTTTTGTATGTATGTATGTATGTTTGCAACGAAGAAACTCAAAAACTACTAGACCGATTTAAAAAATCTTTCGCCATTAGAATGCTACATTAGCGCTGAGTAACACAGGCTATATTAAAAAAAATATATAAATAAAATACTAAAAACGACAATTTAATTTTTCAATACAAAATGATTTGTTTGTTTTGTTGCCATGGAAACCATTGATATATATTTAACTCAATGATGGAAACTGTCAAAGCGGTACGAAGTCCGCCGGGTCAGCTAGTAGTATAATAAAGTTACAATTTAACACTTTAAGTAAAAATTTGGGGCAGATTTATTTTTCATCTAAAAAATAAAGGTTAATCAAAGAACATAAATATTTATATTTAAGTCACACGTTAACGTGACTGCCATGCAGGTTGATGATTCCGAGTTTCCCAAAAAGTAGACATTATTAGATTTCTAAAATCGCTTAGCGCTCATCACTTGGTAAGTTTCGCATTGTTTCGAATGTATTCAAATGAAATCCGCAACTTCGCTGTAAGAGCTATGAAACGGCAATCATTAGCTCCGAACCAACAGTGAGTGCTTTATTATTTTAATTCATATTTTTCTTCAGATTCATAAAGATAAGCGTAGTAACAGAGGCCAGGGACAATAACAGAAACATATTTAAGTTTGTGTATTTGGGGTCTGTGTTTGCTCACTTATAACTTTTTGGTACCTACTGTTTTAGTATCTAATAATGATAGTGCAGCATAATATATTTTTCGATATCTGCATAGGTCGTATAAATGGCTAGTTTATTATTGGATACCAAATTGATATTAAAGTAATAAAGTTCCTTTTTTTTAAGTATTACAAAATATTTTTGGACGTTAAAACCTTAGCCATGGCTTTTACAATCATACAGTGGAGTAGAGGTTGGCCATAAAAGCTGCAAGTTACAAGACGTATAAATATTATAATTATTTATAATTTAACGTAGAGTATTTTGCCTTTAGAAAGTATTATGTTACCTACATAGCAATATACTCGTACAAATTAAAAGACAGACAGAAACCTATTCAAGCGTTGAAATTTGCCCTCAATAATATTATGACACATTTTTTGGCTTCCGCTTAATAAGAGAATCGGTCGCTTCTCCCTTTTCCCTGAAAAACAATGAAAAATGGCGACAAAGAGGAGTATTTTCTATAATCCATTAAAGTTGAAGTGTCTGTCAAGGGAGCAATAATGGTTCGTGTATTTTTTGTTCACCGCCTGAATTGACGGGTGGTACGGGGGAGGGCCAAGGGATTTTATGAAGGCTATTCCTCAAACGCTACCGAAACACTTTTCTTTTCAATATGATCTGTCTTTTTCTAAGCCTGAACGAGTGACTGTGACAGCTATACTGTTATGAGTGTTTTACTCTTTTTTGAAAGGAGGCTTTATTGAAACCCATATTTGTAATTAGAGGTTGTATAAACAATGTCATGAAGACTACTAATTATCATATCTATAAGCATTTCACTGCTGGGCTCAGGACGTCCTACATGGACAAAAATTGTGCTTTTTCTGTAGATCACATATTTAATAAATCTATCTTGCTAGCGCAGTTCGAATTAAAGAAGATGAAGACAAAACATTTCTTTTAACACAGACAAGAGACAAAAGGAATAGATTGGTGAATATTAACATCTACTATATTACGATAAAAACTTGAACCAACGGTGTATAAGTAAAATGCGATATTTATTGTAACTTATTAAGTTTATTACTTGAGAGCAAACAAAAAGTGTCATCACCGTGCAGCGGGAACAAGGGAAGTGGCTGAGTTGCCAGAGGTAACAAATAATCAAGCTGATTGAGTGTGGTCAGCATACAATAAAAATGTGTAAGCAAAGGGAAACGAATCACAATTCCTTATGTGCAATATTAATTGTACATAGTTGGGCCGGCGTCATAAACGCATTTTATGTGTCTAGTTAACAATATTCAAGTTACTCAGAATAACAAAAGATTACTTTTAAAACAGGCTAAGAACATACATAGAAAACTTAAAAAGGTAAAGGGCATAATTTTCTATAAGATCTGACATAAATTTTACTTCCAATTTTTATTTCAGCGACTCTTACCTTACCGTCAGAGCCAGGAAAAGTTTTAATAATGCGAGCCATAGGCCACTGAAGAGGATTGGTATTATCAGATCGAACTATCACGAGATCTCCAACCTTTAGATTAGAACATACATCAGTCCATTTAGGTCTGTTCTGTAGTAAGGTAAGGTAGTCATTCGACCAGGCCTTCCAGAAATCTTGTTTAAGTTTGGTTAAAATATTCCAAAATTTTAAATTGTTTACATTTTTGTGTAAGAGGTTTGTCTCTGGAAAACTAGTCATTGCTGTTCCTATAAGAAAATGACCAGGCGTCAAATAATTTGTATCAGAGATATCTGAAGACATAGGAAGCAGTGGTCTAGAGTTGAGGATAGCCTCAATTTCAATAATTACTGTATTTAACCCTTCATATGTAAGACAGATGTTTCCAACAGTCCTTTTAAGGTGAAATTTTAAACTCTTCACCCCTGCCTCCCATAATCCCCCAAATTCTGGAGAGTAACTGGGTATAAATTTAAATTTAATACATTTTTCAAGGCAAAAGTTAATGACATCATTTTGATGACTTTCTGAACAAAGCAAATCATACAAGACCTTTAAGGTGTTAGACGCACCCTTAAACGTCTTGGCATTGTCACAAAATATTTGGGTAGGTAGGCCTCGCCTAGCAATAAAGCGTTTGAGACATGCCAAGAAAGCCTCAGTGGTCAAATCTGTAACCAACTCCACATGGATAGCTTTAGTTATAAAACATACAAATAAGGCAACATAGGATTTGGATACTAATGGCCTGCGTATTCTCGCTACTTTTATGTTAAATGGGCCACAAAAATCGACACCAACTGTCTGGAATGGTCTGTCTACATTGAGACGCTCTTTTGGTAAGGAGCCCATTAACTGCCTAGCAGCTGCAGCCTTTGCACGAAAGCATTTGACACACCTATGCACCACCTTCTTCACTTCACGCATACCGCTGATCAAATAAAATCTTTGTGAAAGAGAGCTTAAAACTAGTTTTGGACCGGCATGTAAAAGTCGTAAGTGTTCTTTTTCTATTAAAAGTGAAGTAATAAATGAAGATTTTGGTATAATGGCTGGGTGCATTTTTTCATAAGATAAATTTAAAGCATTTTGAAGGCGACCTCCTACTCTGAGGATTTTGTTATTGTCTAAAAAAGGATGCAAATTTCTTAAGTTTGATTTAATTGATTTGCCATTAACAATGGAATTAATTTCTGATGAAAAGTGTACTTTTTGAAAGTTCTTAATTATAATAAATAATGACTTATTTAACTCCTCAGGAGAAAATGAATTATAAATTTTGTGAGTAGGATTAAGACAATTGTGTTTAAATCTTAACAATAGAGCTACTATTCTTTGCAATTTACTTAAACTGGAATATTTTTTAAATATTATTAGGTCATCATCCGTTGTTGTGCATATATTATTTACAGACACCATTTCTTCTTCAAGACAAATAGGAGATTCAAAATTAGCAGCAGTATGAATAAAGTCAGCACTTGAGAGATCAGCTGGCCCATGCCACCACAAAGTATTTAATTTAATCTTTTGGGGATCTAAGCCTCTTGACAATAGGTCTGCGGGATTGTTCTCTGAGCGCACATATGACCATTGGAAGTTATTAGTCAAATCATTTATTTCTTTTACTCGTTTGAAAACATACTGATCCTTAATTATTTTTTGTGACTTTAACCATGCTAAGACAACTTGTGAATCACTATAGAGATACACTTTAAATGAAAATATATTTTTTAATTTGTTACTAACTCTTTGTGATAACATTGCTAATAACAAAGCACTGTTTAACTCCAACCTTGGAATAGTTAAGGATTTATTTAATGGTGTTATCCTTGATTTGGAGCACAGCAAATTAATATAAATATGTTTATGCTGATCAATAACTCTTAAGTACAGACAACAACCATATGCTTTTAAAGAAGCGTCAGCATATCCAATTAATTCTATAGTAGTTATTTGTTTACATAATACACATCTTGGTACTGTAATTGTGCCCATATTATTAAGAGCAGTTATAAATTTATTCCACTTATTTAGTTGGGCCTGGGGTAGTATAGTATCCCAATCTATTTTTGTAGACCACAACTCTTGCATAAAGAGCTTTGCAACAACAATGATAGGACCTATTAAACCTAAGGGATCAAACATTTTGCCAATGTAACTTAAAATATTTCTCTTTGTATTTATATCCTTTTGTTCATTTGATGGACATGTGAAACTTAATTTATCTGTTAAGATGTTATGCTTTAATCCTAACGTTTTCACTACATTATCTTTATTTATATCAATTTCATCAAAGTATTGATTTTCAGAGGGAATATCATTAAGTAGTTCGTGAACATTTGAGCACCATTTATGAAGTACAAAACTACCCTTTGCCAATAGCTCTATTAGCTGATTTTTGAGCTCAACAAGCTGATCTATCCTATCTGTGCCAGAAAGAATGTCATCTATGTAGGTATTATTAATAATTGCCTGACAAGCAAGAGGATATTCATGTTGGTACATCTTTGCTAGATATAAGAGGCAACGCGTGGCTAAAAAGGTGGAAGACTTCAGCCCGTAGGTAACAGTCTGCAGCTGCAGGCAGCAAATAGGCTTGGAGGGATCATCTCTCCAGAGTATATTTTGAAGAGATCTGTGATGTTCATTAATGTAGATAGCCCTAAACATCTTAGTGATATCACAAATCAAGGTGTACATGAAGGTTCTAAATAGGATTAAGATGTCAAAAAGTTCATTTTGAACAGTTGGTCCATTTAGCATAACATCATTGAGAGATACTCTATTTTTTGATTTTACACTACCATTAAACACCACCCGTATTTTGGTGGTTTTACTGTCATTACGAAAAACAGCATGATGAGCTAAAAAATATACAGGGCCATTATTAATATTATAGTCACTTATTTCAACTACCTTGGCATGCCCCAAAGAAATATACTCATCAATAAACTTTTTATACATTTGAAGATACATAGGATCTTTTTTAAACTTGTTCTCTAGTGCAAGAAACCGTTGAAGTGCTATAGAAAAAGAATTGCCAATGTGCAAATCATCCAAGGAAGTAACAAGTGGCATATCTAAGTAAAATTTTTTGTCTTTAATTGATACACTGTTATTAAAAATATTCTCTGCTTTTTGAAACTCAATAGAATTTTCTACGGGTATTTCAGGAACCTTTTCACTCAACCAAAAATGTTCCATTATGTTTTCTAGTCTTTCCGAAGAACAAATTGCCATATTTGATACTAAACTACTATTATTACTAACAAAATTATTTAGTTGACCTCCAACAACATATCCAAATAGGGTATTTTGTAAAACTGGACCCTCAAGTAATTTAATGTGACCATCCAATAAAATATTGAAATAAATGTCAGCTCCCAAAAGTAATAATATATCATCAGGCATATTAAATTCATCATTTGAAAGCTTAATACCTTTGGGTAGATTAAAATTGGTTATATTAAAATGTTGTTGGGGCAACTTAGTAGTTATTGAGTTAACCACATTACATTTTACACAAAATTGCACATCTTGCACTGGAGAATGTATAACAAGATTTACATATTTATTAATATTGTTGTTTTTGTTGCCAATTCCAATAATATTAGTGGATTGAGACATTTGCTTTAATGACAACTTTTTAATTAAAGAGGTTGTGATGAATGAGGCTTGACTACCACTGTCTAATAATCCTCGCACAAACAGTTGATTACCCCTTGCATCAAACACCTTAACTTTTACAATAGGTAAAAGAACTTGTGTTGATGGATTGTTGGCATGAAGAACAACCGTTTGTTTTGAGGTGGTATCACTACTAGTATGCAGCAAAGAATTGTGGCCACCCTTGCAGGTTTTGCATTTAAAACTAAACCTACATCGTCCTTTATGTTCATTAAGGCAAGTCGTACATAGATTACGATCTTCCACAAACTTAACACGATCAAGATCAGTGGCTAATTTAAATTTTGCACAATCATATAATAAGTGTCCAACCCCATCACAATAAACACAACATTTTTTTGTCGTAACCTTGGCAGCTACATTTGTAACCTTATATGCCTTCTTGTAGTTACTACTTTCATTGGAGGACTTATCCCCACTTTCTTCAAGCGCCATAGCACGCTTTTCTAGAAAAATAATAAACTCGTCCATTGTTGGCAAGTTTTGAGTGTCCCTATCAAATTGGAACGCCCTGTTGGTATATTGATCCAACTTTTTGCTTAAAATGCAAATAAGCAACATATCCCATTTTTCAACAGGTTGTTGTAAATTTTTTAAAGCATAAATTTGCTGTTGCACTTCCGAAATAAATAACCTTATAGAGGCCGCAGTACCCCGCTGCATGCTAGCTAGTTCTAAAATGATATTAATGTGGTTACTGATGAGCCGAGCCTTATTGTCATAACGTCTTTTCAGCAACTCGAGAGCTTCTTTATAAGATTCATTTACAAGTGGCAAGTTGACAATAACAGCTAAGGCTTCATCGCATACATATTTCCTTAGGTAAAACAATTTTTGAACATCTGACAATGCATTGTTGTCATGGAAAATGGCTGTAAACAAATCTATAAACGAAATATATTTTGTAAAATCTTTGCCAGAGAAAACAGGAATATCAATATTAGGCAACCTAGACGTACTTACATTTGGGCATTTAGACACTTCAGAAACAGTTAAGCTTTTTAATGTCGCATCTAACTTAGATATGATTGCATAGTATTTTTCTTCTAAAGCTTCTATGTTCTCGTCATCATTTGGAGCAATCGACAAAATATCCAACTGCAACTTCTCATAGTCTCTCATTGTACTGATCAATTTCTCCCGCCGAGCTTGCAACATCTCTATAGTTGATGAAGTCAAGTTGATAGGATCGTTAACAAAGTTTTGTATTCTGGTCACAGTACTTTTGAGCAGCCGACGTTGTATCAAAAGCTTTTTCAAATCTTCAGCCATTTTGTTTTTATGCAAACTTGATCACTTATCGCACAATTAGACGCCACAGAACTGCTTTGCACTTGTAGAACTGCTTATCTTTCGCTTATAATTGACGAAATCAACGAAACTTCCACTTAGTCTGTTTGTTTACGTTGGAACCGCTTGACACTGACAGCCAACTACATTTGACAGATGTGCAGTTGTACCAACCTGACACGACAATTTTTAAAATGGTAGACTGTTGCGGAAGTACGTAGTATTGGTCAGTGCTACCAACCTGACAAAATTTTCGGCTTAATTTTTCTCCGGACACCCTCGTAGATATTTGATAAAAATGCACTTTTGTTTTCCTCAAATCGCTGGAAATCTTAGTAATCAGACTGTTTTCTTCAGGTTTTCTGCGCTTTGGATGCATGCGCTCATAGGGCGAGAAAGTATAGATTCCTCGTTTAGGCTTGGGGCGCCGCGCAAAACCTTTTCGTCGTACAAACGGAAGATCAGACGACAAAAATCCACAGAATTCACTGAATTTACACTATTAATAGCTCTGAAGGACCAATTCGCATGTATAAGTAAAATGCGATATTTATTGTAACTTATTAAGTTTATTACTTGAGAGCAAACAAAAAGTGTCATCACCGTGCAGCGGGAACAAGGGAAGTGGCTGAGTTGCCAGAGGTAACAAATAATCAAGCTGATTGAGTGTGGTCAGCATACAATAAAAATGTGTAAGCAAAGGGAAACGAATCACAATTCCTTATGTGCAATATTAATTGTACAAACGGTTTAATAATTATGTTCTCCGATTCATTTGGTGGGCCATTCGAGACTTGACATTTCGAAAGTTGCTTTACATGCGTATTCGCAATCTAAACACGTTAGCTGCTGTGTAAACCAGCTTCCCAGACTTGTCAAAAGAGTTTTTAAACAAAACAAAGTAAACCAGATAAGATCACTATTTTTATTATAAAAGACATTTAAAAATACAATAAATTATACGGATTTACTAAACCTTATGTCAAAGCACTTTTTAATAATTTAAATTATAATTGTGTGCAAGCCATTTTACGTTTTGATCTGAAGAGCAATGCGAAGCAGCATGTACTCAATAAGTGCCTAAATAAATAATTTAAAAAAAATACCTAAAAAAAGAAATCAGTGTCTATAATTTTAAACCTGCCATTGTCTCAATCCTTTGTAGAAACCTATTAAGATGATAAGGCTTAAGTGTCGGCGTACTGGTAGAAATAAAATAAATTTCCCCAAAGGCCCGCGTTCCGATCGAGATTACCGATGTTGAGACAAAGAAATTCGTTCGATACTTTGAATTCTACGAGTCCTTGTAAAAAGGTTTTAAATGGTTTTAATGTCTCTGACTTTACATTATAAACAGTTCTTTTTTCCCGTTAATTATTCATTAGCTTTTGCCGTTTTTTTAATTAAAAAGGACAAAACATTTGTATTTTTTGTCATTAGCATTTGTGGACATGTTTCACAGGAATGGAATGTATGGCGCAGCGGCAGGCGGTTCAATTTTTATTCACCATTCGATAATTTTTCTTTTCTTTATTTTCTTTTATATAAAAAAAACATATACTTAATTAACGCTCTTTTAACACATTAGGTATATCTATGATCGTTGCGCCAGTCCGTCTGTTATTTTATTGACTACTAGCTATTGCTCACAGTTTTGCTCACGTGGAATAGAGATTGTTTGTAATAAGAATCATAACCCGTCAAAATCTATAGGGATAATCCTGAAACTCCTCATAATTTCTTTAAAAATAACGCTATTCCGTACAAATTTTCCACCACTATTTCATCTCTCTAGGGGAGGTCTTTCAAAAAATGCTACATCACGTAATTTTTTATTTTTGTTAAAAATCTATAAATCGATTAAATTATTAATTTTTATAGTTATTAAAAGTACTTCAAAAATATCGATTTCCCCAAAAAAACCTATTTCCCTTTTTTACTCCTTTAAAGGAAAATAAACAAAATTACTGAGACATGTCATTCTTTACTTCTTTTCAAAAAGCCAAATACCAACTTTCATGTATTTTACTTCAAAACGGACTTTCATACAAATTTCACGCCCTACTTGAACCCCCTAGGGTATGATTTCCGTAAAATCCTTTCTTAGTGGCAGGTTACGTCACTCAATTAACCTACAGTCTAAATTTCATCTAATTAGCTTCAGCGATTTAGGCTCGGCGATGATGAATCAGTCAGGACAAGTCTTTATATGTATATAGATTAATGCTGGACGGCCTAAAACTATAGAGATGAAAGCCAACCGCTCTTTTTGCGGAATAAAAACAATTTGCTTGATATAAATGAAATACAAGCTATTTTGGTCTGTATTAACTGTTGTAGCGATATTATCATTCACAAATTAATGCGGAGCAATGTTTCACGGTTCATTGTGCAAAGCTATTGTTATAATTGGTGTTTACTACCGCTTTATGGGCCGTAATAAAGCTGAAAGTTAGGTACAATGGGCTTCACAAGCAGGATGACACTAGTGCTACAGGCAGTGGTATAGTCAGCAGTGTTTGCCGAAAAGTTTGAGTAGTTTCTTTAGAGAATCATGCCTAAGCATGGATTTGTATAAACCTTATTATGGCATAATACTGAAACGATCACAGGTTTTTGTTACTGACATTGCCAAGCAATGTTCTTATTTCTATCCCATATCCAATATCGTACCTACTTACAATATATGTGGCTAGAATGTATCGGTTGCCTAGTGCAGGGATGCCGGTACAGCGATGGGAGCTAAAGGATTAGGGAGCTGAGGAGAACTTACTTGGTACTTAGCCACGATACGATTGTCGTAGGGATGGAGCTGAGCTGGTAGAAGTCTCTTTACAAATACATACATACATAATGTCTATTTACAAATATAGCACGTATTAGTTGGCGCACACATACACACACGCGCACACGCACTTTATGAAGGGGGTTTCACCCACGCAATTGAATATTTGAGCCGAATGCAATATCAAAGCGGTTAAGTACCGGCCGGTAGGCTATCGAACGAGATAATTCTAGAAGGTTTGATCGGAGAGCTGAGCGGATCGGAACTCGGCTTGTGCTGAACGATGTCACGGACGGGCCGATCGAGCCAGATTGCATGCCACTGTTACGATTACTGAAAAGTTTATAAAGAATAATGTTCTGGAAGATATAACGGACTAAGGTTGACGTGGTTTAAAAAATCCGTATTAAGTAGTTTTTACCTGCATTCTATCTGATTGTCAGTGACAATGTAGTCGAGAATGCAAACGTACTTTACCCGGAATCCTTAACTACTGTTGACATTGCTATTTTAACTTTAAGTATCGGAACACAAAAATGCAGTCTTCATCATTGTAGCGACAAACTTAGATAAAATGATGGTATATAACCATACCTGGTTAGGTAAAATCCTTGTTTGTTGCTTGTTTAAGGCTTGTTCGAAGTCTACCGACTTAAAACAAACCCTACCGCCAAGCAAACTGAGTGCAATATAATAACCCTGCTAGGAAATTATTCAGGTATTTCAGTATCTTAGAACTGGTGGTCATATACCACAAGATGACGGAGGATAATTGAAAAAAGTGTAATGGTGGCTTTCTTTCCAACAAGTTGTGCGAGGTAACTTCGAGGTAATGGAGAAAGAAAATGAACCAATAGTATCTCTTCATTTTACAACGCTCGAGCTGAAATAGAGTTGATGAAGGTTGCAAACGGAAGAGAAGACAATACGCCGCCTTGAGGGACACCAGCCGTCGAGTCACACCATGAAGAGAACTTCTCCTCAAGACGAACTCGCTACCTTCGCCCGTTCAGATAATTATGAAACCAATTAGTTGCCCTTGGAGATATATTAAGTGATCGAAGTAAAGCTAAAAGAATTTCAAAATTAACGATGTTGAAGACATTGCTGAAGTCCAGCAGAGTTCGTCATGTCTGAATAATGAGCCGCCCGGAATACTTTGCGCATTAATGTGAATGACGTTAAAGTTTTTTGGTACATCAGAAAACTGACACTCAAGCGTGTTAGAAAGGGAAGGAATGCTGACAAAACTATCTTCACCATTACTACTAGAATATTAGTGTCTTATTAATTGTATTTTATATATGTATTGTATTCGTGTTGTAGTGTGTTATTGTTAAATGAACTTTTCATTAATTTATTCATTTACATAAGATAGGCTTGCCTAAGATTGCACGGTCACTACGGTTTGAGGAACCTTAAATAAATGCAGAGCTTCGTTGTACGTTTTTGTACTATATGTATTTTTTGTCACTTCATCCTCATCGTCATCTGTTCATTTTATGTCCCCACTGATGGGGCATGAGCCTTCCCTATGAATGGATATGGAGAACAGGCCATAAACCACCATGCGGGCTAAGTGCTGATTGATGGATGTTAACGTTACGTCACAGCAAGAACCAACGGCTTTACGTGCTTTCCAAAGACAGAGGAGCTCGAGATGATAAATATTTGTTCACCCCTCCGATGACGTGTGACCAGCCTTTGCGAAAGTTGCTTAACTGCGCCATCGAGCTCCGCACGCATACGCCTTTTTTGTCACGCATCATGTTTATTTACCACCGCGTACTGCTTCTTCTTTAAGTTTTGTAACGCAAAAACGGAACATGCTTTTTAACGTTGACAACACGTGATTTTTTTAGTTTATGTTCATTTTTAAAAGGAAATTAAATCTCAATGAACCCTTGTTTTGCAATTTTTGACATTTAAGGTGGTTCTTAAGGAAGCGTTCAATCTTTTCAACTTGTACAGCCCAGCACACGAGCGGTCTTAGATCAATTTTCGATTGACGGGAGCGTAAAGACTCAGTTGAGTGTGATGTCCACACGTAGGCAACATGGATGGATGAAGATGAAGAAATAGATGTGGCTTTTAAACAAACAAATCAATGAAATAAAAAATTGCTTTATTACTCAATAGCACTTTACCTGCGACTTGGTCTGCGAGGGTTTGAGATTTTTAAAAGAAATCTTTTTATCAATATTAAATGTAACCTATGTTACCCACAAGGTTTGAAGCACTGTATCAGTGAAAGAATTTTTGGAATTGGACCAGTAGTTCCAGAGATTAGCCCCGAAATACAAACAAACAAAGTCACAAACGTTACCTCTTTATTAATAGCAGATAGATTTAACTTTTCAACATAGCATTGTAACATACACCCTAAAAAGTAATGCAGTACCCGTATTGGAGATGACTCGCATTTTCCTATGGTAACAGATAATATTCAAATACATAACAAGCAAAAACTAATATAGTAATATTGTTTTTTAAAATTAAGTACTTTTAACGTAAATCATCACTCAAATGTAATCGTAAATAGTATTTCATTTAATATACCAGTTATAATAATGCGGATATTAAATTATAATGTTTAAGTTAAGGGTAAGGACACTACTGTTCAAAAAATTAGACTTTTATATTATCTAATTATCAATAAAGTAAATAATATTTAGGTCATATATTCATATTGTTAGCAGTCTCCCCACAGTGAGCTCTTTACTAAGTCTCAAGGGACTCTGTTGACAAGTCAACAGCACTGTAAAATATTCGAAACATCAGGATTAAATGATTAAATACTCAAAAAGTTTATTTTATCATTTCAATCATCATGTCATCATATCATGAAAATAAACTCTTATCAGTATTTTAGTAAAGATTTAGATTATAATAATAATATTATTTTATCATGAATGATACTATACCTCCTAGCTAGCTACCATAATCATATGTAAGTCTGTCGCCATAATAATAGTAATAGCATTGTTATGTTACGACAATTACAGGTATTATAGCTAGTTCCTAAATGGTTATGTGCTCTTCCAATCCTCGACCATATCGTCAATTACGAGTACCATTATAGCAAAGACGCTTTCTATTTATAGAATAAATAAAAATAACCAAATTTTTTATCAAGCCAGGATAGGTCGAAGTAAAAGCCTTAAGATCTACAAAACCTCTGAAGGTGTTTCGTTTCATACGGCTTGAGGAACCCTTTAAGTTGGTCGCCGCCCCCAAAAAAAGCCCGGTGACGCTGAAAATACCGCATGAGGCCAACTTTCTAAAAAAAATGTATAATAGCACCGTTAACTGAGTAACTTTTTCTGCTAAGATTTTTCTGCTATTTTTTTTAACCTTTTGATTTTCTTCTTAGTTCTCACATCCTATTGCACGACAGTTGCTTGCAGGCCCAAACTGGTCTGCTCCTACAATGTCCAATAAAACGAACTATCGTTTTATTGGACAGGCAATCTATAATTACTTGATACGGAAGTTCTTAAAATTGTAAAAGGCCACACAGGTCAAGGCTCCGGTCAATATAAAGCTGTGCAGTTTTTTGCGCCCTTTCTTCTGCCCAGTTAAAAGTCGTCCTGAGTGGGCCTTTCTGGTTGGTAAGTAAAATATTTTAAGACGATTACTTGAATAAACATTACTAATTAAAGTTTACTTAACCTCACAATCTGTCTGGTCTTCTTTATTCCGTTTAGAAATCTGTCAAGTGCACTAACGATTTTAAAAAATAATACCTAAGGGATAGGACTTTAAATTTTTTTTATCACATATTTAGATACATTTTAATCATTATTTTATAAAATATAATACTACCTTTACATTTAAAATGATAATATCATACATATACCCGGAATATCAGAAGGGTGCAGGTTCAAATCCTGCTTGTGGAAATTTTTCAATATTTGTGTTTTTGTAATTTGTTCGCAACAAAATTTGCGTTAAAAATTATTTGAACATTGATAATATCATTTTAAAATATAACTTGAAAGAAGTGACAATCAGGTGGTGATACACGATAAGGCCAGAGGTAGGTGAAGCACACTTCACCCGGAACCCTTAACCACTGACGATCTACTGCAGTACGGACGACTGCTCTTCGAAGTGAGCTCTCGATTCGATGTCAAGTGCTTGTCTCTTCCGCAATGAATTGTTATTATTCGGTTATTTTATCAGTTTTAAAGTCTCTAATAAGATTATACTTTGAACACCCGAAAAATACCTGATACAATGACTTAATAAAACAAAACGAAACAGTTGAAAAGTTTTAACATACTCTAACGTCCTTCTTCCAAAAAGTGGTATACAGAGCATCAAGATCCCCAATTTTGAGTAAAGTCGCTGTTAGTAACATCGATGCCACATTTAGGGTTAAAGTTACTCGCGTCCGTAGGTTTACCCTTGAGATCCTACACGTGACCCCTGGGTGGTGCTAAATGAGTGACACTGTCTGAGTGGTAGAGCCACGCTGCGTTGCAGCTCGAAATAAGCCGGCTCGCCCGGCGTAATACCACCCTCTCACAAAATATCGGCGTGAAACAATAGCACTCGTTGATTTTGTGTTTCGTCTGGTGAGTAAAAATACCGGAGGCCCATCTCTCACCCCTCCCACCTCCCAATTCCTACTTCCTCCTCAAGATCCAACTCCTTCCTAAAGGCCGGCAACGCATCTGCGATTACTTTGGTTTTGGACACCCTCCATGGGTGGCGGCGATTACTTCCCATTCATTTATTCCCAAAAAAAGGTTGCTAACCGATCACTTGATGTGCGAGCAGTTTGGAGTTTGAACCTTTGTCTCTTAGTCGGCTCTTACGCGGGAAGTTATACAGCTGATACGTTCTTCTAAGATCCCAGACCAGTATGGGAAATAAATATATGGATATAACAATTTGGTTATAAGATATAACAAAATGGGACAGTTTAGAAAAGTCTAACCGCCAGACAAGGTGGTTAGAAAGATTAAATTATGGTATTTTAACTCGCATTGAAATTGAACAGCTCACACAAACATTAAAATAAGCTTACGTTTACAAATTCTCTTTTCCCAAACAACTGTAACATTATCACACGTAACACTATCAAATGAAAGGCAAAAATTTGCTATTGTGTAGCAAAATAAAGAAAGCACACAATGATACCCAAATACATAATTACGATCTCCTTCATTGTACTATCTGAATGATATTCATGAATGCTCAAGTTATATTAGGCAGTTCCCCTATTGTCAGTGAGTCAATTACACTGAAGGCTCTTTTGTTGACTCACATAATGTCCGAGTTAGGAACCTGTACCAGATTCAATGTGACAAGAATGTTATTGTACTTTCGTGTAGATTGGGAACATAGTTTTTAGTATATGTTACTTCGATGCTGCACTTTATGAAGCATGACTAACTTTGTGGTTATAACTGTACTAACTAGATTCGATGCTGTAAACTGTAGTAATCGTGTAGATAGAAAACATTAATTTTTTAAATGTAAATTAAATTGATATTTACAATAATCCAAAAAATATTTGACTAAATTGCAAACTCTTAAAGTGATGCTTACCTTCGCTTATTTTTATTTATTTATTTGTTTATATATAGTAAACAAGCGGCCCGCTTGTGACTTCGACTAGAGTTAACACCCGTTTTCTATAGAACCTTATAGCAGCGCCACCTACCGGGTTCAATTATATGCATGTATTCTACGTATAAACCTTCCTCTTGAGTCATTCTATCTATTGCCGAAAACTGCATTAAAATCCGTTGCGTACTTTAAAACTAAGCGTACAGACAGTGGAGCGACTTTGTTTTTTACTATGTAAGCTAATTGTTCCAGAGTAATTATTTTCCTTTGTTAGATGAGATGTGTTTTTTGTAAGCACTTTAAATTACTATTTATTGTATGTCATAAGCATCCTGTTCTAACCTATCTGTTTTCTGGTTCTTAATGTGTTCGATTTAATTGGTAATGGACTAGTTAAATAATAAAGTATTCTATACTATTCTTGTTTTAGTCCAGCTGGCTAACTACCTACATCTTATTTAAGTCTGTCGCTATAACAATAATGTGAGAAGCATTGTTGTATTACGACAGTTTGA
Organism: Eudonia mercurella; assembly: GCA_963082485.1. Classification (NCBI taxonomy): domain Eukaryota; kingdom Metazoa; phylum Arthropoda; class Insecta; order Lepidoptera; family Crambidae; genus Eudonia; species Eudonia mercurella. The sequence goes on from OY720036.1 coordinate 16,569,344, forward strand.
GATACGAATGCCAGTTCCTCAGAAGTTAAGGGTTCCTTGTGAAGTACGCATCCGGCCTTTTTCGGCCATTTTGACACTAATCAGTTGAAATGAAGGCCAAGCGCTTTGATGCTTTGTATTAGAAAGATAAATACATCGACTGCTGAGACACATAGGCCAAGACAATGTTTGTTGAAAGCCTATGGAGGACCTAAAATACGTAGGTACACACGCCTGCAGATCAGACTATAACAAACTGTTAAGTTTCCTCAAAAGATGTTGAACTTTATGTCTTTGGCTTAAGGTTGAAAATTTATTAAAGAAATTTGACAGTTTTGGATAGGAGCAGGCAGAGATTACTTCTTGTCACTTTAACGATCCTTACATACTTCTTTCGATTCATCAACTTTTATTAATTTCTTCATGCATGCTCGCCAGTCCTCGTTTAATAAATTAACTTATATAGACCTTGTTGTCTGATGAATAAAAATATTTAATTTAAGTAATTATTTTTTTAATAAACCTTTTAATTCGGCTAGTTCACAATTCTACAAGAAACAAATTTGTAATGGTGGAAAACCTACAAATTTCTAGAAATGTAGCTACAATTCTACAAGCCATTCTTTAAAATGTCATAATCATAAACACAATTTATTTATTGTTCGAAATATTGTAGCGAATTGGTCAAAAAACATCCGCCTAGGTTGTCCCCATGAAGCTGTGCTGGTTGTCCTCATCCCACATGTTCATCTGTTCCATATACATTTATAGTCAACCTCTTTTGGCCAAGAAGATATGAGTCGGAGGACCTAAAACGATTTTTATACGAAGCTTTTTTTTACTTCAACTTTTTCCCTATTAATAGGGTGCACTCAGTTTGCTCTTTAAATAACTGTGAATTAATTCGGAGGGCAACTTTTCAATTCCTCGTCTCGACTGCATTGAATATTGAAATGCAATAATCAGTCGCCCGGGAGAGCTGTCGGCTGCGGACTTCCACTGTCAATTTGTCCTAGCCACAGTACATTTTGTAGCGTAGTGGGTTAACGAACTACGCTTTGATGGAGAAGGCACTTTTTTCTCTCTTTTTATTTTGGTAGATACTCGTAACAGTCCCAGACACTACAAAAAAACTAACTAACTAACTAACTGGGGTGGCGCAGGAACCCAAGATGGGTTTTGGCCTCCGATAATAACTGCCGCCACTTGGATGGACGATCTCGGCTTTTATTTGAGAGATTGATGAGAGACCGCCAAAGATACGTATGGGGAGATTTTGGGGAGACTTTGGGGAGCCCAGCAGTAGGAAGAAATAGGTAAATAAAAAAATAAGCAGGAATGTGAGTATACAACAAATACAAACAGACAAACCAAATTTAGCTTTGCTAACGACAACATACAAACAATCTCTTTTAAAGATCACCTCATCACGATCACACATACGAACAAATAAACAAAATGATGTTAGTGGATGCATGTCGTCTATAGACTTCAACTGAAAATAATCTATGCCCCAGCACATAAGGTGGCGTTATGAACCATCTTTTCGGAAGTTCTTAAATCTCTGATCCATTTCTCTATTAGCAATAAAACCTTAACATTTTAATAAGAAATCAGTAACGAATAGGAAATTTTGGTCTTAGACTGGTTTGTTGGTAAACCAAGTTTTAATTGTTATAATTGTATGGGCTAAAGCTAACACTAAATTCTTTTTAAACAAAAGCTGAGACAATGGCTGCTTTTTCATAAATCCTTTTTGTTGTCCTTCGCGAAGTGTATTATTTTCATTCCCGTTCATTTCGTAGTTCTCTGTAAATTTATAACAGAAACCTGAACTTGTCAGTTTCCGTGCTTGTGAAAGTACAAATTGGAATTGTCTAGTGAAGGATTGGTTGCTGGCTGCTGAAGTGCTTTCGATCATTGAGTACAAGAAAGCATTTTCCAACGTTCCACTTTTTTTCTTTAGTGTTACGTATTTAGTATTTCTATAGCATTTAATGTAGCCACTATATGTGATACCTCTTAAGAACAAGTTGTCCTCATTTACCTAAGTAAAATGTTTAATTTTTAGACAGTAATATTTTTTCTCTATTTATCTCTCTCTCTCTTCCTCTCGTTTAGTTTAACTGCATTCATGTAGACAAAATAATTATGTTAAATATAGCGTGATGCTTTAGTATCGTGAGTCAAATAATAAGACGAGACTTATTCTAGGCTTAAATGACTGATGATTTATAACAAATACAATTGTACGTTTATCTAGTGGGGGAAGTGTCAATTTAGCATAACAATATTTATTTTATATTTGTTCATAATTTACATTATTAATAGGAAATGTGTTTCGGCATGTTTGCCGGTACGTTTTAGCTATAGATATTTACTATGACTTTCGCCATATTAAACATTTTAACAGTGGGCATTTAAACACGATTCCAAAATGTTTTTCCTTTCTTCTGTCTATAACACTGCCTTTCATTAGCCCAACAACATTGTACAAGCATTCTAATTATCAAACCCATAAAGGCAGGGTTACTGGATACCCAAAACAATCTATACCAATTAGATAATTAACGGGACAATAAGCTCGCCGTTCCGCCAAGATAATGTTGATTACGTCCAAAACTGTCTTAATTACAATAATGGGTGATGCAACAGATCTTATTACGTAAAAGAGATATTAAAATTCATCATCATCATCATCATCATCATCATCAGCTCATTTTATGTCCCCACTGCTGGGGCACGAGCCTTCCCTATGGATGGATAGGGAGAACGGGCCATAAACCACCACGCGGGCCCAGTGCGGATTGGTGGTTGTTAACGACTGCTAATGCAGCCGGGACCAACGGCTTTACGTGCCTTCCGAAGCACGGAGGAGCTCGAGATGATAAATGTTTGGTCACCCATCCGATGACCGGCCTTGCGAAAGTTGCTTAACCTCAGCACTCGCAAACCGGGCGCGTTAACCACTGTGCCATCGAGCTCCTATAGCTATTAAAATTACTGTATAATTAAATCCTTCTCAGGTACCTAACGGTTAGGTAGCCTGTATCCTGACCCACACTGCTTGGCAAAGACCTATATCATTGAAATCGGGTCATCGCTACAATTAATGAGTATTGATGTAATTACGGAGTGGTGATTATAAATCCGGGCTATGCTATGAAATCTAAATCGCACGTTTGTCCGACCTGGGTATTGAACCAAAGACCTCCAGATATTGAGCTTAGTCTCCGTGCCTTGTTGCCGATGCATACTTTTTTATTGACTACAAACAGTCTTTAAACCAATCAGGCTTCTACGATGATGATAGTTGGTTTGTACTACCACTAACTTTTTTATACAGACGTTGGCAAATGACTCTACTTTGCTTTATGTCAGTAGAAGCAGTGTCCAGATGCGAGCACACCTCGTGGAGCAGGACTCACTAGCCGTGCTAACCCTGCCGACCCGCAAGTTTCATCATACTTTATTTAAAGGACCCCATGTAGGAAGGAGGGAATACGCAAAAAATATGCTATTGCAAAATCAACCATATGCTTTTGGTATAAAGTTCAGTCTATTGAGGCTTTTTGACAGTTTATGGTAGGTTGATGTGCAGGCGTGTTATATATATGTTAAAAGGGGGCAAACGAGCAGGCGGGTCACCTGATGGAAAGCAATCACCGCCGCCCATGGACACCCGCGGGACCAGAGGAATCGCAGATGCGTTGCCGGCTTTTAACGAAGGAATAGGCTCGTTTCTTGAAGATCCCTTAGGGCCCATTCCCACGGGGACATCCCGTTTTTTGCAGGTACTGTTTTTTGCAGGATGCCGTTTAGTAGTATACGCGTTTTAATGCTAACATTCACACGGACATCCCGTTTGCAATGACCCGCAAAAACGGGATGTCCCCGTGGGAAAGGGCCCTAAGTCGTAATGGTCCGGAAATACCGCCGCTGAGAGCTGTTTCCACAGCACTGTAGTTCATGGTAAAAAATTACGTGGGAAACGCACTTTAGTAGACCGCCATCCATCAAGATGGTGTGGATGGACAGACAGTCGATTACGTGTAGTGCGGTGAAGGATATCAGCGGCAGGGATCAAACTGAACAATTCCTCAGATCACTCCCCATGATAAAGACGATAAAATATACATAGAGATGCAACGTCTCTCCGAACGGCCAGTGGATCGAGCCAACCAGAGGTTACCACGTCGTCGACAACTCGAGCTCTGCGTTGAATGCGGTCAAATGGGAGGAGTTGGTACTGAGCGCTCCAGCAGCCTAAAAATGGGAACAGTATTCCATATGAGGCCTGACCTGTGCTTTGTAAAGCTGTAAGCGATGGTATGGATAGTAGTGTGTACTTAGTACAAGTATAGTCAAATAATATCATCATCGTCATCACCAGCTCATATACGTCCTCTTTGCTGTTGCACGAGCCTTCCCTATGAATGGATAGGGAGAACGGGCCATAAACCACCACGCGGGCCCAATGCAGATTGACAAATAACATACCTACTATTGAGGAGCTCGATGGCGCAGTGGTTAACGCGCCCGGTCTGCCAGTGCTGAGGTTAAGCAAATGGTTAAGCAGCTTTCGCAAAGGCCGGTCATCGGATGGGTGAACAAAATTTTATCATCTCAAGCTTCTCCGTGCTTCGGAAGGCACGTAAAACCGTTGGTCCCGGCTGCATTAGCCGTCGTTAACAACCACCAATCCGCGCTTGACCCGCGTGGTGGTTTATGGCCCGTTCTCCCTATCCATCCAAAGGGAAAAAAATTATTTAAAATTCAAAATCATTTATTCAGTTTAGGCTACAAATAGCTCTTATGAACGTCATTATGCCATCAGTTCGTAAGTCTACTCTGGGCGGGAGACCTTGTACTGAGAAGAACCGGCAAGAAACTCAGCAAGTGTCAAGCTCTTTTCTCCTTTACAGCGTCAAAAATATTGGAAAATGCCCTATTATAAAAGGACACTTTCCATCACAAACAAACACATAAAAAAAGGACAATCACAACACCCAAAAATACAACAAAATAAAAAAAAAATCTAAGTTTGCAAAAATTTCATCAGGTACTTACCTACCAATTTCAATTTTCACAATGTCATACAGTACTAATAGAAGTCAAAAATTGTCTAAGAAAAACCAAGATAAAGTATACGAGTATAATAATAATAAAAATAAGATAAGTAAGCAAAAGCAGACCTGCCTCCTCACCCGTACACGAGTATGACATATGAATCAGCCAACGCTTCACTCAACCATATCTTAGGGAATGTAACGACCCGACGCACATGCCAACACCGCAGAGACAACAAAGAGAGCATGCCACACTCGGCACTCCAAAGGCTCGTGCCCTAGCAGTGGGGACATAAAATGAACTGATGATGATACCTACTATAATTTAGGCGTCAATATTTCACGAATAAAGGCTGGTGATAGATTAACCATGACTGCGTAAGTCGTTACGATTCACCGTGTACAAAGGTATTCATGAAAAACTATTTATATTGTTCCAATAGCCGTTTTGCTCCTAAATCCGTGCGGTGCGGGTGTGTCCTGTCTCCCGAGCCATTTACCTAATCCGTTGAATAATGGCTGTTACCTTACTACGCGGGCTAGGAGTTTAAATAACGCTTTAAAACAGTTATCTTTTTATTTGCCACCACTGGTATACTTATGGTTGGTTTTCTTGTATTTATCATAAAATCATAAAATATGGTTACAATAAAATGGCCTACATCTCACTTGATGTTAAGTGATGATAAAGCCGAAGGTGCAACACACTTCACCCGGAATACTCAACTATAAGTGAGGCACTGGCTATGCCGGAACACATACGGATACAAACATGATGTTACGGCGCCATATTAAGATAAGATGGTGGTAGGTAGCCAGGCGGACAAACAAGCCCTACCAACAACCAAACCGAGTACACAAATATGTACTTGCAGGGAATCGGACCCGGGAACTTTAAGTCTAAACCGGTCGTCGTAACCACTAGACGACAGAGGCAGTTAGACCACCAAAGGTTTATCTATTTCGAAACAATAACTAAAGCATCAAAGTAGGTAGTAGTCAAAATTGACATAAATATGCCTAGTTTGACTTTTCGCACGTACAGCATAATTTTAAATGTCAGAGAGAGATGTCAAAAAAACTGTAACGTTCCTAATTGTAATTAGCACAATGCTAACGTATAATGAAGGTGATTGAATAACGATGTAAGCATTAGCTTCTACTAATAACCCATTTAACATGAAAATAATATTTATATTAAACACATAGTCAACAAATTAATAATTATCAATCTATGCCTGCCTCCAGAACAGCGTCCGATGCATAGCATGTAAATTATACCTTACAATATACAATGCCTTGGTAAAACCACATTTGCTATACCTTATAGAAATATGGGGAAGTGCAGCCAAAACAAGATTAAAAGAATTACAAGTCTTACGAAATAAAATAATAAGAAAGCTATTAAATTATCACTTCCGAATATCAACCATAAACATTTATCGCGAAACTAAATTAATGAACATTAAACAACTATACATTTACAACACCTGCACTTTTATCCGTAAAGCCATGAAAAGAAATGTCTACTCCGACCTACAGTTTACCAAGCGGATAGGAGTTGGGCGCCCCTGCACTAGACGAGCGAGCTTCATTGTTCTGCCTAAAACTCGGACAAAGTACGGTGCAACTGCAATAACATGCGAAGGAGTGCGCTTTTTTAATAAGATACCCTCGGAGATTAAAAATGTTGACTCGTTCAACGTATTCAAAAAGCGACTAGCACAGCACATAATCACAAAAATACCTACTTGAGTGCGTTGGACGTTTTACATTTTTATTTTCTGTTTCATCATCATCATCATCATCTCAGCCAAAAGACGTCCACTGCTGGACAAAGGCCTCCCCCAAGGATATGAGGGGTATTTGCCGTAATCGCCACGCTTGGCAGGCGGGTTGGCGATCGCAGTAGGTTGAGGGTAACCTCAGAGAGATGCTACTGCCCATCCTCTGGTCTTCCTTAGTCGGCTTTTACGACGCCCTCGGGAAGAGATGGGGTGGTGCAATTCTTTATCCCCGGCACCACACAGGGTATTTTTTGTTTACTGTTTTCCAATGGAGTTAATCAATGGGAAAAATCCTGTTCTTTTTCCTACATACCAGTCTTTTGTTTTTTTTATTTTGTTGTTTTGTTTTTGATTGTTTTTGTTTGAGAATGCGAACGTTTGGCCTTATTTAAATGTTATTTATTACTGTTTTGTCTGAATTGTATGTCAACGAACATTTTGTAATTGTGTTTCTATCTAATTTGTGTTCTCATGTAAATGGCATAATGTCTTTATGAGAATAAATATATTTAAACCTAAACCTAACCTTGTATATTTTTTCTATACGTTTTTTTTGTAATTTTTTCTAAGAGAATTAAATTAACGTATTTAAAAGTAAATATTTCAATAATTCAATTGTCAAGTCAAGCAAAGTGTGGTTCGGATTTTCCGAGTTTATGATCACCAAACCGCATTCGGCAAGCGAGGTGACTAAGCCATTGCCCATCAACTCGATTTCAATGATGAAGGCCTTTGCCCAGCAGTGGGACACTTAAAGGCTATTTACTTACTACTTAAAAGTAAGTTGCAAACAGATTGTTTGATGAAAGCAAAGATATAATCCTTAACTTATTAAAAACTAACTATTGCAAGGTCACGTATACAAAGAATAAATTAACCATAAAACACTTTTAACGATTTATTAAGCATGTTCACACATAATTACAAATCATTAAAATTTTATAGGTATTGGTGTATCACGCTATTCATTACAATGTTTTATAGCCTTTTCAATACACGTACACTCGTTACACGTCAGAGGGTCTATTTTTGATTTCTTCGCCTCGAGTCGAGCGCTTGGTTTCTACTGATTTTCGTTCGACATTTGACTTTCCATATTTTTGCTCTACCATATTCCATATTTTTGCTCGACTGCAGCGATTGGGTGAGGGCACTCGTTGCGGTCGAGCGATACAAAGCGATTGATAGAATAACCGTCAAAATGAATGCGTTGTGTCAATGTCATGTCACTCGTTTGTGTCTTTTTTATTAAAAAGCAAAGGTTTTTTTTAACAGCATTGGCTGTTAACTCGGTTAATGGAAATCAGTAACAACGACGATACCACAAACGCCCAGATCCAACATTATATCGAGAAGTTTGTTTTCGACATTGATCCGACCGAGAATCGAACCCGAGACCTCAGATTTAGCGCCGCCCAAAGTCCGACGTGCAAGACTCTCGGCTATGGAGGTCGTCTACAATAGTTTATACATAAATTGAACTTTATATACTTGGAAAAAGAACCCTAGTTTGAAGTTATTCTTCCTTACTACATTTGAAAGCCTTATCAGTAATGTTCTAATTACAGATTAAATGGGAAATCAGTAATATTTTTTAATTGTCATCACAACACTCACACGTTGGCATTCACAGCGCTATATTTGTTATCCAAATTGAAAATAGAACGCGAAAAGAAAAATGTCTTGACAACTCAAATGGAACAGCTGTCACTTGAAACAAGTCTTTTATGAGTGTTATTTTCAGTTTCTTGATACTAGTGGCCGCCCGCAGTTTCACCCGCGTGGTTCTCGTTCCCGTGGAAACATCGGGATAAAAAGTATTTTATGTTTAATACAGGTTATAAACTATCTGTGTGCCAAATTTCATTCAAATCCATCCATCCGTTGCAGCGTGAAGAAGCAACAAATATACATACACACAAACTTTCGCATTTATAATATTAGTGTGATAACTTTAAAATGAAAATCACAAATACAACAAATAATTTATTACCTAACAAGTGGCCGTACAGTTAAACTTAGTAACTAAACTATGCGTTTCCTAAACAATCTTGAAAGGATCGGAGAAGTAGAACTCGCAAAGACTCTTCTTCTTAAACTCTTCTAGAAGTTTAGGGTCAAGATGTCTATTCACAATATTGGAAACTCTACTGTCTTGAGGAGCTAATGCATGATCGGCTTCTATATCAAACACTTTGACAGTTTGGTGGGTATATTCCGAAAGGTTGTAATCATCTTCCAAACGTGCAGCATTAGGATGTGGTTTACCCTTTATAAGGATAAGTTCGGATGCCAATTTGAAATTGGGCTTGTATACTTTGGCCAGCCTTATTTTGTTGTAAGCAGCATTGATTAAACACTTTTGGTATTGATGCGAATAGTTTTCAAGTCCTCGGAGACGGTTCACGCAAGCATCCACTTTGAAGGACCAATCTTCGTTGTTAGATAAATCCTCTTTCAGCTCAACACTCTCTTTGCCTGACATCAGTCGGTACATGTGTTCTATTATAGCGTTTTGTAGTTGTGTTTCGGATAAATTGCCTACGTAAGCGTTCAACTGCACCCGTAATGAGTCTGGGCTACTGTCCAGACAGAAAACTGTACCGACGTGACCTGGAAATTTGTATAGAATTAGTCGTATCACGGCACTTAATCTTAATGGTTTTGTTTCGTTTAGATTTTTCTCTAGATAGAGTTTTGGTTTTCGATATCGGCTTTTTGATGAGAGTATAAGAATATTATTCGGAGGGGCTCTATGGCGCGCCCGGTCTACGATTGCTAAGGTTAAGCAACTTGCGCAAAGATCGGTCATTGGATGGGTGACCAAAGATGTATTTTCTCGAGCTCCTCTGTGCTTCGGAAGGCAATTGAAGTCATTGGTCCCGGCATTACCAGTCGCTTTGGACCCGCGTGGTGGTTTATGGCCCGTTTTCCCTATCCATTCATAGGGAAGGTTCGTGCCCCCGCAGTGGGGACATAAAATAATTTGATGTTAAAGAATGTTATTAGAGCGTTTTCAGTTAACTTTAAATGAGTAGCACTGTGTATTCTTTGATAGTGCATACTCCTTGGTTTTGCTTATGAAGGAACTAACAATTTTGATACCTTGTATATAGATAATAAAACATATACCTTCTTTTTCCAACAATGCAGCGAGCTCTAAAGCGACATTGACACCAAAAGAGTAGCCAAGGAGGTAGAACTTTGATTGTAACTGGTACCGTTTTTTCATGCACTGTAAATTACAAAAAGTTTTAGTAACATTTGATCAGAAAGTACAGTCGTAATCTCAGTCGTAATATAGCAGGTACGTCGCCGATATTGACCCGGGATGACAGTTACTGTGCAATGAATACTACTGCTACATGGGATGGGTGAACAAAAAATTTATCACATTTTCCGGCTACATGTTGTAATGTTGTTTTACGAGATTTTCTTTTTCTTCTTTTATTTATGGCATGTTTTGTGTCTACAGCCGAACACAATTCCGCCATTATCACGTAGTACCTAATAATCATGAAGCTGTAGATATAACTGGAGAGGCCTGTTGTTGAAGCAGCTTAGAACTGTACTTGTTTGGTGACTGTGTTCATATTCAATAAATCAAATCTACCGATAAATGGGTAAACTAAAATAAAATTACCACTATTAGGGTAAACGTGATATTAACGGTAACGATTAAACGGATGTTTATTTTTATTTCAAGCCAATTATCATAGTGTGCAAGTGTATCGAGGCAACCTTTCTACACATAATTTTGATATTTACCATGACAGAACATAAAAACGGGGCTCATGTTATGTAGATTTTACCTTGTGTTGGTATTAATCGTATTTTCATAACATTATCCTGTTCCGTGAACTGTATATAATCTACAATATATACCGACTTCTAGGGACCTAGTCATGTGGGCAATACTGGCCGCTATTTAATATTTTAATGTCATAATGATGCCGGCTGTCACTCATGTTTAGTTGTCTACTCGAGTTTTTATATTGATAATTTCACGTAATTAAGTATTTTATTAAGTAAAGTGATCCATAAATGTGTAGTACGTGGTTGTGGATGTACATGGTATCCAGGATGTGCAATAAAATATCAATTCTTAATGATAAATAACGGTTTCATAAAATGTTGAGTTAAAGTGTTTTCCATACGTTAATTAGTCTTGAGTTTAAGTTTCAATAAGTTTTAAAGTGACATAGATTAATTTTTGTATTCATTTAAATTTGTTTGTTATCATAGTTATCTAGGTGTCAGTAGTGTAATGTGACCATGAGAGAGTTTTTTGAGTTTCTTCATTTTGGGTGGGATTGCGAATACTTTTTGAAGTGAAAACTTCTTTAGCGGCGTTGTGCACTTTTTTTGGTATGGGTAAAAAATGTTAAACTCGCGTCAGGACACGTGACCTGATCGAAAAGACGGATGGAGAGTAGACAGCTGGCGCGGCGTAATATAAATTTTTAATATAACTTTTTAATGTAATATGAATTGTTATGTTTGTGTACGATAGCCCAATAAATAAATATGGTATTCTACCACATAAATGAGAGTACTTTTATACTGATAATTAAAGCAAGTCGTGCAAAATTATTCCCTAACCATTCCAAAATATCAAAAATGCACAACGTTAATATTCAAGTTTTCACTTCTGCCGGCGTGCAACCCGTCGTTTTTTTAATTTGGTTTTTGAAATACCTATATGTATAAGTTTCAAGTGAAAATATGACTTAAATGTGTGTAAAAAAAACATTTTTCGATATACATAGGCATGCTTCATTGCTGCGACGTTAAATTTCGAAATAAGTTGTTTGAAAGATTATTTCCTTACAATGTTCCTCTTTTACGAAACGATAAAAAGAAATTAGTGCTCGGCTCACTGATCACAGTGCCTAATTCGAGTTTAAATTACTATTCAAAATTTGATCACGTTGATGAAACGAGAATTTATATGGCAAAATTTTAGTTCTCCTCGTTTGTCATATGATAACAAAATCAATAAGTAGGTATTATATAACTTTTTATATACGAATCGTATCGAAGTGATAAAAACAATTGGCATTGCAATATTGAGATCTATAATTCCATTCAAAATAATATTTATTTAAATTTGTGAATTTTTCTAGGACAATATTTCTAGTTTTCTTGTTCGTTATTATCAATATGTACATACTGTGTATGCTTTAGGGTAAAAATTTACTCTTTTTTATTTTTCATCCTGCTCATTATATTATATTTAATTATACTTATTTTTCTTTAATAAATGATTTGAAATGGATTTTTTATATTCGTTTACTTTCTTTCTCTTTTATCTTTACTTCACTTCAAAGTCCTGATTTGTATAAATTAGTAAGGGTTACCCTATGTCACCAGAAGAGTGAGATAGCTATATAATAATTGCTTGTTTCAACTAATAGGCCTCTCCAGTTAGGTATATCTACAGCTTCATGGTAATAATAAAAAATGACAAGTGAGTGACAGGTGTCAGGTGTCAGTGGTTTTTTTTTTTTTTTTTAATAATGGCTTTGCACAAGCATTTAGCCAATTAAAAAGTCTTACAATACTTAAACAATAATAATTTCTTTCATGTATGATGATGATGATGAATGAATAGAAATGAGAAGTGAGAAATGATATACCCCCCAACCCCTCGAGTATCTCAGTAAAGATGTGGGGCTTTATTAAGCCCTCGGGTGGACTTCTTGAGAGAATTTGAAAAGTGACGTTGCACTGTTTTGTTTCATTTGCAACACTCATGCACACTCACGAACACTTAACGGTTAATAATCCACCATTATTTCACATTAATATTCGACATAACACAAATTTTAGAAAATAAAACAAAACCGCAGACATGACTCTTCACTTTCCCGCCAAGAAGTCCTGTCAGTGGTTGCTGGTTACCTCTGATCAATAGAGACAGGTGTATTGATAGTACCGTAAAACAATAGAGGTGGTAAGTAACCGACTTTATCTAAGTTTTTATATATACATAATATAAACTTAAAGCGTATTTTTCATTGCATGTACCTACTTTACAGATTTGCAGTTATATTCGTTTATAAAGTAAATTTGTTTAATATTTCGGCATTCAATAAATTTTAATAAAATAAATTAGTTTGAGGCATAGCTTTCTAGAATGTTTTACATTGATTATTAAAAAAAACAAACAACCGCCAATCCGCACTAGACCCGCGTGGTAGTTGATGGCCCGTTTTCTCTGTTGTTTCCATCCATAAGAAAGGCTCATGCCTCAGCAGTGGAGCCACAAAATGAGCTGGTGATGACTTCCTTTATATAAGGGATACCTCAAGCATAGTGTACGCCATCTCCTGGATGCTGTCGTTGGTTAAATCGGGTCCTAGTTGCAATACCGCCGCTTGTATCTTTAGCCTTTCGCATACTGATTTGAAGATCCTGAAGTGACCTTCGAACCCTGGTATCAGCATCATGACCTCCGCTCTTCTGTCGAGTTCATCCTCTCTCTAGAAAGAAATTCATTATTTTCTTATGGCCTTACATTTATAAAGTCTGCAAGAACTTTTCTGGACATCAAACCTGAATTAAAACTGCTGCTGTACAATAGCGGAGGTTGTCGTATGGGTGTATTCAAGGCAACAACTAGATACGATTTTAAATTACCATTAAGATTACTTTTAGTTTTTTTTACTTTTTGAGTACTTTTTACTTTATATTCCATACCTTTCTACAAACATAATATTTATTGCTTTTTAAACTCATGGTCTATTGCATTTGAATTATTATTCAACATGTTAAGAGACCCGCTCTTAACATGTCGATTATATGTGAGTATCCGATATTTCGGCACAGTTGCATGCGCCATAATCACTCCGATGATAATTCCGGCCTTCGATAAAAAACATGGTAAGAATCCCGTTAATAATATTACACTTTACGAAGTAACTATTACCTAATCTGTGCTAATAGTATTTATTTTTCGATTCTCGTAGATCATTGTTCACAAAAAAAGAACCACTTTCTGTGTCTATGTCTAAAGTTTTACTGAACGCAAAAATTGGACTGTTTTCAAAACCACATATAAATAAAAAATAAAAAAATAGATATAATAATAATATATTACCTCAACATCACTAATGAGTTTGGTCTGCATAGCGATCATCGGCTCGGTAGCTAAACACTCATCGTTGTCAATGAACGTAAAGAAAGCTTCTAAACCTTTGTCGAACTTATTGTTCTGTGTATCTTGCTTGCTAAGACTTTTGATACTATAAAAAACAGACACTGTAAAACTTTCGCGTTCCATTCTAAACAAAGTATTCAAATTATCTTTGGAAAATCTATTAAAAATAGTGATTTAATTTCAAACAATCACACCTATTTTATGTAAAAAAGGCTGAAAACAGGCTGGTGGGTTTTATTAATTTAATGTATCTATTAAAAAAGAAACAGAATTGTGTGTGTATAGTGCAGGGATACTAATAACTCTTACTTGTAATTCAAACTACTTTAAATTTATAATCAATGTAACAATTTCGTCCAATACAGATACTTAAAAAATACTTAGCTATAAAAATTACCTCAAGTACAACAAGACTTTGTTGAGTTTAAAATTAAATTAAGTGGTAGAGCCACGCTGCGTTGCAGCATGAAATGGGCCGGCTCGCCCGGCGTAATACCACCCTCTCAAAGAATATCAGCGTGAAATAATAGCACTCGTTGCTGTTGTGTTTTGTCTGGTGAGTGAAAGTACCGGAGGCCCATCTCTCACCCCTCCCAATTCCTACTCCCTCCTCAAGATCCAACTCCTTCCTCAAGGCCGGCAACGCATCTGCGATTACTATGGTTTTGCGAGTGTCCATGGGCGGCGGCTATTACTTTACATCAGATGACCCGCCTGCTCGTTTGCTTCCATTTAATATTTTAAAAAATATACTAAAACGACTACTATCGTTGAAAACCGAGACAAAAGGCTCAATGTGCCTTTTGAATATTTTATTTGGTCACCACTCAGTAACCTAGTCTTGCTAAAGTTGCCTTACTTGCAAGATAGCAAGCCGCTTCGCCATCGAGCTTCTCTTTTACTTCTTCTAAATATTGTGTTTATTATAGATTTAAATTAAAACTTACTCAACACTATTTACTCTTACTCTGTAAGCTAAGGGAGCCCTATTCAATCTCGTGGATTTTTTTCAACAATTGTCTTTTTTCAAATTGTAATTTGTTCGCAACAATGTTTGCGTTAAATTATATGTAAATAATCATAAAACTTACTCGCCAACCGTGTATTTTCTCATCTTTTCAACCGGGCATATAATGCCGTATGTGTCTTTGATAACAGCAATTACTTCTTCGATGCTAAAGTCGTTGATACTCAAATTTTCCAAAGTCAAATTTTCAGAAATTTTGTTTATGTTGGGCAGTCCTTTATGAAACAAAAAAGCATAAATAAAACTGTTATTTACGGAAGTATGTTAAAAACTTTTTTTCATCATGTCTCAGATGTGCCGATGATGAAGCATCTAAAAATCTACATTATAAACTATGTCTTATTCTTCCTTACCAATAAACAGAGTAAAACAAAAAACTTCATTCCACATTTATTTTAGAGTAAAAGCGATAAAACACGGAAAAAAAATCGAATAGTTATTCCGTTTGTTGTCTTTTTGACATGAAGGTCTATTTATTTATTTGTATAAGGTACACTTACAGACACTACAATTATTACAATTATTAACAAATTAAAAGATTATAAGACAAATTATAATAAATAAATCAATTGTCAATTAATTAAAAAAACTCATTCAAAAACAATGTCATAAAAAATAATAATAAAAGAAAAACAACGACAATAATAATAATTACTTAATTAAGACAAAATTAATAATCTATATTAATACAACAAAATAAAATCCATTATCAGAATCAAATAAGAATCAAGGTCACGAGCTTTTAATCCTACAATGGAATAAGATTAAAAACTAGTCAAAACTGTGCGTTTTTTAGTAGGGGGCAGATGTTTATATAGTTGCTCACCATCAAACAACATGACAGTGAAACAGAACATAGCAAAAAGAGCATAATAATACTAACTATTGACTGAACTTTTATTTAAATGCGGTAGCAAATTCAATATTAAAAAAACTATCTAAGAGATGATTCTTATCTACATTACAAAACTTACCGAGTATTTTTTCGATTTTTCTATAGAAGTCGGAATCAGATCGCTTCTTGATATTGAACGCCTGGACATTTTTATAATCAAGTTTCAAGCTCGTCTCGAGCGCGTTGAAAATAGCTGAATATGATAGTAGCTGGCAGTTCGATTGGGGATCCGTTGCGCAATTATTAAACTGGAAATAAGATCAACAAAGTTTAATCGCTGAGAACAAAGTAATTAGATTCATGGCTTGGACTTTGTCGTTCAAAAAAAAAATAGGTACATTTAGACAATAAAAAATTTTAATTATGTCGTCTTTATCTATTTTATTTAAAGGGAGTGCTTATCCTTCATCTCTTATGTTGATAAATTATAAAGCTGAAGATTAAAGCGTAAATTTCAGGAAATCCTGACCATTGGACCTAGTGTGAGCGTTCGGCATAGCGTGGTAGCGCTGTGATGTACGCTTTCACTTCTTGGGCTTCACTGGCTGCTTTTCATCAGACAGGGTGAGGCCATTTTAACTTGCCACAATAATAAAAAAACACCTATTAAATAGACCTATTAACCGACTTGTAAGTTACATATAAAGACAAATTAATGGTCATTAAACAATTGTACACATACAAAAAAATCAAACCTACTGGCGGCGTAAATTCCCAATTAGAATCTAATAAAAAATCTCACTCACACAACACAAGACTATCTACTACTACCTAAACCTTGAACTAACTATGGAAAGAAAAACATATTATTTGAAGGGACGCAAATTTATAATAAACTGCTCGAAGAATAGTAAATAGTATCAGCCTGGCTATCTTTAAAAAAACTACTAACATATATACTAATATTATAAAGAAGAAACCTTTGTATTTTTGTATGTATGTATGTATGTATGTAGGTATGTATGTATGTATGTATGTATGTATGTATGTATGTATGTATGTATGTATGTATGTATGTTTGTATGTATGTATGTATGTTTGCAAAGAAAAAACTCAAAAACTACCGGACCGATTTAAATAATTCTTTCACCATTAGAATGCTACAGCATAGGCTATATTTAAAAAAAATGCGGTACGAAGTCCGCCGGGTCAGCTAGTTGAAAATAAATTTAGAACGCATTAAATAAATTAGCATTTTGTTAAAGAATTATGCATATACTATGTTATGTTTTATCAATATAAGTGAACTGTATTGTTCTTTTTAATGAATATGTCTTTAAACAGAAACATTATTTTTTATTAGTTTTATCATTATTATATTCTAAGCACATTAATGCTCCAGGACCTCTGGGTCTGAGGCTAGTGGTAACTAATCGACACGGGAAATGTTACAAAAAAGGAAGCATTATGCATTATGCAAGAGCAACTTAATAAATAAATATGGATTTAGTATTAATCTTGTTTAAAACATTATGTCTACTGTGCTACATACAGTAAATGTCAGTTGTATGAAACTGATTAACGTAAATTATGTTCTATGCAAGATTCGAGCTAAATCTAGATTTAGGTTTCTGGTTCAAGTTACAATTTTATAATAACGAGTATAACGCGAGTCTTCATTAATCCTTATTCTATTCTGTTAATAGAATTTTATTTTAATTAGTTTATGTATACACAATGGAGTTGTACCCGGTCAACCCGAGCCGAGGTCCGAGCCTTTAGAGGGGCCCTCGGGTTGTTCCGCTCCCCGATCTAATCCGAACTCCTTGAAGAATCTAGTAGGGCACGGGGACACGCACTAGCTCGTGATACCGTTCCCTCTAGAAAACCTCCGAAGGTGCTTCGTTTCACATGACTTGAGGAACCCTTTAAGTTTCTCGCCGCCCGCCTTCAAAAAAGGCAACCAACAATCTTTCTCCAAAAAAAATAAAGTTCCATTAAATATATCGTACAACAAAACTGCGTATACTGCTTATTTATATTTAAATACAGCATTAGCAATACATAATTAGCAATAATTTGTAATCTTTCTTACTGCCAAAACATCAAATTAAATGTTGTTAAAGCTGCGCTAAAGACTTATAATGAAGTTAGTAATCTTTGTATAAACTTATGATGAAGTTAGTAATGTCAGCTAATACGCTCGTTTGTTAGCCTTGTAAACCTTATTTAGTTAAGAACTTCATAATTAGCTTCAATTCTCACCTCATTAATCTGTCCTACTCGAAGCACGACACCGGGCAAGCCGACTTCGTTCCTTATGAGACAGATCTTCTCTAACACTGATGCAATATACTCATCTGTCAATTTGTCTGAAGAACGTGTCAGCACCACAAAGTTTCTGTAAAATAACATTTCGTCCTATAGTTGATAACAATAATAATTAATTAGAACATTAAACGTTAACCAACTTTTTATTTAAACTAAGCATGAACTTATGTAACCTAACAAGTTATTAATAAACACCTTATTGACTAAAAAAGATAGTCACTTCATAGTTTCCATTCTCGTACAAATTAATTAATTATCTTAATTAATGGCTTCGCGTTTAGAATTTAGCCAATTTCAAGTATTATTTTGTTATTAGTGGTAAGGGTACAGTTGTACGGTAGATAGAAATTAAAATGGAGTCTCACAACACGTATTATTACGGGAAGAACTCGGGTGAAACTCTTCTCGTTCAATTTCTGCTGAAAACATCATTCTTCTTTGAATTTAAATTAAAAACATTGAGAAAATATTTTTACAAAAATCGTGACGTACTCAGTTAAATTGGAAAAGTAGCCTCTTGCGGAACAAGTTTTAAAATATGTGAAGTATTAATATTATACATATTAATATACCTACATGAATTTTAATTAAATATTAAGCAATAGGACACCAATTCACACATGTTTGTTTTAAAGAACAATGTTTCGTCAATTTCAAAGTTAGGTAAAACTTTTTCAAAAAGTTTAAAAACTCAACTCATCTAAGAATCCAACACCAGTTAAATAAACAACAAAAAAACTTTGACTTACTTCAGTTCTGTGCAAATGTTCCTAGACATAAGGTCCAAATTAGCAGCTACCATAGCAGTATCGTTGAATTTCTTCGACATGTCTTGCGATTCGAAACTCTCTTCGACGCAGCTATCATCGACATTTTGAACGATGTAAATTCCTTGAATTATTCCCAATTTGGATCCTTCATTGAGCAAGTTTACTGATCCTTTTTCGTATTGGAGGTTTTCAGAGTACATTTGTATGGATACTCCAAGTTTTTTCCAAGCCCTGTTGATAATAAGAAGGTTTAAAAATTGAATATAACCATATTTATTTTTTTCATAATTGTGATCTATGATATACATATATTTAAAGATATATTTAAAGATATTGACATATTTATTCACAGCAAAAATACAGTTAAGAGAAAAGCGATAGAAATTCCGAATAATATTAAAGGATAGTGCACTGTTATTTGTTAAGTTGTTATTATTATAATTATATAGATATACATAATGATAAACTAGACATAAATGAAAATAAAAATATAGTATAAGTACCTAATATTTACTGCAGTAAAAAATATAATATACGTGGAAGTAAATATGTTAAGTGAATATATATACATATATAAATGTGTGTGTATATATATATGAATTTAGTGTATTGATGAATTTATGGATTTTATATATATTTTATATTATATGTATTAGAATGTAATAACATTTTTTTATGTGTCACGCTATATGCAATTAATCATATTAAGGTAAACCTGTAATTAGCTTTTCCTATTATTGTTTAAGTACCTACTATGTAAGAAAGTATTGTACTGTTACGCAGTTGGTTTTCATAATAAAGCAAAAATAAATAAAAAAAGTTGAGAAAAATTAAGACTTGACTTTTGGAATACGCACTCAATTTCGGTCCCTGATTACGAAAATAGAATTTTCTTCATCAATAAAACTAGGTAAGTTATTTTTTTGCCACAAATTAATAGCTTGGTTAATCTTGGTGTCAGATATTGTTAGGTCTCCGGTTATCAACAACTTCAATTATCTGGTTAGAGCAACAGCTCAAAGCATTTGATTAACAATGGGGGTTCAAATTTCAGAATGGTGTGGTCGGTACACCATTCTGAAAGTCATAGCGTGATGTAATATAGCCTTCCTCAATAAATGGACTATTTAACACAAAAATATTTTTTTAATTCGAACCAGTAGTTTCTGGGATTAACGCGTTCAACCACAAATACAAACTCGTCAGCTTTATAATATTATAGTATACTATGCACTAAAGACAACATTACATTTTTGTAAAAAAATATTTGTGTAGGATTATATTGAAAAAGAAAATCAAATTATCAAAAACATGTTCTAATAAATTACTTAGGTAAAAGCAGTCATTGATATCAAATTACAAAACTGCTAGTTATGAAAACAAAGTAGATAAGTGAATACAAACATCGACTTAGCGAAAAAGTATCCTCCAATGTTGTTTGCCTTCGCATTTAGGGCGAATTTTCTGGCTCCCCTACTGACTAAGTGATCGATCAGCTCCAAAGCAAGGCCTTTCTCATCACACACCACCACGTGCGTGCAATTCGAAGAGTACGACATTCTGCAAAGATATTCAAATAAAATATAGTATTTATTTAAACATTTTGTAACTTGAATAATTATTTACAGGATTATTATCATGTTTTTCTGGGTCGGAAAGATAAAGGTCACTGACATGACAAAAAAGTCTATGCCTTTTGTTGTTTATTCATTTACACCAATTCGTTCATGGTAGTTGCCACTTATAGGTAATACCTTAATCTAAAGGCAATTGCAACCCGGTTTGGGTCCCTATCGTATAATAAAAATGTATTATTTTTTTATTTTTTTCCCATTGCAAAGACCAGAGACAAAGGCCTGTTAACCCTTCCAATTTTATCGTCCCCTGGTAGTTTCCTACCATGTCTTTGTAAAGGCATCGAAATCATCAAAATAATACATTTCCCGCCTTTCCATATCCTCAATCATTATTGCGACCAGGTTGACATTTTCCATGACTAGGTTGGTAGGATTAGTAATAGAATTCTCCAGAAGATTGAAATCACCATCATCGTCATCATCATCAGCTCATTTTTATGTCCCCACTGCTGAAGCTCGAACCTTCCTTATGGATGATGGGGAGAACGGGCTTAAATTTCTAACCTATCACGTGACCTACAGGAGTAGGGCAGCTACTATCCTCAACCATTTGATTATTAGTGTAAAAATTTGGTGATCATTTATCCATTTTGGGAAGCAAAAATAATATTTGTACAATATATGCAATTATTGTGATGTGTGTTAGGACCCATTTTTTTTGGAGGAAAGGCATTTTATTTTTTTTGTAGTCATTTAATTTATTTGTTACTTAGGCTTAGGGTCTAAAACATATTTCTGGTGAGCGTTTAAATTATACCCTTTTTTTAAATAGTTTTAACGTAACGTAACCTCACCTCGGCAGAACATTTATTCCCTGATTGTATGTTTCATTGTCCTTCAATTTAATAACGACTCGGCCTCTGTGTTTGCTGGACGAGAGTAGACGGAATGCCCTAGTTATGTCATTTGGGGCATAAACTATTCGACTTAAAGGTTTTACTATTCCTTTCTTGATACCTTCAGCAACTAGCAGTTGAAGTTTCTAAAAGAAAATATTACGAATTATTGACCATACGGTGGCTATTTTATTTTCACTTACCTTATGGGTGCGCCGACCAAAAAAAGCCAAAAGTGTAGTCACGGTTAAGTTGATAATGATGAAAAAACTATCGTATTACATAAACAAAATATATATTTAGTATCAAAGGGAACGTGTTTACAATTAGTCAGACCCATAAATTCATAACACACTATAGTTTTTTCTACAAGATCATTTAAAATTGGGCAAAAATCATGAAAACGAGTGGCCGCGTTTAGTTGATATCTTAAAGTTTATCTAAATTATTATACCTCTAATTGTGTCTAAACAATCACCAATTAACTTAACTACAAATTGTCCGGTTCACATTTTCGATGTATCGAGCGGTTTTTAAATTATTATTTTCCAAATGAACACGTTAAATTCCCCATACAAAATTAATATGGCCGCGCGGCATCAAATAAATATGGACGAAGACATTTCAAATAAAATATTGACACTTTGTCACGTACGGACGGCGCACCCGATCCTGTGTTAAATTTTTGGATCGGGCAAAGTGTTTCTCGATATATAAGTCGGGTTTGTGATCGTCAACTCGCATTTGGCAAGCGTACTGATTAAGCCACACAACTCAGCCATAGAATAGAATGGAGTATCATTTATTTCTAATACAATAATTATGGAAGCAATAAATAAGATGGAACAGAAAAAAATTCGGCAGCACATATTTTTGCCGTTAGCCATTGCAACGACAACGACTTGATTTCAATAATGGACGCCTTTGTCCGGCAGTGGGTCAGTATACAGTTTATACAACTTACAACTGTAATAAAGACAACACGCTTCTATAACCTAAACATAAAGTCTATAAAAAGCACTTGACAAAAAAAACCACAAGATAAGCTAAACAAAAAATTAACTTACCGTTCTCTCTATACTATTTTCCAGTTTAAATATGTTCGACAGGCATAAATTGACATAGTTCCTCTCGTAATTCAAAAAGAACATACCGAATTCACAATTTTGCTTCATATCGTGATCGCTGACGTCGACAAATATCCCTTTACCAGCACAACAGCTCATCGCTGCCTAAAAAGCAGAACAGTATGTGTTAGGTAACGTTGTTGTTACAGTAGGATGGGGTTACTTTTGAATTAAGTGTAACATTGATCGCAGCTAGATATCCTTTATTAGTTGCTAAAATGGCTAAAACGCTAGCTACTTTACTAAAAGACGATAGTTTAAGTTAGCTATTGCTTAAAACAGATGCTGAAGTATTAGCTAATACTTTTAGACATAGACAATACTTTAAACACGTATTTAGTCAAAATGTTCAAATAATTTTTAACGCAAATTTTGTTGCGAACAAATTACAAAAACACAAATGTTGAAAAAATTTCCACGAGCATAAATTATATTTAAAGAAATATTATGATCGGATGTTAATGACGGTGGTTGTTGACATTGAATAGGCGCCTTTGGCTTACAAAGTAAAAAGTGTTGAATAATTTCGGCGGGCTAGTTAGAACCACGATAGCTCAATTGGAAGAGCACCTGACCCGGAATGTCAGAAGGGTGCAGGTTCAAAACCTGCTCGTGGAATTTTTTTAAACATTTGTGTTTACGTATTTAGTCATTGCTCAAGTTTAAACACTGTTTTGTAGCAAGATGGTAGGCGTTAAAGGCGTCTCCAGTGTGATACCTCCAGAATCATACCTTCAGAATTACACGTGGAGGACAACCTTAGAGAACAGAAGATGTGATCAATGTAACAATTGATTCAAAATTAGCTCCATTCTGTACGGCTACAGCGGCAGGCTGGGATAAAATGGTGGTAAGAAGTTTACTAAATAGAGGCACACGTTACGAGCTTTCTGTAAATCAGCAGTATCTTTAAGCTGCATCATTGGGGGTTCTTTTCGTCTGACTAATGTTGCATTAAGTATCAGATTGAGTTTAGATACTAAGTCAATTTGTTCTAGGTACGTCGAATAAGCTTTAGCTAGACAGGCGTAAGCCCTATCGCTTACCAAACTGATCATATTATTGGGATTTAAGTCAAAAACAATGGGATTGACAGACATGTGTGTGTAGCCGTAAATAGCTCATTATTGTTATAAGATTAGTCACATAATGGCATTTTCATTATACAATGAAAAACTAAATATAAAGTAAAGATAAACATTAACTCTTTACTTTAGTGGTAAGAATTACAGGACAATGTATAGTCTGAAGTTAAGTACAAAAACCTTAACTAGTTAACATTTTAAAAATAATAGTACAGCTGTTCTTCACAATGCCAGTCCATTTTATATTTAATTTTAGTCGCCACTACAAAGCTTTTGTGTATAATATAAAAGTGTAATATTATATATTTAACTGAAGCGGTACAAAATTGGGCTTAAAAATATCAAAAATACCATGGTCTATATTGTGCAGTAAATAAATACCTGTCGCAAAGCACCACTTGCACAGTTGATTACGAAGTTACATCTTAATCCTTTAGTATTCAATATAATTGAATCTTTGAACGAACTCTCCCTCGAGTTGAAAATATTGTTTTCTAAAAAAATAAAACATCACGGAAACACATTATTCAGTGCATTGTTTGAAGAAAGTAGCCTTTTAATAATAAAACATGGCAATGCGCATGAAACATAACGCCAAGGTGGCACTTAACATAATATGTACGAGTGGCGAATAGTAGAAATTTATGTTGTGTGTGTCAAATGTATGAATTAATTTTACTCATTAAGAAATACTGTTTATCTGTATGAAGTTACATGTTGACCATTTTCTGAAGGGAAGCCGATGGGAATCGGGTTATATGGAGTCTTCGCCACTGCTATGTACTATCTACTATACTACGACCTCCTTGGTCGAGTGGCTTGTACACCGGTTTTCATGGTGTCGCCATCTCTGAGGTCCCGGGTTCGATCCCCGGTCGGGTCAATTTAGAAATACCTGTTTTTCTATATTGTTTCGGGTCTGGGTGTTTCCTATGTATAATAAGTATGTATTTAAGTATATTAAGTATGTTTATCCGTTGTCTAGTTAACCATTTTATCGAGTTTCTTAAGGAAGCTCTTTGTTGGGGCTAGATAATTGGTGTGAGTGTGGGAAACATTTATTTATTTTTATTTTTTTATTTTATATAAATAAATAATAAATGTTTCCCACACTCACACCAATTATCTAGCCCCAAGAAAAGCTTCCTTATGAAACTCGTTATATATATATATATTTTTTTTTATTTGGTCTGGTACCTATTAATTTAAAATTATTATTAATATTCGTATATCTTTAAACAATATCCAATACAAATAAATGTATCGTATTCCTCAAAAATTATACTGTAACAACTTAAAGAATTTGTATGGCAATAAGGCAGCATCTCCTGAGTCCCCTTCGTTGTTCGTTGATATATTGCCATAAAAATTATCGTTTTCATTTACGTGATCGAATGGCGAATAAAACTCAACAAAACAACTCAACAAAACAGCAACAACACATATTTTAAACATCTTCGGGCATTCTTCTAATCATGTCCCAAGAGAGTATGGCGACCATAGTTGATAAACTAACTCACCCTGTAATTCGGGGAACAATTCCATCAGGAACCTTTTCTTTCCAGTGTCGCTAACACATGTAAATACTGTGCAATTTGAGGCGAGACATATTGATATTAACGCTTGTCCAAACGCACCCACACCAGCGTTGATGAACACAGTCTTATTTTGCAATGACTTTGTAATGTTTCCTTTGACAATCTAAAAAAAGCCATATCTAACAAATATTTTTTTACAAAACTTTATCAGAAATAATGTACAATAGCATATTTTCACTTATTGTTTTCCGTATAAAAACAAAACTTTTAAGTATTTATTAAAAGGTAAGTCCTTGGCAGAAAACGGCTTTCAAAAATGCATAGAAAAACGATAATTGTAGTTTCCTTACCAAGCAGTAATAAGCATGGATATAAGGCAGTGGGACCGTGGCAGCCTCCTCAAGAGTCCAGTGGTCTGGTACAGGCCATAATAAAGTCTGCTCCGCATTAACGGTGCTTGACATGGCACCGCTTGGTATAACGCCCATCACTCTTTCTCCTCTTATGAAAAAGAAAACCTTTTTAGCTACTTATATTTGAACTGTTGCCTATGTATACACTTTATTCCAAGTGAAAATATTGTACTGTATCACCATTGTAGGCGAGATGATGATAATTAATTGTATGCCTCGTTATAAAATTAAACAAACACCCAATGATATTAATCGTTTCAATTGCGGTCAGATTACGAGTATTATCAGTATACCCTAACGTTCTAATTGATTAACAAAAGTAAACCAGTTTAAAGATATCTCTATAAAAATAGTAGAAACCACCCGGGACCCCAGAGCTAGCAGTTACTTGCCAGCCAGCGTATAAGCATAGCTATCCAACGTGACAAAGATGCTAGCATACAGGGCACTCTGCCTGATGGGGACGATTCGGGGCAATTTTTTTTATTTATAGTTAGTTTATAGTTTTTTGTAAGTTTAATTTTAAGAAGTTTAATTATTATCTTGTTTTTTTTTGTCTTTATTTGTAAATATATATTTAGTTAGTTGTTTATGCATAGGTAAAGTTACAACTGTAATATAACAGTAATAAAATAAAATAAACGATAGTTATGACGTCTTACTTGTTATTAACACCACTGTAATCCATGCCATAATCCTTGCTGTTGTCACCAATTTTTCCAAGAGCTTTTTTGACATCTTTCAACGACAAAGCTGCATAGTGTACCTAGTAAATGATTTTATTATTCGTTTTCCGCTAATTGTGTATTTAAATATATTATTTTGACTGATCTGTTTTGGGTTTGCAAGTTCTTTTTCTTAAGATGTTTACTAAAATAAATAATAAAATATTACCTTCACCGATGTGTTAGTGATTCTACGAAGCGGGGCTTCAACCCATGTCAAGGTTTCCAGGTCACTTGGGATAATACTTGTCAGTGTGGCATTTTGAAGGTTTATTGATCTTTCGCTTGGCAAGTAATAATACCCTCCCCATAGGTTCTGCGAAAAATACAAAAAAAGACATAGGGCTTTCTAGTTTTTTTTACAAAGTTACATGGTGCAATATGAATGAGGCTTGGTAACGTCTAATGTTTATGAAATATAGATTTATATGTATATTTTTTTAATAAAAACATTTACCTACCTAAGCAATTACAATAATTATTTAAGTGTAGATGATTATTCTACACTTAAATTATTGTAATTGTTATGAAAATCACATACAAACATAATCCAAACTCTAACTGTACCTTTTTCAAAACGTTAAAGGACATATTCTTTTGCATTTGTTCTTTATACATGCTATTATCCGGATGGAAAGAGGGAGCATTATAATCATCAATAACAACAAGACCAATCTTATTTCCATATTGTTCCTTTAGTTTTTTCACCAAACCTGCAATACGATTTGTTAAAGTTCAAACTAAAATGTGTTGATGTCATCTTTTGATATTATGTTAGCTTGACAATAATACCTATGAGACCACAATATGGTTGTTTCTCCGAAACTAACACAATTCGTCGAGTCTTCTGAAGTTCACTTTGAACTCTTGACACCCATGAAAATTTTCTATCATGCGTTATAGGAATGTATGTTATATTTTCATCTGGTCCATCGTTTGCTTTCTTGAGCAGTATCATCATTACGTTTTGGTGGAGTGTCATCGCTGTTACAATGTGAAATAGTTCATATTTTGGATGCAGCTTAAAGTAATTTTCTTCGACTGTTAGCACAAAACCATGTTTAGGGAGCATATTGTGAATCAAACTCATTTTCTGTAAAAGTATAAGAGCCACTTGAGAATGAGTACAGAAACAGTTTAAAGTTGTTAAGTTCACTAATAATTTTGACAGTTACCTTTTGGTCCTTTAATAAATTATCAACAATAAATATGTTTGAATTTTTCAGTGACTTTTCTTTGGTTACAAGTGTATTAAGTGGAGTAGATTCTGGTTCAATTTTATCAACTGTGATGTTTATTGTAGGTGTATTGTTAGCTAAATCTTCTATTGCGTCAGTTACATCGCTGAGCGAGCTTCTTAGCATATCAGTAACATTAAGTTCATTTGGATGTACATTTTCAGCAACAACTTGCATATTTATTTGAACTGCTATGTCTATCTGAAATTAAATATAGATTCAAGAAAATAATACGTAAAAAAGTAAGTCAATAAAATCGTATGTCTCTCAAATATTTACATTGACGATTCCAGTAAGAAAATGTGGAATAAACGATTGTTCCTGCAAAATATTTGAAACTGGATTCTTCACTGGTTTTTCGATATATTCAATATTATCCAGTTCTATACCACCGCACCTAAACAGAAAAAAATACAATAAATTTATATTAAAACTTAGTTACGATACGATACGATAACTGCAAAAAAGTTCAAATAGTTAGTTCAACCTTGTTAAGTTGTAGAATTCATAGACTTCTATTTTGAGGACACAGTCGTCACTAGTTATTGTCTGTTTGTGCTTTTCCGGGTCAATTTTCAAATTCTTAATTATTTTCGGTAACGACAAGCCTTCATAGTTTCTTGCAAAAGCACTAAATTGTAAAATACCATCTAGACAAGTGATCCAATCTTCAGTCCATTTAATGTATGCCTCTGTTTGATTACAGTTAGCTGATTGTACTGATTGGAATTTATCCCTGAAAGTAAATGACAATTTTATTTTTAAAACTAATTTGTACTGGCCAAAGCCTTAACTATGTAGCTCGGGATAATTGTCCAGTAAAAGGCAAGTGGACCGTATATAATTGCTGGTATATTTCGCTAAACAAGGTACAAAATTCGACCCGACAATTGAGCGACCGCGGTGTGACGTGCGCCCGAGTGGCTGGTGCGTCGTTGAAGTAGTGGGGGGTCGATTCGATCAGTCCGTCGTTGCGGTGGACGGTGCGGCGCGTAGCATTAAGCCCGCGTTCCCTCGCGCGCCTCTTCCGTGTCTTGACCATAATTTGTTATAGACATTAATCTGATTTATATTCTTGTTTATTGAAAACTTAGCTTTATGTGCATATATAATCTAAGATTGATAGTTTATTTAAAATCATATTATATTTCTTTAGTTTAAATCGTTTGAATTAATACACGAAAATATGTTTGTAATTGATCGCTGTTGACAGCTGTTTTTTAACATTCAGTTACTGTGACTGTATTACATTTAATTATATTTACTATCCTTACCTGTAATTGAACCCTCTGAGTTGCATAAGCTTGTAAAAGTCTTCTCTTGTTAGTCTAACGTCATTATCTTTGCTCGGTTGTTCTAGTGTACGAAACGTTATTTTTGAGCTTTTTGTTGGTTCAATAGTTCCACTTGCTATTTTGACGGATTCCCAGCTTACCTATTTAAAACATAAATAATTTAGAAATTATATTCTTAACAAGTATTTTTTTCTGAAAATTTGGCACATTGATTAGTAAAACATATTGTTTAGCAACGTATTTTTTATACCATTTAAGTGGCAAGCAAAGTATTTGGTCCACCTGATAGAAGCGGTTGATACTAAATTAGCCATCTTAACGATAATTTAGTCAAGTCGTTGTCCTTTTAGACTAGTAGTCTATAGGAACATTCAAGGTTAAGAGTGACTTGATAAAGTTCTGCCTAAAAACGTAATACTATTAAAACCTGGTTGGTACCTCAAAAGTATTACTTCCTTTGTAAATCATTATGTATAGTCTTAAAGGATGTTCAGCGTAAATAACGGCGTCAGCATAAAACTGTATGTTATCAAAAATAACAGCCTGATTTCTGTAGTCCTTATTCAAGTACATGGCCAATGTTTCCCAAACTAAAATTAATATTGCTGCTTCTGGAAATACGTTGACACCTAGAATGTGGAAAGAAATGTTTTAAAAGTCTAATTTACTGAAACAACATCATTATCATCATCATTATCATCATAATCAGCCCACATCCGTCCACTGCTGAACATAGGCTTCTCCCAATGCATACCAATGAGTCATATTGAGACATACTTATTCCAAAAAATCTTTACAAGAAATGTTAACATTTTATGCCGGTTTAAATTTCGACAACTTCTGACTTCTGTCAGAAGGTGGTGTGTGCTTAAATCCCGCTCGTGTAATTTCCAACACTTCCTCTGTATTTCATTTGTCAGCAATAAAACTTGCGTAAATTGTACAAACATTATTTGTTACTGTGATGATTTAACCGCCTCTGTGGTCTAGTGGTTAAGACCACCGGTTTGGACCCAGAGGTCCCGGTTCAATTCCTAGCGCGGGGTACATGTTTTCTTACTCGGTTTGGTTGGTTTGGATAGGGCGTGTTTGTTTGCCTGGCTAGCTACTACTATCTTATCTAAATATGTCGCCATAACATCAATGTTTGTAGCTTTGTTTTGTTCCGGCAGCTAGAGATAAGATAGCCAGTGTAATAATGTGTGTATGATGGCTCATGGCAGTGTATAGCTCAGTAGTTGAGAATTGCGGATGAAGTGTGCTTCCACCTTCGGCCTTATCATCACTTAACATCAAGTGAAATGAAGGCCAAGTGCTTACCTCATAATTTTTTTATATCTTACAGGTATCAAAATATAAGTAGTTATAGATTACCGTCTCTGACGTGCCCTTGTAAGTATTTGTAGTCATCATCATGAATTGACATCACAAACACTCTGCTTGTTGCAAGCACTTTATCTTTGGTGTGATATGTAGCTACAGGCCTTAAAAATAAAGTGTAGTTAGTATTAAATAAATGACGGTCATTTAAATCGTTTCACAATCAATATAAAAGTAATAGTGTAAAGCTTTTTCTTCAGGGAATTTCTAGAAACAGAAACCAACATAGAACTAACCAATTTTCACTGTGTTCCCATCCTACGAAATGGGAAAGTAGAGATGTTTCTGTTGAAACCGGGAATTCTATCTTTGGGTACATAACTTCTACATTAGGAGTCAATCCAGCTATGTATAACCTGCAAAGACGTAGTAAGTTGAGTACCATCATATAAGGAGAACAATTGAACGCTGTTTACGAGTATAGGCTTATAATCAAAAATACAAAGATTAGAGAATCGTTACATAGCTAATATATATGCATACAATAACATTATGATATTTATTTATTTTAATTGTAAAGTATTTAATTGAACATACCTACTCCCAAAACTTGTTCGAAATTGTTTTTGACAACACACCAATAATATAAAGGTTATGCCGTTAGAAACTGAGTAAATACTTTATGCTATAAGTAGACACAAGGTTAAACAATGAAATAGTTACTTACTTTCCAATTGCTTCCAACAAAAAACTTACAGGATCTACGTGGGCTTTTCTCGTCAAAGGTACGTGAGTACATTTATCTAAGGACTTCTTTAAGATTGCTTGCAAAAGGCCATGTGGCGCAATTTCTATCACAATAGCGTTCGATGGAATAATTTGAGACGTCTCTTCGAATAGCACCGAGTTCTGTTAAATAAATTCAGTGTATTTCACGACATTGCTTTATGTTATAAAATCACTAATAGCAATTTCATTGATACCCACTTCTTTTAAAACGTGTTCATAAATCCATGGTGGTTTTTTTATTTTTATTTTATCTTTTTGATTTTAGAGCTTTTTGGTTTGATAAATAAAAGGAATAAATATATTTACCAATAAGTTATTAGTGTGGTATTCAGCGGAAGAGTATTTTGCTTTGGGTTCATCCCATTCGCTCTGCGGAACTGACGTGGACACCCATTTGGCGCTTCGAGGCTTAGGCTCCGTGATAACTTCACTCAAATACTTCAGGAGGGAAGGTCCTAGATAATAAAATGAGTGTAAACCGAGATCTAATACAAGCAGATAAATAATAAGTAATGAGGTTGCCTGTATGCTTTTTTAAGAGACAATTTGATTGTTATTACCTACTCATTTCCATTCATTCTTATTATTATCTTCTGACAATTTCTATATTTTTTGTAAATTGCTATTTCTTACAACTTATTTATATATGTGTCCACCATTACGCAAATCATTGATATGAGAACACCAGATATTTGACTAAAACTTACCAGCATCCGCGATATATCTTGAATGATAAGCAATATTGGAACATGGAACTTCTTTGGCAAATACTCCCTTCTTTGAGAGATCAGTCACAAATTCTGTCATAACGTCAGCAGGTCCCGATATGGTTGAAGAATCAGAGCTGTTATGGCAAGCCACTTCGATCTCTGGTGGACATAGTGGGAGAACCTGGACAAAGGACGCTCTTTGAATTTTACGATGATAAGAATAGGGAGCCAAATAAATATTATAATAGTAAAGAAATTAATCAAAGAAAAAAATCCGTAAAATTATTAAATGTTGAAAAATGTGAATCGCTAAAAGTGACACATCGCTTTTCTATGTTGAGAATCCAATATTTCTTACAATAGCTCACGACTTACCAAACTAAAAACCAAAGTAAAAAATAAATTTCATTGTTACCGTCTTATAGCCAAGTCCGACAGCCGCCATAGACCCTCTGATGAAGGGTGTCTGTACAGAAACCAAGCCACGGCTATAAGCAGACAGGATCATCTCCTCAGCCGTGAAGCAGCCGTCGGCGTATGCGCACCCCAATTCACCAACACTATGACCTGAACAAACAGAACATCGTCTTATAATAAGAAGTAGAAAGTCATTTCACTCAAAATCTCATCAATAGGACAATGAAACTTCCACACAATTATTTTATCATGTTACCCGGGATAATTAAATAACTCCAACAATACCACATAAATAAGACGTTCCAAAGATATAATGGAATAAGAACACTCATACATACATGAATTCTGTAAACATAACACTTTTTGTGAAACCGTGGATAAGTACATACATACATGTAAAAATCTGAATTTAAAAATTATTTTTAACGTCGTTAAATGCTATGGATTATTTTACTATTTTTAATATACGTTAATGGCAAACAAAAGTCAAAATGCAATGAAATCGCACGTTTTAAGTGCTTAATAAAATATTTCATGACATAAACTATAATATTTTATAGAGATTTAATACCAGACATTTAACTATATTTATTTGTCATGAATTTGCATCGAAATACATTTAAAAGTTAATGTTTTAAGCTATGTAACTATTAACTGTAGTATAAATTGAATTCTTACCGATAATATTGTCCGGAACAATCCCCATTTCTTTCAAGATATCAGTCAAACCAATCTGCACTGCAGCTATCCCCACGAACGAATGCAAAATGTTGTCGTAAATAGTCTTGTCTGGGTCAGTAAGGATTTTCACTATATTGATGCCTTTTGGTTCCAAAACTCGATGGCATCTAAAAATAAATAATGTTCTTTTACATGTTGTGAATTATAGTGATGAATTGATTTCAATGATGGAGGCCATTGCCCAGCAGTGGGACAGACAGGCTATTCAATTTTTTTTTTGAAAGTACAAGAAATATGATGTTTGTTTAACAGTCATGTTTCGCGCCGCTCGGTGTGTAAATAAAATTGTGTAAATAAAATAGAGTTAAGTAAATAGCCTATAACTGTCTTGCTGCTGGGCAAAGGCTCCATCATTGAAATCAAGTCATCGCTACAATTGATGGGTAATGTCTTGATCACCAAGCTTGCCAAAGGGTTTGTGATCTCCAACCCGATCACAAACCCGGGCTATGCATTGAAAAATCCGAATTACACTTATTCCGACCTAGAAATTGAACCTGGGCCTTCGGGTACCAGGACGAACGGTTTGCCACACGGCCACCGAGGCATAAATAAAATAAATTACTAAATTTTTAATAACAAAATCAATACAAGTAAAGCAAATCGGAGATCATAGAGAATAATAAAACGTAAAAAAAAATGCGCCACCTAGTTTTTCTATCAAATTAGCAATTAGTGTCGCCCTGAGTATAACATCAGTGATAGTGATAATGAAACTCTTGATGATGATAATGATAATATCAATTCTTACTTTGCAATACAAGCTGCAAATATAGGAATCCTCATTAAGCCTGCTCCCATAGTCGCCCATTGGGACCCCATCCCACTGTACACGAACCATATAGGCCTGGTAGTACCTGGGTAGTGATCCACACTTTGTGATAGACTTAATGTTTCTTTCTGCTTGTTTGTATCTGTTGATATGAAAGTTAATATTGATAAGAAACTTAATATTGTTATTAAAGTTATTGATAAGGTGGTAAATAAATTATCAAAAACTTTTATACACATCCGCAAAAAAAAAATCACATAATTGAGACTGCTGCAAAACCAGTGACATGGGATGTCATTTAAATGTGTATCCTACACAGGTAGTTGAAATCTTACCTAACAGAATGTAACCGCGGCTCATATGTCCAGGAATCTCGTTCTTATGAATATTATGTAGTAACCCAATTTGTTCTGGATCTACTGGTTGCTTCTTCAAGATGTCAAAGATCTTCATCACACAGTCATCTTGTCTACCAGACACTAACACTATGTGAGGAATACTGGTCTTGTAACGTTCAGGGTCCTAAAAAAATGTTGTTATTGTATATAGGTATTTAATGGCCGAGCAAACATACAAACAAAAAAATAATTTGAATAAACGTTGATAAAATTTCCAAGAGCAGGATTCGAATCCGCATCTTATGACATACCGAGTCAGTTGCAATACCTTTATGCTATCATATTTCTGTCCAACCCGCCGACATTTATCAACACTATCAAGTCTTCCTTTTAAGCTAAAGAAGCCTTATTCAATGTCGATAACTACGTCATCAACATCCGATCTTAATATTTTCACAAATATTAAAGCGTAGGGAAATTTCCCTTACCTTCTTTTTGTAATGTCCTTTCAGAAGTACATGAAAATCGACCCCGGTAAATGAGAAACTGTTCAAAGCAGCAAAACCTCTGTTGAATGGAGCGTTATGTTGTAACACCTCGATTCCACCGTCTTTAACACAGGCAATATGGTCCTGGGGTTCTGAGTAGTGAAGGTTAGCTGGTAGCTCACCTCTGTGATAAGCTAAGCAAACCTGAAAAGACGTAGAGTTTTAGAACTATTTTTGAAATGTTCTAAATTCTAGAAAAATTTAACGCGTCTATCAATCAAGGTATCGCAGACATTCGGAAGGGTAATTTTGTTTGTTTGTTTGTTTTGACACAATTCAAATTCTTGTTCGGTTAGCTACCTATCTATGAGTTATTCATCGGTCGTGTGGTTGTGGTACCGTGCGTCGTTGTACCTGATTACCATAAAACGAGAGCTTTAGCTACTTACCTTGGGATCAGAACAATGTATTGATGTGATATGTGATGTGATGTGATTCGCCATTGTTTAGTTTTTAAGTAATTCTGATTATCTGTACAGAGGCGTTGTGAGTCGCTGCCTTAATAAAAACAGAGTACCTATTAGCTTTTAATAGATATTCCGAAAACATGGAATTTGTTACGGAAACATAATTTACGATGAGAATAATAATATGACGGGAACTAAACAATTCCCGTCATGCAAACTTAATTTCAAATTAGAGTAAAAGATTCAAAACACACAATAACTGTTCGAAGCTTATATTCTGTTTACTAGTGTGGGGGTAAATGTTTAAAACTGGGGCAGACCTATCTAATAAGAAGTACTAAGTACCGCATTTAACTGTTAAAAGACATGTCAATGTATGAAGCAAAAAATATATAGTTTAAAAAGACACTTTATATATTACTAGCTGACCCGGCGGACTTCGTACCGCTTTGACAGTTTCCATCATTGAGTTAAATATATATCAATGGTTTCCATGACAACAAAACAAACAAATTTTGTATTGGAAAATTAAATTGTCGTTTTTAGTATTTTATATAATGTTTTTTTTTAATATAGCTTATGTTACTCAGCGCTAATGTAGCATTCTAATGGTGAAATAATTTTTTAAATCGGTCCAATAGTTTTTGAGTTTATTCATTGCAAACTTACATACATACATACTTATAAAATACAAAGGTTTCCTCTTTATCATATTAGTATAGATTTAAACTTTTTAAGGGGGTGCAGCGCAGACGCGAGTAGGCTGGTAATTTAATTAGAGCAATGTTTACTTTCATAAAATCATAGGCGTTTGGGTAAAAAATAATAAAAGTCTTAATATTTTCATATTCATATTTTTTTATTGAAAAATAAGACAACAGTGGCCTGCGGAATACCAATTAATGTCGGATCATTGTTTCATTTGTGCTATATTTACAAAATTTCTGAAGAAATAAGTTTTATATATCATTATTTTTACGTATTGTTTATGCAATTTCTGGGAATTTGTTTCAAATTCCAAGACAACCATGGCCTTGTGAAAGAATCAAGCTAACCTACACTAGTCCTTTTAATGTATATGACCTATTCAGCGCCTAGCACCAGAGACTTAAAAACACGTAAATTTTCGAAATACCGCGCGGCACCCCTTTAAATAAAAGTTACTTATGAATGATGCTGTCAAATTTTGCAGGAACTGTGTAGTTACCGCTAAAAGTTTGACACTCTTCACCCTTCGTTAGATATTTATATATGATAACCCGTCATAACAGACACCTCCACATCAACCTATCCAAAACTCTCAAATTTCTTTAATAAATGTACAACCATATTCCATGTACATAAAGTTTAAAGTCTATTGACGAAATTTGACATTTTATGATAGTCTGATGTCCTGGCGTGTGTACCTGCGTCTGCTAGCTTTTTACCCGACTGCAAAATAAGGGTATTGTTTTTCGCGCGTATCTTTAAGTAATATTCTTTATTACCTCATTTATTTATTTATTTATTTATTTATTTATTTATTTATAGAAACCAACAGCATATTACAATTTATACTTATGCTACTGACAATTACAATGAGTAAAGCCAATTACAGGTTTCTGCATCTACATATTTTTTTTTAAATTCTGTAGTAATGAGAAGGTCACATACTTCTAACAAAATAAACCTAGTAAAAATTTTCCTAATCTAGAACTATTAACTACGAAATTAGCCAGTCATCGAACGCTGCTATTTATTTAGGGCTTTGATTATGTTTTTTTTAAAGTTCAATTTGGACATGAAGAAAACATCTTCCTTGCTAAAAAGAGTATTATAAGTGCGTGCAATGCGCGTTAGGACAGCGTTACTGGAGTACTTAGTGGAATGACTTGGAACGTGCAACAGAGGTGTGTGTCGAGTACGACGAGAAGGGACACGATATGCTACTTTAGACACTAATTGCGGACAGTCAACGCGATTTCGAATAATGTCAAACAATAAAGACATATCCATAACTTTATGTCTCTCCTCAACAGTAAGTAAGTTATGTCGGCGACAACCGTCGAGATAAGAGTCACTGGAGCAACGGAGTCGATAATTAAGATGTTTTATAA
Source organism: Eudonia mercurella (assembly GCA_963082485.1). Classification (NCBI taxonomy): domain Eukaryota; kingdom Metazoa; phylum Arthropoda; class Insecta; order Lepidoptera; family Crambidae; genus Eudonia; species Eudonia mercurella. The sequence continues at coordinate 16,606,336 of OY720036.1, forward strand.
ATACTTTTTGAGTACGTTCCAATTGTTTTTTATATACCTCATATTGTGGTGTCCAGATGGGACTAGCATATTCTAAAACGCTCCCAACATATGCAAAAAATACTGTTTTGAGAGTATCAACGTCATAGAAAGGCTTACAGGACCGCATAACGAAACCCAAATTCCGAAAAGCTTTATTAGCTACAGTATCAATATGTTGATCAAAAATCATTTTGCTGTCTAAGATAACGCCTAAATCTTTGACTTTATTGGTTTTTTCAATTAGAACGGTATTAAAATAATAATTGTGCGATATTTGATTTCTTTTGCGGGTAAATGATATACATTGACATTTTTGAGCATTAACAGTAATTTTGTTTTTTGTATAGTAGTCGTATAAAGAGTCCAGATCTCTCTGAAGTTTGGTACAGTCTTGTTCACATTTGATCAAACTAAATATTTTCTTATCGTCTGCATACATTAAAAACCTCGCAGTATTAAAGCAACTACCAATATCAAACAAATAGGCATTATAGAAAAGGGGTCCCAAGTGTGTAATCAAGTGTCATATCTCCAGAACGGGTTTACATAATTGAGGTATCCTTAGATTCGTCTTAGCTGCCCAAGTGTTCTTAGATAGGTGACGTTAAAAAAAAATGGCGGCTGTGCGACGCCATTGGACATGATGAAAAACAATTTTTTTTTTCGAATACTACATTATGGGTATCAAATTAGAGGGCTCAACACAAGGATTTCAAAGAAGTATATCATGATTATCATTACCTACCATTATTTAGTATTACACTAAAAAAAATACATCATCTGTCTACGATTATTATTATTATCTCCTTTATTTATTTTCTTTCTTAGAACTAGATTTTTACAATATTTTTATATAAAAACAATAAAACATTATTAAAACCTAATCCTAGAGTACCACCAGCAGCGGGGCAGGGCCCAAGCTACCGGTGGTCAGGGCTGCAGAGTGAGGAACCTTCTGACAATACGTGCCATGTCAAGGAGTACTGCCTTTTGCATCTGACCCTTAACCCAACCTTTCAGCGAGAGCCTCTCTAGGTGTTGATCGAGGCTCTTCGCTATCAGACCGTTTGCCGAAACGACTATCGGTACAATAATGGTTGAATCCACATCCCACATGGCGGTAACCTCGTGAGCCAAGTCAAGGTACTTACTGAGCTTGTCCTTCTCGGCTTTCACAAGGTTCTCATCATGTGGTGTAGGTATGGTGATATCTACCAGTATTGCCCGGCGCTGGGATCGGTCGACCACCACGATATCAGGCTTATTGGCGACAATAATCCTGTCCGTAATGATAGAGCGATCCCAGTAAAGCGTTGCATGACCATTTTCGAGTACTGGCGCAGGTGCGTACTTATAGTACGGCACCTCCGATTCAACAAGGGCATATCCAAGAGCAAGTTGCTGGTGAATTATTCTGGCTACTTGGTTGTGTCTGTGCAAATACTCTCCGTTAGCAAGATGAGAATAACCAGAAATAATATGTCGGAGTGATTCACCTGGCGGCATGCCCGACAGATGTCGACCGTACCGTCCATCATAATACATTTCCGGTAGTTATTCGTCTTGATAACTTCATCTTCAATGGCACAGACAAAACCTTCGGTTTCCCCGAAGAGGTCACCGAAACGTAGCCAGTTCACCGAGGCAGGCAAATCTACATCAGGCCCAGTTAGAGCCCGATAGTACCCCCACATCTCCGCGGGATGTACAGCCTCATAACAGATGAGCGCGAAAAGACAAATAAAATTTTAAATTAAAAAAAAAAAAAACAGCCTGCGTAAAAAATCAACTGAAAAGGCCAGAACAAGATAAAAATTAAATAATTACATAAAGCCAGCGCAATAAATCGAAACAATAACATAAGTACTGTAAATTTTACTTTTTATTTTTAAGTGCTTTTTAGTTGCTGCACTGAAGTTGAATTAAATATTTATAAAATACAGTGAAAAAATTAAACGCCCACCTGACCCAGCCAAGAATCGAACCCTGGGTCTTCCGCAATCCGGGTGGCTGCACTGACCGCTTTCGCTTTGGCTATATGAAATACCACAAATTTGATAATTACTTTTTATTTTTAAGTGCTAATTGCTGCACTGAAGCTGAATAAAATTAAAGCGTTGTGTTATCAAATTTGTGGTATTTCATTTGCAAAGATGAATTTGCATAGCCATCGGTTAGGACTTCCTTCGAAATTTAATGCAACATCATACTTAACATGCAGTCGGAGGCATAAAATTGTATGATAAGTCGAATCATTCTCACTTTGTGCGTGCCTCCGACTGTGTGTTATGTATGATGTTGCATAAAATTTCGAAGGACTACCGTATTGATATTTTTAATTGTATACAGTACTTATGTTTGATATTGTTTCGATTTATTTCGCTGGCTTTATGTAATTATTGGATTTTTTTACGCAGGCAGGTTTTTTGTTTTTTTAAACATTTTATAATAAAATTTTCGGTTTCTCATATATTATAACTACACAAATCTTGACAAAAACCTTGTATACTACGAACATAGTTTATTAGGGCTTGTCAACTAAGTATTTTAATTGCTCTGAGTAAATTTTTTGGAAGCATTTAGAACATAAACTTAATCTCTTTAGAACATAAACCTTATCTCGTCCATAACAACGACACTGATTACCGTACCTTGGTCAAAGCACAAGCGCCTGAAGCAGGCTCGGCGTGCCCCATATTTGATACAACACTACCCACTTTGATAGGTTTCTCCTTAGCAAATACCTTTCCGATAGCTAGTAGTTCGTTACCGTCGGCCTCAGCAGAAGCTGAAAGCAAAACTTTTATGTATTAATGAGAGGTGATATCTTGAAAATGTCATCATCTATTTCCACTTATAAAAGTAGTACATATTTAGTATAGACGCTAAAGGAACGATCGTACAACAAGAAGCTTTAAAAACATGACGTCACTTACATTGTACGTTTTGATATGAATTAATACAAATTTAATAATTAATTTTAAAAAGGATTATATGCTGAATTACAATTGTGTTTATTTTCAAGCTTACGATACTACTAAAAAATCAATGTTTCTTAGAGAAAATCTCCCAGCATCTTACAAATAAAAAGTCCACTATTGGTAAACGATATCAGATGAAATGTGTAGCTCACCCGATCCATGACCTTCCACGTATTCGACATCACCAGGAGAAACATCTATTGCGGAGTAGAAAGCCTCCAGAAAGTCTTCGATGTCTTTCGGATGGCGTACGGACTTAAACTGACTGCCTTTGTTCAAGCCATAATTACCTCTAGCGTTATACACTTCTGAGTATATTCTGAAACAGGCATTTATTGTTTTATAACCTTTTTTCAATAACATCAATGCTACTCATATCTTTGTTATAGCTAAAGACTTAGAAGCATTACCTAGTAGGTGTACTAGGTTTAGTTTAAACAAGGTCTACCTCTTACACGCCATGTATTTAATGATGTACTTTACACTTGAAATTAAACTTGGGAACTGTGGTTCTTAAGCCGGTAGTCTCACCATTAGCACAGAGGCAGTTAAAAATTTAATATTTTAAATTAAATTATTTAACTATTTCATGCCAGTGACTTAAAACACGCTTAACTTGTTTATCCGCTTCTCTCTAGTGTCCTCTCTGTAGTCTCTTCTAGTCTAGTGTTTAAGACCACTGGTTCGTGGGAGGACTAGCTACCACCAACTTATTTTAAAATGACGCCAAAATATCAATGTTGGTAACATTGTTGTGTTTCGGCAGCTAGAGATAAGAGTCAGTGCCTCTGTAGTTGAGGATCACGGGTGAAGTGCGCTTCCACCTTCGACCATATCATCACTTAACATCAGGTGAGATAAAGTTCGAGGTCAACGTGCTTACCAGTACAGTTACTTAAAAAAACTACTGTATTAAAAAAATATTTTTAGTAGTTAATATTTTGGAAATCACCTTATACTATAAGAACTGCTCATAATAGGTAGGTACTCGATAAAATAGCCAAATAACTCTGCTATCGTATAGGTAAAATTAATAATCGATACGCGACGTGTTACCAAAATAAACAAACAAATCTTCAAAAAAAACGTTCAAATAAATTTTTAACGCAAATTTTGTTGCGAACAAATTACAATAACACAAATGTTGAAAAAAGTTCCACGAGCAGGATTTGAACCTGCACCCTTCTGACATACCGGGTCAGGTGCTCTTCCAATTGAGCTATCGTGGTTCTAACCAGTCGTGCAGCCCGCCGAAATTATTCAACACTTTTTACTTTGAAAGCCAAAGGCGCCCATAAACAAACAAACCAAAATATTAACTGTTTTTATACAAATAAAGCTTTCAGACTTAATCAATGATTTTAAATAACAACTCGAATTTACGTTTCGGTGTTTTTCTATAAAGTAATTATTCTATACAGGCCCAATGAAGAGCAAAGGCCTCTATTATTGAAATCAAGTCGTCGCTACAATTAATGGGAATAATTGTTTTAACACGCTTACCAAATGGTTGGTGATTACAAACCTTCGATGTATGGTAAAAAAAGAAACACGCTTTGTCCCCACGACCTCAGGAAAGGACCGAACGCCTTAGTGACCGATTTACCACTCGGCCACCAAGCCGCTTACTCTTAATACTCTGTTACCTTTTTACATTTTGTTATCATTACCTTTTGGCATCCTTCGCTCTTTGTAAGAACAGGACACTGATGGCAGTTGATCTGACGTAACCGTCGCCGTTCTTGTCGAAGCATTTGCTTTTACCGTCCATGCACAAAAAGCCAGCCCTGAAAAAATGCGCAATAGTTTAGTTACGGAACGGAATCGTAAAGGATGTTGATGACGTAGTTGTTGGCATTGATTATACAAAGTAAGAGTAAAAAGCCACGATAATGCATCTGACCAGCTATGTCAGAGGGTGTGGGTTAAAAAACCCCTGGTGGAAAAAATAACAACAGTATTCCACAATACTTTTTCATGATTAAAATTACATTAGGTAGAAAAATTAGTTTAAATATATTTATGAAATATAATGAAATGTAATATTAATGAATTGATTTTGTTTATATTGTATTAATTCATATAATTTTTAAAAATTCAATTCGTTTTGCTACCACATTAGGTTCCTACCTGTAAAGATAGTTGTAAATGCTTTAATAAATAAATAAATAAAGATTTGCACTTGCCAACAATTGTTGCATCACTTTGCTTAGTACTGGCACTCCTGTAAGCATTCTCAACAAAAACAAAATACTCGGATCCCAATAGAAAAACAACCTTACCTCTTCATGTTTAAAATTACATTCGGGTGAAAGCACAAGTTGGATCCGCCAACTATCGCTGCCTCACACTGCCCAGTACTGATACTCTTGTAAGCGCGCTAAATTAAACTACAAACTCGGATCCCAATAGAAAAACGACCTTACCTCTTCATGTTTAAATATACATTGGGATGAAAGCACAAGTGTATCCACAAACAATCGCTGCCTCACACTTCCCAGTACTGATACTCCTGTAAGCGATCTGAATTAAACTACAAACTCGGATCCCAATAGAAAAACGACCTTACCGCTTCATGTTTAACATAACATTTGGGTTAAAGCACAAGTTGGATCCGCCAACAATGGCTGCCTCACACTGCCCAGTACTGATACTTTTGTAAGCGTGCTCCAAACAGGCCATGGAGCTTGCGCATGCCACATCTAAGCAGTACGAAGGTCCTTTCCCGTCGATCCAGTACGATATACGATTGGCGTACATAGCTTTGGTGCATCTGTAAACAACGTAGACCAATTTAGTAGCTATTAGATTTATTTGTTTAATTAACAGCTTGGTGGAGGAACTGGGTGATGTAGCGGTTTGCTTTTTATCTATCTAAATCAGGATGATATATAATATATTAAGATCATAATCGACCTTGTTTTAGTATGTAGTTTGTTGTTGTGGGCGCGCCATACGAAGCATGAAGGAGGTTGAAATTTAAAATGAATTAGGTCACCCAGGTGACCAGCTTCACTCTGCTCAACTTGCAAAATCGCAACGCGAACACGCCAAAAAAGGCCATCGAGCTTCGGGTACAATTACATATTGAAATGAAGCACGGATGTACTCGCGTTTTTTTCACATAATATTATTTTAAGCTGACGTTTCGAACCCTTTGCTTTGTGTTTTATTTTTATTTTTATATGAAATTAACACTACACATCTATACTAATATTATAAAGAGGAAACTTTTGTATTTTTGTATATATGTATAAATGTTTGCAACGAATAAACTCAAAACTTCTGGACCGATTTAAAAAATTCTTTCACCATTAGAATGCTACATTAGCGCTGAGTAACATAGGCTATATTTAACTCAATGATGGAAACTGTCAAAGTGGTACGAAGTTCGCCGAGTCAGCTAGTTTCATATAAAGATAAAAATAAAAATGATCCCGTGATCTTTAGAAAACAATTAACATAACGCGTGTCTTTTGTCGGTAGTGAGTGTGTGACGAACCAATGAGCCTAGTCTAGTGAGTCTATACTACAAATTATACCTTCAAATTACCTACACGAGATAAATATTTCAGTTATTTGAAACGATTTATAAATTACACTCAAAAGGTATCGAGTACCCATTGCAACTTCGCAAGTTTTCCGTGAGAGTTTATGTTTCCTATTTCTCATTCACCGTCCCCCAAGATTAACTCGCGTGCGTTGCCAAAGTTTCGGTAAACTCATATATCAGGAAGCAGGTCAGATATCAACAAGTTTTAATATCACAACGCATTATACATTCAAAACTATATTTTTTTCTTTTTGAATATCATAATCATCATCGTTAATACATATAAAAGAAAAGTCTTGACTCGCTCTCAGACATACTCATTAACACCCAGTCCAAATTTTTTCTGTCTGCAAAACAGAAAATAACCAAACTCATAAATAAATTAGTTCACAATGCATTTGGCTGTTCTCCAAAAACCTCATATAAACATGTTCACCGCAAATTAAAGTTCAATAAAAAAAAGCCCAAACGTACGGATATGAACATCGCAAATTATTTTTCAATGAAGCATATTAATGAATGTACGGAATGCGTATTTGCATTGTCTTGCATTGTTTTACTATTTTCTTATAATACGCTTTATGTTTTTTTTAACAACAATCATCACAACACCTATTGGTAAGTAGTGATAAGGTCGACTATTGAAGAATACCCGACTAATTAACGAATGCAGATTCGAGATGAAGTCGATACCTATAACCAGAAGATGGTTTAATACACAAAGTCTAGGTACTAGGTATTCTTATTGTCATAAAGACTTAGGTAAGATGTAGTCTGCTAGGTAAACTTAAAATTAACCTACCATCAACCAAATCGAGTACAATAATGCTTGTACATAGGAAGAGACTGTTAAACATTCCTTTTTAGGTACGGACGAGCTCAATATATTTTTGATAATTGGTCGCCTATCCGGTAACCATACATCGTTGTAGCTGCTTGACTTGAAAAATCGGAACCTGAACGTTAAACTGTGTCAGCAGGCTTCCCTACAAAATCACACCAATCGGTATCACCTAAGTTTAACTTACAAAACAATCTTTTTCTACATTTTTAATTTTGCTTTCACTGCTAACCCACAAAATAAAATTTTACAAGAAAAATAAAAAATAAATGGATAAAATACCGCTGGCTTGCAGCGTAAATCACAAAGTAATAGAAAAATTCAATTGTGGTCTCGGTAGCTCAGCGGTCAAAGCGTCCGATACTCTGTTATCCAAAGGATGTGGTTTCGATTCCCACTCCAGCTTCCTGAGACTAGTTGATTTTTGCGGTAAAATTATATCTTACAAAACATTATTCAAAATAGCAAAACAATCCTGTACTGTTGCTTAGGAGAACTGAGGCCTGAAGACCATTAATACTACCTCAGGATTCGGCGTATCCATGTTTCTGTTGTACATAATGTCAAGTGTATCAATATAGATTATTAATAATAAAAGCTACCCGCTTACAGCCACGTTGTTACTAAATACGCCGTCAACACAAAACTCGGTTAATATTCACGAATGCATTTCAGAGTGCAAGTTTCGTTAATGCATGTCGCCATTAACTATTTATAGTGTTTGAAATCGTTGGCAAGCAATCGCAGTGTGAAATGGTTACAGGAGTGTTTATGGTTAAGGTAAACAACATTGTGAGGAGCTCGATAGTGCAGTGGTTAACGCGCCCGGTCTGCGAGTGCTGAGGTTAAGCCACTTTCGCAAAGGCCGGTCATCGGATGGGTAACCAAAAATGTATCATCTTGAGCTCCTCCGTGCTTCGAATAGCACGTTAAGCCGTTGGTCCCGGCTGCAATAGCAGTCGTTATCAACCACCAATCCGCACTGGGCTCGCGTGGTGGTTTATGGCCCGTTCTCCCTATCTATCCATAAGGAAGGCTCGTGCCCCTGTAGTGGGGGCATAAATGAGCTGATGATGAAACAACATTTGTTCAAATAGAGAAATTAACTTAACCCATAATTGTACATTACAATTATGTTATTATTATATACAACGCTTAGCTACAAAGAAAGTTTCCATATATTGTAAGTACAGTTAATATTAAAGGATGATTGATTACTTCCTTGTTATGCATAGCATAACAAGGAAGTAATCAGCCTTCATCTAACTTTATTGTAAGTGACTATAAGGCCAATGGTGGAAGCGCTTCATCCGGAATTCTAAGCTATTGAGAATTTGACTTGTTTATATTTAGATATTTGTAGTTACACAACAATGCTACATACATTGTTGTTACGGCAACAGACTTCCAAGAGGTGGTGGTAGATAACCAAGCAGCCCTACCACTACCACAATAAACAATAAACTCCCATTGGGAATCCCAGGACGACTAGGTCGGGGACTGATTGATAGTCTAACCTAGTAGTTAGTTAGAATATCCACCGTACCGGTCACTATAAAAATTCTAGCAATATCATTTATTAAAAGCTCATTTCTAGAAAAATTTATTTAAAAAAAACGTTAATTGTCTCTTAATAAACTAAACGAGGAATGTAAATTGCATTTTAATGTGTTAACCATTTGCTTATTTAATTGGTTAACAGACTTTTTTCAGTATTAAAACGCATAGGTACTTAGTAAACCTAATTGAAATTTTTCAAATACTGAGCGCTTTTCTTTAATTAAAATTAAGTGCTCATTCAAAGCACGTTCCACTTTAACCTTATTAGTCGATGATTTACAAAATAGTTCGTTGACGTTAGGTGCTAGCGCATTCGATTTGCAATTGTGCACGTGCAAGTAAAGCTACTATTCATCATCATCATCGTCATCTCAGCCAAAAAGACGTCCACTGCTGGACAAAGGCCTCCCTCAAGGATAAATCATTTTGAGGGGAATTTGCCATAATCGCCACGCTTGGCAGGCGGGTTGGCGATCGCAGTAAGGTGAGAATAATCACAGAGAGACGCTGCTGCCCATCCTCTGGAATGGTCCCAAAGTCATCTTCTACGACACCCACGGGAAGAGATGGGGTGGTGCAATTCTTTACCCCGGTTCCACACGGGGGCTACTATTACAAGACCTAAATTAAAAAATCGAATTGGTGATCTAGATTAAAAGACATAACTACACACCCTCACGTCCTTCTCCCAAAATTTAGGTAGACAATGCATCGAAAACATCAATTTTGAGAAAACGCGCCGTTAGTGATATCCACGCCATAATATGCAAGATAACCAAAGTAGAGCTCCGAGATGCAATAGATAACATCAGTGATAGGTTGCTATAAGATCGCCTGATGTGCGAGCATCTTGGTACCCTTGCACACGCACACGCACACGCACAAGCACACGCACACGCACACGCACACGCACACGCACACGCGCACACACACGCACACGCACACGCACAAGCACACGCACACGCACACGCACACGCACACGCACACGCACACGCACACGCACACGCACACGCACACGCACACACGCACATTTTTATGTGTTGGGATTAACGACTATGACTGTTTAAATTAAGAATTTATACTGCAGTATAACCTGCAATGTTGTACATAATTTTAAGCAATACATTATTTTATTATTTCTATACATTTTTAAGTTATTTACTTAAGGCGAAGGGTAAGGCACACTCGCGCCGCTAATGGATTTAATTTGATAACTGCTAAACTGGATTTCTTTTCAAACATTGCGGACCTTCCGCCACTAGGCAAACATTTATTATTTAATAATTGTGCACTACTTTTAGGTTTGTTTTTGTATTCATTCGCTAACACCAAAAGTGGTCATTTTTTGTGAATAAATGCGATAGCCCGTTTTGTGAATAAACCACGCAACAAAAAGTAGTGCACAATTATTAAATAAATACTATGAATGCTTTCCTGTTGTCGGACGGTACGCTATGTTTAAAAAAATATCCGGTCTGTTAGTAATTGTCAAATTATCAATTGGTGGCGCTAGTGTGCCTTACCCTGCGCCTTAACTCAAACTTCGTTATAGTTGTTTAAGGAACGATAGATGATTATAAAGTTGTCTAAGCTCAGTAGCTTAGACAACTTTATAATCATCTATCGTAATCGATCACTTCAGTAAGTGCTGTACCTGGCTGAACTTGTTATATATAGCATAGAGCATTTTTCCATAGCAATGCAAAAATTGAAAACTGACAATGATATGAGTGTAAGAATTTTGTATAAAAGAAGAAATAGCTGTCATATCCAACACAAGTTTATTACCAGTCATTTGGAGCGGTGTGTCCAAACGGAATAGATAAAAATGTAACCGCAAATTTTTGAAGATAGCCACTTTATCTAGGCCATCATCCGGATCGACGGATAGCAATATCGTTACCTCAACCCTTCGTCGGAGAAAAAAAAATCGCAATGCATTGCCGGCTATCAGTGACCCACTTGGACGTAACGAATGACGTATCGTTACGTGAATCTGGATCAGGCGAGTCCACGTCATTATCCAAGTTGGGTAGTGACGTAGAGGAGAAAAGACAAAAGATAACGAAAGTGAAATAAACGATAACGTACAACATAAAGAGCATTTCTACAGTAAAAACATCACAACAAAATACTGCGCAGTGGGTAGTGATCACTAAACAATTTAGAAATAACATGCATTGTTTTTTATTTATCGCGATTGTATTTACATTTTAATGTAAATTTTTTAATTTTTTTATTTTAAGGTTAATACCTAAGTTCCATTCGCAAAGGCCGGTCATTCGATGGGTGACCAAAAATTTATCATCTCGAGCTCCTCCGCGTTTCGAAAGGCACGTAAAGCCATTGGTCCCGACTGCATTAGCAGTCGTTAATAACCATCAATCCGCACTGGGCCCGCGTGGTGGGTTATGACCCGTTCTCCCTATCCATCTATAGGGAAGGCTCGTGCCCCAGCAGTGGGAACATAAAATGAGCTGATGATGATGATAATGATGATGATGATGATGATGATGATGATGAAGTTTCCATTGTACGTATATCGTTACTTTTTTGTAGTGTACAATATAAATATTTATCTTTTTTTGCACAGAAAAGATAAATCGAATTAATAGCATGCACATCATTTACTTATTTGAGTGGCGTAGTCAAAGCAACAATTAACATTTTATCTTTTCTTATCTTATCTTTTTTGCACAAAAAAAGGTAAATCAAACTCGTTACACGCACATCACTACGCTACTAAAAGTTAGCTCCAACATCGGCCAAGTATCCTTAACCTTAGCGAGCGTCGTTACATTGATAGATACAGCCATTTGTCCGGAACATCCCGCGGCGACTTAGCGGGAGTAACTTTTTATTTTTGATGCAAAACTATAAATCTCCAATATGAGAGACGATTGTTCCGATTCCGATCGTTCATTTTACGAGGGTGTACCGTTCCTTATTTATTGCCGGTTGTTTTCGACGAGTGTTAAAGCTAAGCAAATGAGTTTCGATTTCGCTATCGGGGTCCTCTGCCTTTATGCGTCTTTCAATAGTTTTTAGTTTGGCCTATCTTTATTGTATAAAAAATCAATTGCCACATTTACGTCAGCCCCCCTAGACAAGTGGTAAAACGCTAATAGAATAGAAATTAAATAGAATGATTGTTGTATGAGACTGACATAAACGTCATTTATAATCTATATATTAATACGTGAAGCAAAAACTTTGTACCCGTATTTACGAAAATTGCGCGGACGGAGGAGAATGAAATTTCGCACACTTTTAGTTTATATAGAGAAGATTATCCGAATGTTATTTTTTTTTTTAATTATTCATAAAAAATACATTAAATCAACAAAAACAACATTACACACACTACCATGTATTTGACACACACGTATTGTTTGTTTTTAATGCGGCCGACATCTGTCAATGCCAATCCAAACTCACATTCTATCTTTTTTTAATTTTTCATTGCTTAGGATACAATCCGTGCAGCCTTAATAAAAATTACGGTCGAATTTCGACCACTGGGCGACCACTAGTAAATATAAATACGTATATTGACTTATGTCAATCCCGTACAATAATTATTCTATTTGATTTCTATTAGCGTTTTGCCTTGTCTAGGGGGGCAGAGCTTCACTTGAGAACGGCTCAACTGTTTTGGCTGACTTATTTTTTGTTGTGTTCGAAATTGTAAGGACAAGTTATGTATATAAAAAACCACGGGATACTGGTATTCACTTAAGCGGACGAAGTCGGGAGAGGGTCACTAGTCTTTCTTATTCTGCAATGGGCATGTGAACTCCTCATAAACGGCTGGACCGATTTTGATGTAATTTTTGTGTGTGTGTGTGTTTAAGTAGATGTGTATTACCCGGTAGGTGACGCTGTATACGGGTCTTCACTCAAGCAGACAAAGTCGCGAGCGAGCCAGTAGTAAATGTATCTAATAACTAAAAGGGTAAATACATTAGCAGAGGTCTATGTTCAGCAGTGGACTATAACAATTATACTAATTATAATACATTAATAAAATATAATAAAGTCGAATGAAAGAGTGGTATTTTCCATTTTTTGTATAATTTGTTTGTTTTTTTTGTTTATTAATACCTAAAGTTCCAGAAAAGGCTAACGAGAACATCATAGACGACTTACGCTACTATGTCATCATTAAAGTTGATTGGTGTCTCATATTGTGGCAGTAAATCTGCTAAATGCTGATAATATACCTCAAAGTAAAAGTTAAGCAATATTTTAAATAAAAGCTTTGACGTCAAACGCTACAAAAAAGTATATAACAATAATAAACCTCAAAAGAAGATGTATAATTATTATTTGAATACACAAACACATGAAATACTTACGTTTACTTATTATACTTCAATTGCTGTATTCAAAACATAATTATAACTTACAGTATCCGGCAAAATTAGCAGCCAGTATTCGTTGAAATATAAACATAATAATTTGAAAACTCATCTTGCAATTAGAACCAAACAACGAGTATGTAATAATTTACAACCATTCCTGCAACTGAAAAAGTTATAACAGTGAACTTATACGAATACACTATATACAGATGCTCGTGTTAATTTTATATTTTATTTAATCACAGGTTACGGGCAGATTAAGCTAATCGTCAATTGTTTTCAAATCGGGGGCGTTTCGTTTATGTTTTAAAGTCATTTTAAATCTTTTAAATTTTTTAGTGCTTAAATAAACAACATCAAATTGAATTAGAATTTTTTTACGTAACGCTATTAAAGGAAATTAAAGTAAAAAATGATTTCGCTCTAATAAAACCAACAACAAACACACCAAGTTTTACCAGTTTATTGTTAATAGCGAAAATAATCCTCAAAGTTTGACTACCATAAGTAAGAAAACGTCTTATTTCGCGCACCAACCATATTGGTGCACATAATCAAAATAATGTTGTAACATAAAGTTATAATAGTATTCTAATACGTCATGGTTTCATATAATTTCCTTCGCAACATCATCTCAGCGACCTCTGACAAATAACACGCAGGAAAAACTGAGTTGTCGCGTAACATTTACTCAAGCTTCGGAAGATGTCTAACAGATGGCGCTACTAGTGGTGATAGTCGAAACAAATTGCGCTAAGCCCATGGGAACTCTGAAGGCTTCTAATCCCTTTATATCGTTGGAAACGATAGGATTGTATACTATCTTTTACTAGATAACATTTCAATACTTACGTAATTGTCATAAAAAATATTTATAATTTGACTAAATCGAAAATATTAATGTAATTTACTAAATTAAACATATTAATTAAAATTAGTAGCTCATGATATTTAGGTACAAAAAGATAAATATTTTTGTCGGGCAAAGTAATTATATTAAACCCTCATTCAATTTGGCATGGTTAAACTAATACCCATCAATTGGAGGGATATGTCTTGATTTGCAATGGTGGTCCTTACCCAGCACTGGGCAATACTAATATACAGACTATTTATTACTTCATCATCATCAGCTCATTTTTATGTCCCCACTGCTGGGGCACGAGCCTTCCCTATGGATGGATAGGGAGAACGGGCCATAAACCACCACGCGGGCCCATCGCGGATTGGCGGTTGTTAACGACTGCTAATGCAGCCGGGACCAACGGCTTTACGTGCCTTCCGAAGCACGGAGGAGCTCGAGATGATAAATTTTTGGTCACTCATCCGATGACCGGCCTTTGCGAAAGTTGCTTAACCTCAACACTCGCAGACCGGGCGCGTTAACCACTGCGCCATCGAGCTTTATTACTTAGTTTATGTGAAATTATTGTACCCTTGTATTAAAGTTACATTAGTCTCTTTCTCTGTCAAAAATAAAAATAAATATTAAATCTATGTGATCTAAGAATCAAGCAGACTAATATTATTAAGACATCCTCCAAAGTTACTTATAATATGTTTTACTAAACGCATAAGCCCCATTAGTAATTGTTTTGCTCGAGGGCTGTTTTGATGAGTTTTAGTTATTAAATTTAGCACCCAGTACCTAGGGTGTCTAAATTTAGTTACCAAATGGATAACGGTTGACTGAATATAAACTTCAATATGATGTGGACGTGATTCAATAACTTCCTGAGATTAATCGGACTAACCAAAAATAGAATAGTAAAATGTTTAAATAATTTTAACGCAAATTTTGTTGCGAAACCAATAATAATTACAAAAACACAAATGTTGAAAAAAATTCCACGAGCAGAATTTGAAACTGCACCTTTCTGACATACCTGGTCAGGTGCTCTCCCAATTGAGCTATCGTGGTTCTTCTAACCGCGGGTATTCTAACCAGCCCGCCAAAATTATTCAACACTATTTACTTTTTACTTTGAAAGCAGTATGCAGGTTCAAATCCTGCTCGTGGAAATTTTTTCAACATTTGTGTTTTTGTAATAGAATATTAATTTATACATAATTTTTTTTTACATCTAACTGGTATATATTTTGGCCTTCATCTTGTTAAAATAGATAACAAATGTACTACTAGCGCCATCTAGTCTGATTCTGGTGTAACTTCTAGTTTTGAATAAACGTCAGTCGATTACCAGCCACTCTGAAGTTTTATTAGGTTATGGGCCCAGTCCTATTAAAAATTAGTTTTTCGAAGTTTTAAGTAGTGCACTATTGTTAAAATGTCAGGAAATTACTCAGTCAACGTTCCTAAGTTAAAGGGGCGAGAGAATTATGACGATTGGGCTTTTGCCGTTGAAAATTTTCTCATCTTGGAAGGCGTCGATTTGTCTAGTACGCAAGTGCTTGATGAACAGAACGACAGGAAGGCCAGAGCGAAGATGATAATGACCATGGACCCATCCCTTTACGTACATATTAAAGGTGAAAAAACAGTACAAAGTGTCTGGAAGAAATTAAAAGCTTTGTTTGATGACTCCGGCTTTACACGTAAGATCAGTTTACTAAGGAATTTAATTTCAATCCGCTTAGAGACGTGTGATTCCATGACTAGTTACGTCACACAGCTAGTAGAAACGGCGCAAAAATTAAAAGGCACTGGTTTCGAAATAAATGACGAATGGATCGGATCTTTGCTTTTAACGGGACTTCCAGAGAAGTTTGGTCCAATGATTATGGCTATCGAACATTCGGGGATGAGTATAAGTGCAGATGCTATTAAAACAAAGTTATTAGACATGAGTACAGATTTTGAGACAAAATCAGAAGGTGCATTTATCGCTAGAAATTCTCTGAAACATAGCGGCGGTAGCAGTAAAACAAATTATTCAAAACGCGTCGGCAATGGCGGGAACTATGGCGGGAACGAAATGCAACGTCAACCATCTGTCAACGCAAATGTCAATAGAACAAAAATAATTCGTTGTTACAAATGTAAACAAATTGGACATTTTAAGAACCAATGTACAGCAGAGAAAGCGAATATAAATGCATTCAGCGCAGTTTTTTTAACGAGTGAATTTAGTCAAAACTACTGGTACGTTGATTCCGGCGCGAGCACTCATTTAGTGTCGAACGAAAACATGTTGTCAAATGTTTCGTATCAACCGAAAATAAAAGAAATAATTGTGGCTAATCAAACAAGTGTACAAGTTGTGTGTTCGGGAGACTTGCAGATTACGACTGCAGTTGGAAATAAGCATTACGAAATAAATGTAAACAATGTTTTGTGCATTCCTAACCTCACCACGAATTTGCTGTCTGTGAGTAGAATCATCGCGGGTGGAAACCGAGTGATATTTAATCAAGAACGATGTTCTATTTACAACTCACAGAATGTCTGCATCGGTGAAGCAAGGTTAGAAAATGCAGTTTACAGATTGAACATTGTGAAGTCCCAACAACTTTTGGCGGCGGCAGTAAAAACTTCAAGTACGACGTGGCACAGGCGTCTAGGTCATATTAACACAAATGACCTAAACAAGATGAAAAACGGAGTAGTAGAAGGTGTGTCATTCCATGATAAAGGTGGCGAAATTGACAAATCCAGCTGTACAGTATGCTGCGAGGGCAAGCAAACAAGGCTTCCTTTCCCTCTGAGTGCTAGCAAAAGTCAGGAAGTGCTGGAATTGTTTCACACAGACTTATGTGGGCCAATGGAAAACCGGTCAATTGGAATGGCCAGATATCGTTTGTTGTTTGTAGATGACTACAGCCGAATGTGTTTTGTGTACTTTCTCCAGTCAAAACATCAAACATTCAAGTACTTTAAAGAATTCAAAAAGTTAGTTGAGAACCAGCAATCAAAGAAGATAAAGATATTATGGCGGTGAGTTCTGTTCGGCTGAAATGGAGAATTATTTGAAGCAATGTGGCATAGTGCATCAGAAGACAAATGCATATACTCCAGAGCAAAATGGCGTAGCAGAAAGATACAACAGGTCAATTGTTGAGAAGGCACGCTGTCTCCTATTTGATGCTCAATTTGAAAAAAAGTTTTGGGCTGAGGCTGTGAACACAGCGGTGAATGTAAAAAATAAATCACCAGCAGCGGGACTGGATAACGATACCACACCTTTTGAAGTATGGACAGGCAGAAAGCCAAACCTTAGCAATTTAAGAATATTTGGTAGTCCAGTAATGGTTCATATACCAAAAGAAAAGCATAGAAAGTGGGACAAAAAGGCAAATAAAATGTTTTTAGTTGGTTATTCAGAAAATACCAAAGGTTATCGTTTATATGATCCAGAATTGAGAAAAATTATTGTTGCTAGGGATGTAGTGGTCATGGAGAACACTAATGACAGTCCACCAACAACAATTTTTGTAGAAGACAAAAAGCAGCATGAATGCACACCAGACAGTCAGTTAAGCCAGACAGAAGTTGAAAGAGATTATACAAGTGATGAAACATATGTTCCTAATGAATCAACTAGTGAGTCTGATGACAGTTTTTATGATCCTGTGACTCCAGTCAAAACAAGTGTTGTTACACAGACGGACACATTAAATGTTCCAGAGAAACGTGTCAGGCGTAAACCAGAGCGTTTTACCTATGGGAACTTCTGCATGGAATCTGTGACAGGTGAACAGATTTCTCTAACTGAAGCTGTGAGTGGACCTGAGAAAGTGCAGTGGCAATGTGCAATTGAGGAGGAGTTAAAGTCTTTCAGTGATAATGACACTTGGGAACTAGTGGACAGACCAAACAATGGCACAGTGGTAAAAAACAAGTGGGTGTTTAAAAAGAAATACAATAGTAATGGTGAAGTGCGGTTTAGAGCCAGACTCGTAGCGAAGGGTTTTACCCAGAAGAAAGGTATAGACTTTACCGAGACCTTCTCACCAGTGTTAAGGTATTCTACTCTAAGACTTTTATTTGCTTTAAGTGTGCAACTTGATTTCAATATGAATCACCTAGATGTACCTACAGCATTTTTGAATGGTTTACTAAAAGAAAATGTGTTTATGGAAATACCAGAATGTTCTGATTTTATTAATTGTGAAAATAAAGTTTTAAAGCTAAATAAAGCAGTCTACGGGCTCAAGCAGTCTGCCAGGGCCTGGTATACTAGAGTGGAAGATTGTTTGTTAAACTTAGGTTATAAAAAGTCTAAATATGAACCTTGTCTTTTTATAAAATGTAATAATAATGTAAAAGTATTTGTTGCATTATTTGTTGATGATTTTTTTGTGTGTGTCAGATTAAACAGTGTCTAGGCATGAGAGTGAATGTTCAAAAAGACTGTATTACTGTTGAGCAGGAGCAATTTGTTAACAATATTTTAAATAAGTTCAATATGTCAGATTGTCATAGTTCAGATACACCTATGGAAGTAAATTTAAAGTTGGAAAAGAATGTTAATAATGATTGTAATAAAAATTATCCATACCAACAGTTATTAGGGAGCCTTATGTATCTATCTGTTTTAACTAGACCTGATATTGCTTATAGTGTAAGTTTTCTAAGTCAATATAACAATTGTTTTAATGATATTCATTGGAAGCATTTGAAAAGATTGTTAAAATATTTACAGAAGACTAAAAGCTATGGTCTAATTTATAAGAAAAATAATTCCTTATTGCATGGTTTTGTGGATGCTGATTGGGCATCTTGTACCTTAGACAGGAGGTCATATACAGGGTTCTGCTTCATAATGTCTGGATGTGTCATATCATATGAGTCAAGAAAGCAAAGAACAGTAGCGCTATCTAGTACTGAGGCAGAATACATGGCTTTGTCCGAAGCTTGTAAAGAGGCTATTTACTTACAGAATATATTGTCTGAAATGATAGGGTTAAATGAAAATATGCCAATATGTTTGTATAGTGACAGTCAAAGTTCACTTAAGTTAGCTGTTAATCCATTGTTCCATAAACGAACAAAACATATTGATGTTCGGCATCATTTTACCCGAGAATGTGTATATGATAATAGGGTTAAGCTTGAATATGTATCAACCTCAAATATGCCAGCTGATTTGTTGACAAAAAGTCTTTGTGTCAATAAGCATTATAAATTTTTAAATTCGATGGGCATATCTGAAATGTCTAAAAATATATAATCTTATGTTCTTATATTGTTTTATGCTTACTGTTCTGTAATGTTATAGTAGTATGTAGTTTATTTTGTTAGTAGAGGATGTTAAAATAGATAACAAATGTACTACTAGCGCCATCTAGTCTGATTCTGGTGTAACTTGTAGTTTTGAATAAACGTCAGTCGATTACCAGCCACTCTGAAGTTTTATTACATCTCACCTGATCTAAAGAAGGCCATAGGTGGAAGCGCATTTCACCCGGATTCCTCAACTACTGAGGTACTGGCAATTTTATCTTTAGCTGCCGTAACACGACAATGCTACAAACATCGATGTTATGGCGACATATTTAGATAAAGTGGTGGTAGCTAGCCAGGCAGGCTAACAAGCCCTACCACTTACCAAACCGAGTACACAAACATGTAGGTACTCCCCGCTGGATATCGAACCGACTATAAATACTTACACACTTACCTATATACTCTAACGTCATTTCTAAAAAAGGGTTATTATGAGTATGACTCACCATTATGAAATGAAAAATATTTATTTGGAGCATCAATGACAACATAACATAATGGACATTTTAAATTTATATGCAACCGAAATGGTCACCACTCAGCTTATGCCATGACATTAACGTGCCAAGGCGCTTATATTCTATGGAACTAGTAAGAGAGGGAAGCGCAGCTCTAGACAATTAAATTTTAAAAAAATTACACAGTGACAGCTGTATATTTAGAATGCCACATTTAGAATAAACAAAGTATAGTTCCGTTAGATAACATCAGTGATAGGTTGCTAGCCGGTCGCTTGATGTGCGATTATCGTGGGACACCTTTTTTTTCAGAGAGAATTTGCTGATTGCTACTTGACATTTTCAGCTATATGAACTGGGCCCGCGTGGTGGTTTATGGCCCGTTCTCCATATCCATCAATAGGGAAGGCTCGTGCCCCAACATCGAAAACATAAAAATGAGCTGATGATGATAATTTTCAGCTTCACCGGGCTGTTTAAGGGGCGGCGAGAGAATTAAAGGGTTCCTCAAGCTGTATGAAACGAAGCATTTTTTGCATTTTGATTTGTCTAGGGAACGGCATACGCACTAGTACGTGTCACCGTGCCCTACTAGATTCTCCGAGGGATTTGGAGCGGAAGAGCTGGAACCCTTATCACTTAGTAGCTCTTACGAGGCACCGGAAGTTAAGGAGCTGATACATTATTTTCACGTATTTTGGGGGTTAACGTTACTCGCGTCCGTAGGTTTACCCTTGAGACCCTACACGTTACCCCTGGGTAGTGCTAAATGAGTGACACTGTCTGAGTGGTAGAGCCACGCTGCGTTGCAGCACAAAATGGGCCGGCTCGCCCGGCGTAATACCACCCTCTCACAGAATATCGGCGTGAAACAATGGCACTCGTTGCTGTTGTGTTTCGTCCGGTCAGTGAAAGTACCGGAGGCCCATCTCTCACCCCTTCCAATTCCAACTCCTTCCTCAAGGCCGGCAACGCATCTGCGATTACTTTGGTTTTGCGCGTGTCCATAGGTGGCGGTGATTACTTTCCATCAAGTGACCCTGCTCGTTTGCCTCCTTTTAATATAAAAAAACGTACCTGACCTGTCCGGATTTGGTAATTGATGCCAATGTTTTTGTTGATTTTAGTGTCTACTACGAAAGTTAAAGAATCAATCACTGATAGCGCCCTGTATTGTACCTACCATTTGATGAAAGCTGCATGAAAATTCGTTCAGTAGTTTCAGAGTTTATCGCGTACAGAATGACGTGACTAGCGGCCTTTGTTTTATACTATGTAGTGATAGAAATAGTATGAAGAAGAGCTCGTGGTTGCAGCCCGATGCGTTGGTCTGATCAAATCCGTACGGGGACACCTCTGTGCATGATGCTCTGCACGTCGCCGGCAACCGGTACAGATGGCGCTCCATCATCAAGCGTCACATACATGGCGAAGGAGGTCACGACCCTCAGTAATGAGGATAACGATGCACGGAGGAGGATTGATAATGAAATCCACTTTTGTTTTAATATGGATGTGTTTTAGTTGTCTTGTTAGACCTCTACAATCTCTCTTCTGTGCCTCAATGCGTATGACTAATTCATAGAATTTAATGTGATGTTAGCATTAAAAATCAGTACAAGAAAAATTTACTAAATACTTGCTTTTTTTTCTGATACGCCTGTTAAAGCAATCGTCCACCTGATAACCAGCATCCTTACAAACTTTTGCCACTTGCTGTATACATCAAGAATATTATGATGACTTCACTGGAGATCATATTCTTCAGACCAGAAAGCAGCAAAGGAGCAATTAGTATGAGGGTTTAGTAGTCATCCAGAAAGTTAATTTAAAATAATGAAGCTAAATAATGGTATCGGTATTCAAATAAAGAAATCATTTTCGGAAAAAAAACGAAACAAAAATGATCCCCTTAGCTGTCGGACGCAGGTGGTGCGGGCGTAACTAATAAAGAAATAATTATGAGAAAGGGCCTACCACTTGGCAATTTGGAACGTTTATTAAAACGGTAATAACCGAGCTCAGTTCAGGTGAGATCAGTTGACTTTTTATATAGAAGGATAGTAAAATAATTCTGAGTGCACTACTTTCAGTGCAGCTATTGCAACAGTTGGCGATGGCATAGTAAAAAAATCTATATCAAAGTGAATAAAGAATGATTCAGACTATTGCAGAGCCTCGGTCAAATCGTAGCGCGCGCTATACTAATGTTTTACTTCATTTGTTTCAAGGTTTAAGGTTATAGAACTATTTAAAAATTACATTGGACTGCTTCCGAAGTATCATTTAAATAGTTCGGATCGGATTAGCATCGACTCAGCTGAGGCAGCTGAGACTGACAAGTGATATCCTTCAACAAAATCGTATGAAGCAGTGAACATCCCTTCTCCTTCTTCTCGTCACCCACTACCAACTAATAAGGTTTTACGAGAAAATACCTATAGACGACCCAAACTCTAGTTAACTCGCACATTTCAGAAATGGACATTAATAAACCTTTTTCGAACAAAGTGACAAAAAGTATGTTAAATAACGTTTATTACACAAAATTTTAGGAAACCAAGTATGCGATGACCTCAGAATTATAACTAATGCCATCATAGCTATTGTTCTGAGGCGGTGACTCAAACATTGTGTCACATTTGACGTTTTTTTTTTACTTTTTTAAGTACTAAGATCACTTGCATTAGAGTATGTAATTGTTAACGGGATTCTTACCACGTTAGTTAGTAATGTTTTAGTGATTTAAATTCGAAGCTGGTAATTACTACTTTCGCCTAAATTATAAGGTTTCTGTTACATACCAAGTAAACTGACCATTGGTCGAATCGAGTTGGAGACGAAGCAGTTATTTCAATATTAGTTATTAAAAAAACCTTCCCTGCTGAAGCTTTATTAGCTTGTTATAGGCTGAATCATCCTCTCCTCAGCTGCATTAAATAGTTTTAATGAATTTATAAGCGCCGCCAGTGAAATTTTCATAAATGTAATTGAAACTAAAATTTCGGCAACACCACTTTTGCATTCATTATGGAATTAATTGAAAAGGATAATACTGTGAAACGATAAATTAGCTTCGGTTAACTAGCTTGCTTTAAAATGTATACCTCTCCATTATTATATTAAAATATAACCTTATAAGTCCAACATGGTAAAACGATTATTTTCTTTTAACAACTTATAAAATGATTATTTAATATTGGCTTTTATTTGAAAATATTTAAGATTTAAGTTTTCACAACACGTGGTCTAAGACTCTTACAAGTAATTTTAAACATGCTATTACAATGTTTGTCAGATGTAAGTAGACTTATAAGCAATTTTAAACGTGCTATTACAATGTTTGTAACACGCGGGCTATTAAAAAAAGGAACAAAGACAAACGAACAATCTGGTGAAGGTTACAGGAAGCCAAAGCCTTTATATCAAACAGAAGAATCATATTTTCAACAGAACGTCCAGTTAAGATGACGCTGTTACCTTTATTTTTTCATGAAGATTTTATTAATGTGCTGTTAATATAATCATAATAGTCTAATGAACCGCTCCAGAAAGCCTTTTGTGATAGGAATTTTTGGTGTTAGATTCGGTTTCGGTTTAAAGAAATTTATTAGTCATAAAAACTTTTCAGTTCGCTTAAAATGAGATATAGACAATATAAAACAATATTTATATTTAAAAAAGAATCTATATAAATTATTGGAAAAAGAAAGCATAACAATGCGCAACGCCTTACATTAAATTGAATCTATTATTGCTCCAATAAAGCTAAATATTTGCGTAACTTGCTTTTGAATATTTTTTTATTAGAACAGTTTTTAACATCATTGGGCAAATTATTGAACAGCTGCGCTCCCCCAAATAATATAATTTTCTTCCCATAGCCTGTTCGGACCTTGGGTAGCTTAATTTTAATTTTGTTTCTCAAATTGTGTGAATTTATTCTTAAATCGATTTTAGTGCTGGACTGAATGGAGCCGGTAAGTATGTTTAAATAATGATAGTGAAATAGCACCTTGATAATTTTATTTTGAGTTATTTGTAAAGCATTGAGTTTAGTTTTAAAGGCTGAGCCCAATATCTCCACTAGATATTCAAGGTATTTTATATGGAATGCAATGTGCAGACTTACGTAATGCGCCCAGTACTTGTCTTAATTTCATTCTAATGTGTTCAATATGCTGCTCCCATGCATGTTAATTTGTCGTCTATCCAAAGGCCAAGATATTTTTCGGAGTTTGATTGTTTTCGTCGGACGAAAATTTTTTTTTTTTGAGAGAGAGTTTGCTGATTGCCTCAGACGGCATTTTCAGCTTCACCGGGCTTTTTTGGGGGCGGCGAGGAACGTAAAGGGTCCCTCAAGCCGTGTGAAACGAATCACCTTTGGAGGTTTTCTAGAGGGAACGGCATCGCGCACTAGTGCGCGTCCCCGTGCCCTACTATATAGATTCTCCGAAGGGTTCGGATCGGATCGGGGGGCGGAACCACCCGAGGGCGCCTCTAGAGGCTCGGACCTCGGCTCGGGTAGACCGGGCCGTGTAGGAGGAGAGAAGCGCCCAGGTACATGTCTGTACCTGGTATAGAGCGCGTGTGAACCGGTTCTTCGTACCCTTGTTCTACGAGTACGGTGTCTTGGACCTAAGCTAGTGTGCATGTTTGGTGTATTCTGTAAATGTGTAGTGACATTTAGAGGATCGGGCGGGACGTCGGACGATCGGCTAGTAACCTATCACTGATGTTATCTATTACTAGCGGCTCGCTCGCGACTTCGTCCGCTTGAGCGAACACCCGTATCCTATAAAACCCTATAGCAGCGCCACCTATCGGGTCCAATTATAATTGTCCAATTAATGCGTCCGCATTGGATGCATATATGCATTATACGAATCACTCTATCTATTAAAAAAATCGCATCTAAAACCGTTGCGTAGTTTTAAAGATCTAAGCATACATACGTAGGGACAGACAGACAGCGGGAAGCGACTTTGCTTTATGTAGTGATATCAATTCCAGAGCACTGCTTTAATTAAGTTACACGTGGTACAAAAAAGTCGAGGTCACTAAAGGCGAAGCAACTCAAAATTAGTGTTTTTGATGCTCTGTCCTTTTTGGGAGAAAGACGTGGAGAATATGTATGTTTTTTCAAAACAAACATTGCAAAACCATAACGAAGGTTTTGCAACAACCATATAACCATAATATACCATATACATAAGGGTGGTATCAATTTATAAAGATCTAATTATGGATCTAAATAAAGATACACATTACGTTAATCATTATTAAAATGTAAATGATTATTGTGTATATTAACGTTGAAAGTTAGTACAAATCTATTGTATAGTATAGTTTAGTATAGTATAGTATAGTATAGTATAGTATAGTATAGTATAGTATAGTATAGTATTGTATAGTATAGTGTGTACTTACCCCGTAATACCGAAACCATTACGTTGGATGGTGTCGTAAATTATTATCTTTTCAGACTCAGAAAACGTTGCTCCGATGAAAACACCAACTTTCTTGCCTCGCAGCTGCAATGGGTTAGTACCTAGAACAGTAAAATAAAATCATATAAAGAATACAGAAAAAAGATTACTGTCTTGATATTGCATAAATCGTGTACGTTTTACTGCTGGGCTGAAACCGTCCCACAAGAAAAGTAGCACACAGTGAGATTGAACCATTACCCACCGAGCTGGATCTACGCTAGGTTTAAAAACCGTCATCTTCTTCAAACATTCACAGATTTCGCAGTCCCCGCAAGAATCGGAGCATTGAAAATGAATACAACAATTTACGATAAAAAAACCATTTTATTTTAAATAACACAACTCCAACTTGAATGCACTTCTCGCCTGTATCCGCATCTTTTAACACCATTACCATGACGATCGGTAAATAATCAAAACGGAAATACCCGTTTTTCTACAATACCAAATCTAAGGGACCACCTACAGGTCACATTTTGTAGCTAAACTAATACCCTAGGACCCTTTTTATATTTTTTCTTAAGTCGGTTTTTTTTTTAAATATTTACAATTTTTTTTTATATTTTTCAAAAAAAAAAAAAAATTCCAGCTGATTTTCAAAATTCAAACGTTTACACGTGTCTCGATAAATTCCTCAATTTTCGGTACTATTTTCATCTTGATTCTCCCAAAATCCTCGGAGCTATGGCCAAAAATACGTTTCAAGCGATTTGCATCTGATAACCATTTTCAATGGTAAAACCAAGACAATTAGCTTTAAGTTCTTTCCGAATCATGAATACCACTATGTTTTAATTTCAGTTCACCAAACCTGTGAGATGGCATAGCGAACATTGCTTAACTTGCAATATCGCAACTAGAGTGCATTAGCCGATGCAACATCGAGCTAATGAGAGAATCAAAGCGCTTATATACGAGTAGGGTAATAGCACCAGAATTCAACGCTTTAAGCCTAGCTTTCGACACAGTTATCGTCGCTAAAAAATAACATTAGGACTTCTTGGCGGGACAGTGAAGAGTCTTGTTTGCGGTTTTGTTTTGTTTTATAAAATTTGTGTTATGTCGAATACTAATGTGAAATAATGGTGGATTATTTACCTTTAAGTGTTCGTGAGTGTGCATGAGTGTTGGCAAATTAAAAAAGTGCAACGTCACTTTTCAAATTCTCTCAAGAAGTCCGCGTGAGGACTTAATAAGGTCCCACGTCTTTACTGAGATACTTGAGGGGTTGGGGAGTATATCATTTCTCACTTCTCATTTCTATTATCATTCATCATCATCATACAGGAAGGAAATATTGTTTATTTATGTATTACTTGAAAGAAAAATTACTTTGGCTAAATGTGCTAATCGCACGATGCCATCAACTAAAGGAAAAAAAAAACATTAATTTTCATTTAATTTTTACGGGAAGACAGCTAGGAAGCAGGCGGTCTTATATCAGTTGCTGACCCCTGAAAATGTCGATCACTGGTTCGTATCGAACACTAGTGCCACTACCCTAATGTTACATCATCATCAACAAGTTATTAAGGGTGCGCCTACCAAAAAAAGTCAAAAGTGTAGTCACGATTAAATTGATATAATTAAAAATACTATTGTATTACATAAATAAAATGTATAATTAGTATCAAAGGGGACGAATTTACAATTAGGCCGATCCATAAATTCATAACACACTATAGTTTTTTCTACAATATCACTTAAAGTTGGGCAAAAATCACGAAAACGAGTGGCGGCGTTTAGTTGATATCTTATAGTTTATCTAAATTATTGCACCTCCAATTTTGTCTAAACAATTACTAATGTCTTAACTACAAATCGTTTGTTTCACATTGTTGATTTATCAAGCGGTTATTTAAATAATTATTTTTCAAATTAACACGTTATATTCCCCATACAAAATTAGTATGGCCGCGTGGCATCAAATAAATATGGACGAAGACATTTCAAATAAAATATATGACACTTGTCACTTACGGACGGACCGCAAAAGAACCGTTACCAAACATAGTTTTTATGGTCCTACTCAAGATCATAAGAAAACTCACAAAGGTTTTATGGTCTTAAACCTATTTGGTGGTTGCAAGGTTAGAAGACTTTTTACTAGATTTTTTACTCTAGGTAGATCATGTATTTGACCGCAATCTTAACTGATGGTAAATAATGATGCGGCCTATGCTATAGACAACTACTTGCCTAAAAATGCTTATTCACCCTTACCTTAAAAAAGATGCAGCTTACACTAATCAGGAAATAGACCCTCAGGAAAAAAAATCCTACTCCTTAGCTGTACCCTTCAAAAATGATAAAGCATAGCACAGGTGGTATTTATTTCTTCTTACCCGAATCATATATAGCTGCATAAGCATGTTCAAGGAGTTTCCTGCTCATTGGCTCCATGGTACAAGCCTGCTTGTAGTGCACCCTGAAGAACTGGGCGTCGAACTTGTTCATGTTCATGCCGTTGACTTTGCCCAGGTGATGAGGCACCTCCGGGTGGTTGTAGACCCAGTTACTTTCTTCACTTGACACCATGTCGACCTGATTGAGAAGATCAACAGTGTTAGTTGTACACACGCCTGCATGCACTATAGACTACCACAAATTTCCTTAATAGACTTTAAACTTATGTATATGGCATAAGATTGAAATATATATCACCTGGACGGTGATAAAAAGAGACCCTGTATATGTATTTTTTATTTTAATTGAAACACTAGTAAAATATAACTATTTGACCAAAACAGCAAGGGAAGGCGAAAGTTAAGAGTAGATACTGAATGTCGTTAACATACCGCGCAAATCAAAGAATGGCCATGTGCTATTTTATAATATAATATAATATAATAAAAATAATAAATAATAAAAAAAAATATTTCAGACCTATACATCCATATTATTGTTAGTAGTACTATAAAGCTTACAAGCTATGTTAGTATTATAATTACAATTCAATATTTAATTTTATTTCATTCAAATAGATTATTACCGCAAGTATAAAACAGCACATAGCAATTTTTCGAACTGCGCGGTATTGTCATAAAAGCGTCGACATATAACTTGTCTAAAGAGAACCAGAGCAAAAGTGATTTACCTTATTGTACAAGTTTTCCATGAACTCCAAGACACTGTCGGACTTGGGAAATATTCCCGACATCCCGGTGATGACGACCTCATCTCCTGACAAAGGTTTCACGACCGTAGAGGGCACTTCAACAACATCCTGAGGTGTCGGCGTCATGGTGCCGACTAGTTCACTACACTTCCAAACAAGTCCAACTTCGGCTATCGAATTCGGAAAAACAAAAAGCTATCACATTATATAATGACCTCTTTTGAACTCAGTTAAAATTAACGTATCCAATATAACGACATTAGACTGGATACATTAATTTTAACTTTATTAATTTGCTATAAGGTTGAAAACCAAAAGCAAATTTTAACATGCACTACCCGTTAAAGGGTTAAACAAAATGGTTCATGTTTCTAAGCAGCTTAAGTTTGGGTCACACTGAGTTTTTATTGAAAGCATTATTATTTAGCTAAGATGCAGGATGTTCGATTGGCGGTGCTGGCAAGGCCTGCTTAATCCTCAGGCTGTAGTCCGCTTGATGGGGATTTCAAGGCTTTTCTAGAAAGAGCTAAGAATCTTGTTTTAAAATATACATTTTGAATACATTTTGAGATGCCGTGAATATAACTCGGGGAACCTACTAATATTATCATTTTGTTACAATAATAATCAGTAACTCATCGCTTTTTTTCTCTCTCTAATAACCTATAAATAAAATATATTTTCAATCTGCATAAGCATGCTAAAAAAAGATCTAGTCAATTACATTCCGAACAAATTGTATGGATTATAATTATTTAATTTTTATTCGTCAAACTGTTGAAAAATTACAAATGCAATAATATAGGAAGGAAAATACATAAATAATATAAATATATAAATATTGGCGAACTATGCATAATGATTGTTTATAAAAAAAAATACATGTTTTTAACAGACGAGCTCAATGTATCCATAGCTTGATATTCATGAGTTTCTAATAAACGTAACTATTTTTAAATAATTAGCATCAATGAAAGTTAAATTTTATAAACAGTCCTCACAAGCATGCTTACTGTAACTAACACCTGTATTGAAACAAACTAATTTTAGAATTCATTAAAACTTTATTCGTTACTTATGAGTAAGTTTAGTTTGTAAAGTCTTATTAATGTTTGATGGCGCAGTGGTAAACGCGCCCGGTCTGTGATTGCTGAGATTAAGCAACTTTCGCAAAGACCAGTCATCGAATGGGTGACCAAAAGCTTATCATCTCGAGCTCCTCCGTGCTTTGAAAGTAGAAAGGTACATACGTTAGTCCCGGTTGCATTAGCAGTCGTTACCAACCACTGATCCACTCGCTGGACCCGCGTGATGGTTTATGGCCAATTTTCCGTCAATCCAAAGGGAAGAAGGCTCGTGCCTCAGTATTGAAGACATAAAACGAGTTGGTTATGTGATGATGAATTTCTTCACTTTCAAAAGCTGGTTCTTACTCCTCCGCACATCTTAAATATTTATTTTGTTCAGACCACATTTAAAAACTGATGATTCTGCTATAACAATTATTGTTTTTATTACCATGTAGTATAGTACTTTCTATAATGTTACAAGTAGTGTTAGCCTATCATTCCATTTGTAAAATGTTTAACTATCATTGTCACTTGCATTAGAATAATAATTAAAGGGATTATTACCATGTTTATTACCAAAAATGTTATTAATTGCTTGTTTTATATTTTATTGTATTTCTATTTCTGTGTGTGACCTGTTGTGTGCGGTGCGTTGCTTAAGCGCGTGTGTTTGAAGCTTAACTTCTGCAGTCTCCTTATTGTGTGCTATAGATGTCATAAAATGGTCATTCACTATTCTGCATCGTACTCAATCCAATTCATATTAATAGATTTAGTTATTCGTATCAATAATGCTACTCGAAAATCATTTGAATCGTAATGGGAGAACTTTAATGAAAGACGCCTTCTCACATCCACCTTTATTGCAGCAGGAAATAGATTTTCTCACAAAACAAATGCAGCCACATCACATCAAACGCAGCAATATCGTTTTACTGTGCTTTTACGTCTCCGATCACACGTGACGTGAGTTTTGTAAGCAATCGCTGGAGTGAATGGATTCGGAAGCTGCAACGTGTTTTTTATTGTTTTGTTATATCACTCTTTATTCATGCTATAAACTGATGAGTATTACTTTACTTTTATGTTTGATATAAAATTTGCATTGTTAATGCATAAGGTGTAGCATTATGTTTGCCTTAAAAACATATATGTTGAATATCTTGTGTCTAATGTTCATAGAATTAAATATCTCAATAGTTACGAGATATAAAAAGAAAAAAAAAAGAAAAAAAATACCTATTCCTCTATGGATATATTCGTAGATAAATACAGTTGTGTTTGATATCTTTAAAAACAATAATAAAGTTTTTATGGCTACCAAACTAAATCTTTAAAAACTTATCAAAATTGAAAAAAGCACTTGAAGTCTTTTACTCATCTTGTTTGGATTCCTATCTGGCGCATTTCGTATTTTTTATTTTAAGAACTTTTTTTACAAACATTATAAAATATTGATAGTACTCGATTTTCTTGAACAACATTATTTTTTTACCGCTGGATCTAGGCACACTTGTAATGCAGTACACGGTTATCTTACTTGTATTTTTACTTGTAGAAATTAGTTGTAAATAGCTTATATCTGTCCCACTGCCAGCAGTTGCCCAGGCAAAGGCCTTCATCATTGAAATCAAGTCATCACTACAATTGATGGGTATGGATGGATGCTAATCACCCCGCTTGTCAAATGCGGGTAGGTGATCATAAACTCGGGCTGCAATTTACACCGCGCAACTTTGGTAATACTTTTTTTTATTCTGTTATATTTTTTTTGTTTAATTGCTAAATTAATTTTGGTCAAACATCCACTTAACCCGACAATCTCCGCTCCACGCTTAAAAGTCAATCCGCTCATTTACATCAAGCTCGAAGGACCAGAAAATGTGACGACTGAGGGCGGTCACACGCGACGAATGGGATGAAATGGGATCTATGGGGACTTACTTGGTACTAATGGGAAACTCGAGCAGACGTTGATGGCGTAGCCACGATACGATTGTCGTGGGGATGGAGCTAAACTGGTAGAAGTCTTTTCTTCTTCTTCTTCTAGATAATGTATATTTACAACTAAAACACGTAAGTATTACACAGTACGTATTACAGAGCTTTGCCACTAGGCCACCGAGGATAAATTAGTTGACAGATATCTACAGGTCGACTTTTTTATCACCGTCCAAACCTTCTGAGATGACTCCCGTGATACAAACGAACAACTTTTACTATTGCACCAACTTCCTAACTCAAAAAAAAAACAGCTGTTCCATAAAAAACATAAATATCTATTCGACCAAAATGAATGGAATAGCTGATTTTTTTTTTCGAGTTAGGGAGTTAGTTCAATAGAAAGAGTTGTTCGTTTGTATCACGGAAGTCATCTCAGAAGGTTTGGATGGTGATAAAAAAGTCGACCTGTATAGCTGGTACACAAGCCTGCATGTCATATTACCACAAACTGCCAAATTCAATTTCAAAAAAGACTTCGAACTTTATAGTGTTAGCATATTATGCTATAAAGTTTTAATTTGACAGTTTTGAATAGTCTGATTAGCAGGCGTCTGTACCTAAATGTTTGACTAATTTACGATATGAGTGCAGCTTCTCCTCACGTTTAGCCATGATTCACATAAAACGAGTCGGAAGTTTGACCTGAAGCTGCAACTAAAACCATAAATCGTGGGACACTAACTGCAAGCACTTAATTAGCCAGATCCGGACGTTGCGAATATAATATTATATTTGCATAGAATAACTGCCTCAGACAATGCAGATAGTAACATCAGGTCCTATCTCTCCATCTCTGTATAACTCTTTCGACTTGCTGTCTGATTGGTCAGCAAGACCCATTTAAGTCATTTTACATTTCGGCATTCCATAACAAACGTCTAAGTCTTTTATTTTTTAAACATTTTAGGCCATTTTTAGGGTTCCGTACCTCAAAAGGAAAAACGGAACTCTTATAGAATCACTTTGTTGTCCGCCTGCCCGTCTGTCTGTCTGTCAAGACTCTTTATCTCGGGAACGCGTGGAAGTATCGAGTTGAAATTAAAACCATGTACTCAGGTCTGCGGTTCCTTGCTGTGAAAAAATCAAACTTCGAAGTGTACGAAAAAAAAAAGAT
Source organism: Eudonia mercurella (assembly GCA_963082485.1). Lineage (NCBI taxonomy): Eukaryota > Metazoa > Arthropoda > Insecta > Lepidoptera > Crambidae > Eudonia > Eudonia mercurella. The sequence goes on from OY720036.1 coordinate 16,639,099, forward strand.
ACGGCCGTTTATGTCGCAAAAAAAGACACTCTCAAGGGAAAATTCATAGGGTACTTGCCGTTGACCCAGAACTATGAAGTTTGGCTAGTAATATCGTCTTATACTACAAATACAGGGAAAAATCTGAAAACTATACATATTTAATTAAATCACAGAAAAAACAGGGTGCAAGGAACGGGGGTCCAAATTTTGAAGTAAGATAAGCGTGTGTGGGGTATCATATGAAAGGGCTTTATTTGCACAAGCTGAAACATGTTTTAATTATTTTTATGATGTATAGTTTTCGATTTATGACAAAGAATGAAAAAAGAAATACCTTTTCCCTCTTTTATTTATATAGGTACCTAATAACTAAACTGAATTTCGGGAAAAGTTCGAGACTCGATTCCTGAACTATATAATATATACCCATAAATTTGTACGAAACCCTCGGTAGGCGAGTCCGACTCGCACTTGTCCGGTTTTTTCTGTTACTTTCTATGTTAAGGGAGATACAGAGATTTTTACAGTTAATTGAAACCATAAAAAAGTCAGTTTTTATTGCAAAAGTAATTATAATGGAGTATCCAATATTTCGGCATAATTGTTAACGTCCAAAGAAGAAACTAGAACTAGAATGAAGTAACGCAGTCCAGACTCTTCTGCGGCAGAGACGCGATTCGTACCTTTCTGCCCCCAGACTCATTAGAGGTTATTCTGTGCGAGAGAACAAGGATTTCTAACATTACAGACATTATACTTACTAACCAACCTTTTTATTGAACCCTTATTAGTATTATTGTTTTTTTATCAAGTAGTTACTCTTGTCGGCCAAACCGACCTCGGGACTCTTGATACCTTTTTTGTCTTTGTAACATTTATATTTCCACTTTGTTCACTCAATAACCATTAATCCATAAGTATATTGTTTTATCATAATATTTTTAATAAAATACCATATTTTGTAAAGTGTGGAGCATTTTTATTTTTTGGTAGCTTCCCCACGGGAGGAGTAGAAGATTCACATTACAACACTCATAAATAATAATCATGGTAAGAATCCTGTTAATGATTACTATATTAAAAAAAAGTTTTTATAAAATTTTGTCAAAAATGTACCTATAAAAGTGTATTATACTTTGTAAAAAGTATATTTAATAAATATTTAGATTTAGATTTAGATTTAGAGAGTATTTAGATAATATCTAAATAAAATAAAAATAGTCCTGGTATTGCTCAACTTTGAACTGAAACAAACAGCTGCAACGTGAACTTTCACTTGAGAAAACAAAAATAAGGCACACATAAGAAGAATGCTTGTATAATATTTATGTTTAAACTTTTTTTTATTACACAACTTTAATAAAATGCTGCGGTAATTAAATAAGATTTTAATACGATACGATTTCAATCTTTAAATTTTTGTTGTTGACATGTGTGTTACCGATTCATGTACTAAAGCATGTTTCATTTTAAAAGAGTGCAAAGTATAAACATTTATTGGAAAAAAAAATGTCTAAAACCTAATGTCCTGTCTATCCCTATAACAATTTATGATAGTCTGTGACACGTTCTAGTCCGGCGGGACGGGCTTGAACGTTAATTTGTCGTAAGTAGGTGACAACAGGCGGAGATTAGTTATATTCATTGTTATGTTAATTAACACTGGAACGCCCAAGCCAAGACCACTATGTTTATTAAATATATTTAATGATTGTTATGATAATATAATGCATATAAATGATGTGAGTTGGCCCTGAAGGTATCTCGGCTTATTATGTGCCACAAGGCGGTTTCAGTTTTCTACTGCATTTGATCAGCAAGAATCAAGGATACATTGACATTCTGTGCGAGGTAGTACTACAAACCGTTCTCCTTCTATTAGTATTTAATCCGTTGACCTTTGACATGTCCACCACCTCTTCTCCTCAGTTTCATTTTTACGAAACTGAACTGAACGGAACAGAGTTTAGAATAGGTCTTCAGATACAGGTCCGTTGCTTTCTGATCTGATCCCTCAGAATCAGACATGTATTAGAAAGAAAACGCTTAAATGTAGAAGTGGGATGCAACTCCTGTCATCATCTTTGTTGATGAACGGTATAGAAACGAATTCATCATCAGATTGTTTATCTAGAATGTTTCTCAGTCATCCCAGCTATTGTTGTATTTCGTTGGACATCAAAACACGTCTTTCAGCCATGGTTTTTGAACTAAAAATACTACTACTAAAATAACTTTGAAAAAACACTTACAAAACACTTGAATTCGTCAAAAACAACAATTTTTGAACTTCATCTCACTGACAAATAATACAATTTATAAAAGTGGTTTTAATTATTGCCAGCACATACAAAAAAAAGTAAGGTAGCTTAAAATATTAGATTTGCTTTTAACAAGTTAGTAAGAGGGTCAAAATGACCACTGGTGGGCGTTCAGGGAGTATTTTGTTATGTTTCTCTAATAAAAACACATTAATGTTTTGAAACTACCTTTTTATATACGTATATTTTTTATTTTGTGTTTTTTTTTTACATGTTGTGGTTGTCTTCTATATTTTTTGTGTTTATTGTAATGGAAAGTGTCCTGCTACGATAGGGCATTTTTCAATATTTTTGACGCTGTAAGGGAGAAAAGAGCTGACACATGCTTAGTTTCTTGCCGGTTCTTCTCAGTACAAGATCTCCCGCCCAGAGTAGACTTACGAACCGATGGCATAGTGACATTCATAAGAGCTACTTGTTGCCTAAACTGAATAAATACTTTTGAATTTTGTATTTTGAGATATAAAACGCCAAAAAATAAAAGTAAATAACTTTCATTAAGTTGTTGTGTTTAGTTAGGTAGTAAACCTATAAAGAAATTCAAACGTGGTAATTTTGACCCACTTGGGTGTTCTAGTGTTAAGGGTATATTATGTTGTTTATTGTCTGTCAACACGGTACTATTTTTTCGTCGCCGACTTCATTAGTTGTTTTGAAGAGGCTTTGTCCTGCTATGTAGCAAATGTTAAAAATATCGGTAAGGTCATTCAAAGTTAGTAATAAGTAGGTTATCTATACTAATATTATAAAGAGGAAACCTTTGCACTTTTTTATGTATGTATGTTTGCAACGAATAAACTCAAAAACTACTGGACCGATTTAAATAATTCTTTCACCATTAGAATGCTACATTATATATATTAAATAAAATATATACATAAAATACTGAAAACGACAATTTAATTTTCCAATACAAAATGATTTGTTTGTTTTGTTGTCATGAAAACCATTGATATATATTTAACTCAATGATGGAAACTGTCAAAGCGGTACGAAGTCCGCCGGGTCAGCTAGTATCTTAATAAAAAGAATTTAGTTGACTGGCTACTGTAATAAATAAGCATCCTTTAAGGGGGTGCAGCGCGGAATTTGAAAATTTACGTGTTTTTAAGTCACTGGTGCTAGGCGCTGAATAGGTCTTATACATTAAAAGGACTAGTGTAGGTTAGCTTGATCCTTTCACAAGGTCATGATTGTCTTGGAAATTGAAACAAATACCCAGAAACTGTATAAATAATACGTAAAATAATGATATCTAAAAACTTATTTCTTCAGAAACTTTGTAAATATAGCACAAATGAAACAATGATCCGACATCAAAATGTTTGTATTGATATTCCGCAGGGCACTGTATTCTTATTTTTTAATTAAAAAACATGAATATGAAAGTATTAAGACTTTTATTATTTTTTACCCAAACACCTATGATTTTACGAAAGTAAACATTGTTCTAATTAAATCACCAGCCTACTTTGTACAGATATTAGTGTGCGAGCGTATTCGTAGTCGTGCGCCGTTGTCACACCACTGCCACGCGCGGCTCGCTCGCTATCATAAAGAAACTTGAAACTCGCAATTTTGCGTCCGCGCTGCACCCCCTTAATATCCATTTAATCTAGTTTTGGTGTGGTAGGAAGCTTCTTGAATCGGACTGAATGGCGACTACCTTGGTACATACCTATGAGTATTTCTGCCGCCAAGTACCTAATATTGTTTTGTATGGGTGGTGGTATCACATGGGAAGATCGGACCATAATAACTCACCATGCTGGCACATTGAACAATGTAATAGTAATTAACCTACATACTGTCCTACTGTATAACCTGTCGTTAAACACTGATACTACACTGAACATGACTCTTAATATGCCTTTATCATTGAAATCAGGTCATCGCTATATTAGATAGGAATTGACATGAATTGTTATGTAAAAAAAACTTTGTATCGATGTCAAAAACCCTAAATAGATTTTCACACAAATTTGTCTATATAAAACTCAATAATTAATTATAACAACACCACAGCTATATTGTTAATTCAAATTCATTCATTGTATTCTACATAATTTGTGTGCATAGCTTAACCACTTGAAACAATGCGCGAGCAATTACCGGTATCAGATGCGAGAGTACGCAAACACCGCCCCCGATAATGGCGCAGATACGAACAAATGTACTTACCAATATTAATATGGGTCAATATCCTTTGTGTATGTATATACAACGTGTAACAGAAAGGTGTGGTCAAAATGTGGATCTTTTGATCCAAAGTGTATGCGAACTAGATCTTGTAATTGGGTTATTACTAACACATAATTATTAACTTTAATTTGTCATGCAATTGTAAATTAAATATTTATAATAGTGAAGTCATGCGCGTCAGGCGCGCATAAACAAGCAACATTGATCATAAATGTAAATACACAGAGGCTACTGAACCACTAGTGCTGTGACTTGTTTATTTTGATGTGACTTCACAATAGAAATATTTAATTAAAAGTTGCATAAGTTAATAATTATGTCTTAGTAACTCTGCACACAAGATCTAGATTGGATACACTTTGAATCTTTTCATTTTCACCACACCTTTTTGTAACACGTTGTATAACAAAACTCTAAAGACATTGCTTTGTAATAGCAGAAACGCTTTGACTTTCTTTTTATAAAACCGTTTCTTATGCCCGTTTTCAACAACGACGCCCCCTAAGTCATGTTAGATGACAGTAACCAGTAACAGTCACCTAAAACTGTCTAGGGATCACCTATAGTGTTTAACCCGGCGAGGATGTGGTGAAAATAGTGACGTGGAGGATGTCGAGGGTCTTTTTGACCCTGTATATCATTGCGTTTAAAATGGCATTTTTTTATTTTGAAACTACAAATAAGATAAGTATTATGAAAATGACATGCTATTTTTATGACATGATAATACAAAACACACATAATAGTATACAATGTTATAATTAAATCAGTTTTGGCAAAGTACTACAAAAAAATAAACTTTTTCTTAAAATTACTCAACTAACACTAAAGTAACAAAAAATAGAAAACTTCTTATAACAATCAGCTTGCAATTTGGTACATAAGTAGAGATCAATCAGTTTCACTTACAGTCTTATCATCATTTTATAAACTACATATCATTATTGTCTGTAGCTGCAACACAATTCTGGCAGAACGAAACTGTGTGTTCGGGACAAATATATTTATGGCATTCGTCACAAACATTTGCTGTCTTGCGATGGCGGGCATAAGGACATACTTGGCATCTTTTTCGTACACCTGGAACTCTGACAGGTGCTTCTTGTTCAGGTTCTCCACTGAATTCTCTTATCCTTTTGCGTAGCTGTCTGGGCAATCTTCTTTTTCGCTATCGTTGGATAATAAGTCGTCTTCACTGTCGGATTCCATTAAAACACGACGTATGCGCTCATCTTCACGCTCCTGCCTACTCATTTTGTACGAAAACACCTGAAAATATAATAATATTAGGTTAAAAATACTTTCCAAACCACACAAAAAATGTTACGCCGCGGTTGTGGCGGGGTCATATTTACCCTTTTCGGCTCCACGTACGTGTTGCTCCCGTCGCAAGCGGCGGCCGACTGAGTAGTGTTGCGGGGCGCACGCGCAAGTCCCTTAGCAACAGCTACTGAGACGCCCAAAACACTAAGATCGCAGAAAAAAAAACTACACACGATCAAAAATCGACAGGGTCAAAATGACCCTGCAACATCCTCGCCGGGTTCTGTACTAATTTCCACTCATGTCACCTGTGATGTGTGAAGTTAAGTGATGATAAGGCCGAAGGTGGAAGCGCACTTCACCTGGAATCCTCAACTACTGAGGCACTGGCTATCTTATCTCTAGCTGCCGGAACACAACAATGCTACAAACAACGATATAATGGCGACATATTTATATAAGATGGTGATAGCTAGCCAGGCGGACAAACATGCCTCCTCCTCCTCATATACTCCGCGCTGGGAATCGAACCCGGGATCTCTGGGTCCAAACCGGTGGTCTTAACCACAGAGACTTAGCATCAGGTGGAATAGCATTTGCCGATCTTCCTTTATAAAAAGTATTCTATTCTTTATATTTTTACAAGATCGTAACCCAAAGCACGCGCTAAGTTTCTACACCGTCGAGTTACTCTGCACATTTGCAAGTAACCTTTTCCACTTCACTCCGATCATCATCGCCTATAAGTGTCCCACTGCTGGGCACAGGCCTCCCACATGATCAGTAGCACGTGGGGGTATTGGGCCATAACCCACCACGCTGGCCCAATGCGGATTGGTGGGTTTTAACGACTGCCATCTTACGACAACAACCGGGACCAACGGCTTAACGTGCCTTCCGAAGCACGGAGGAGCTCGAGATGTTTTTAATTGGTCACCCATCAGGCGACCCGGCATTGCGAAAGTTGCTTAGCGGGCAAGATCGCAAGCCGAAAGCGCTAGCCGCTGCGCCATCGAGCTCCTCCGATCAAGCTTCACGTTTTAAAACGATTAACTGAAGTGAAAACTTACGTTATCTGAGTCTGAAAAGTCGCACAAAGTGTTGTTAGCCACATAACGATGTTAACACTCCGTTAAGTTGCTAGTGATTTGTTGGACGGGTAAGCTAAATGCATTAGTTATCCTTAACGGGTGTTCTATAGGAGCACGTAGTTCTTATTTGGAGATCGTTAACTTGATTTCAGTTGTGGATCTAATTTGTTATGTGTGTTTTTTTCTGTGGAGCCTGCTCTAAGCTCTGCGGGGCTACCATGGAACGCAATTACGATTTTAGGGACTTTCGGAATTAAAGTTCAAGTACACTAGTAAACTGCAAGTTACCTAAATGTACAATAGAATGGTCTTAAAATTTATCAAGTGCTTACAACTTTCCAGTTCAAAAAGTTTTGGAGAGTATAGAAAATACAAAACAGCAGTCAAACTGAATAAACGTCTAAAGAATATTATTGAATTTTTGAACATGCTTGCATTTTATATACAAAATGCGAGCGTGTAACAGATTCGTTGGTCTTGAACGTGTCACATTTTATAATTAACTTATCAAAACTTTTTATACGAGTAATACAATTACCTTATAGTAGCTGATAGCTGGAACATCCTACCCATGACCCGGTCAACCCAAGCCGAGGTCCTTGAGGAGCCTTTAGAAACGCCCTGTTGTTCTGAGAATCTAGTAGGGGGACGAGGATATGCTTGCCTGATGCCATCCTTTCTAGAAACCCTCTGAAGAAGTTTTGATAAAACGGGCCTATTTGAAATGTTGTTTGTATTTATTAACCGTTGTTTGTAATTCATTTGTTTTAAATTCTACTTTGCCAAAATTATTTTGTTCGAATTTAGAATCTCTGCAAGCAGTACAGCCAAAGCTGTGCGCCAAAGAGAGGAGAGATGTCTGAAGATTAGAAAAATTTACGAGATCGCCTCCCGAGATAAAACAAAACGGTCGGGGCTGCAAAGAAGTTCGGTCACTTATCTGGACGTGACAAGGGTGTACCGGATTTATTCTAGTTGAGGGGTGAATTCAATTTTTGCGAATGCTTATCGCTCTATAAATAAAGATGATTTTACAAAGATAACGGTTTAAGTTATGCTCATAATACTGTTCTATGTAATTACATTTACATATAATACAAAATCTAATCGAATTTACATCTTAAAATCATGGTTCAATGTATGGAGCTTTTTCTTTAGAACAAGTTAAGCCGTTAGCACACGATGTTACGGTAACTTGCATAGGGTTAGTGTGATGAGGTATCTTTTTCTTAGTTGGGCGCTCTTGGCAGAGTGGTCGTGGTTATGAGTGGGTCCTGTTAAATGACGGTTTCGGAATGTGCCTCCATTCGGCTCTATTTGAAGCTTTGTGAGGTCATCGTGGATTGAGTGAGGGAGGTAATGAGATATGTACATCGGGTTGGCGAGCGACCACGGGATCTCTTGCCCTTGACTCTGCCCTGAACTACAATACGCTCCATTAAGCCCTCTGTGCTGTTTATAGTTAACTAGCTGTGCCCCGCGGTTTCACCCGCGTTAATAGTCATAGTGTGATGTAATATAACCTATAGCTTTCCTCAAAAAATGGACTATTGAACACAAAAATAATTTTTCAATTCGAACAAGTAGTTCCTGAGATTAGCGCGTTCAACCAAACAAACAAACAAGCAAACAAGCGTTATAATAATTACTGACTAAGAAAATTTTGACACGCGATCGGTGACGTTTGAAAATAACAATTGAGGATAATCTGGTTTTTATTATCCTACAATGTATAAGATTATAAAAAATGTGAGAAAATAGTTGCTTATTGAAATGATCATAATCATCAGCTTATATGAGTCTACTGCTAGACAAAGGCCTCTCCAAGTGCTTGCCACTAAGCACGATTCGCTGCTTCTCTTATCTAGCTCTTGCCAGCCGCCTTGCGAAGATCGTCGCTTTAGAGGGTGCCCTACATTATGTAAGAATAGTGTTGTATTAGGGTGAAGTGTAGAATAAGGTTGAACTATTTTGTGCAACCAGCCATTATCGTAACAAGGCTTTTTTAAATCTTACGGTTAAGTACTTCATCTCGCCTGATGTTAAGTGATGGATTGACAAGGCCAATGGCGGAGGCGCAGTTCACACGGGATCTTCAACTACTGAGGCACTGGCTATCTTATCACTAGCTGCCGGAACACAACAATGCTAAAAACATTGATGTTATGGCGACATATTTCGATAAGATGGTGGTAGTTAGCAAGGCGGACAAACAAGCCCTACCATCAACCAAACTGAGTACACAAACATGTATCCATCGACTGAAAATTGAACCTGAGACCTCTGGATCTTAGACTGGTGGTTTTAACTACTAGACTACAGAGGCGGTCCAATATCTGATGTCATACCGTCTACGTCTCCAAATTCCTCAATATTTCACAAGACTTAAGTTATTACTTGATTTGTGTGAAGTCTTGAGGAACTGCTATTGCAGATAACGGCTCCATTCCTTTCACTCGCGAAACAAAATGGAGTACTCTACTCAGTTCCTTCATGAAACCGACGGTAACGACCTATCCCTTGTACATAAATAAATTAACCGTACACCACGCTAGCGGGACGATTTTATCTGAATCAGGCGTGCATTATTCAAGCGTATTGAAAATTCCGGCCAAGCGTGGAGTGGACCGAATCGGTAATTAAGTGGATTGCCGAAATGACCCCGGGCTGTTCATTTACGCGATAGTGTATTGGAGTGTAGTGAAAAATGTTATGCGGTTCGGTTGACGCTACCTTTTTTAGGTAAACGTTTTTTTTAAGGCGACGAAACGAGGTTCTAGCTTTTTTGTTTACTTTAAAAACATATGTGTAGTAACATAGCATGACAAAGTTCGTTTGTTTTAGAGCGTGTAATTGCCGAAATGACCCCGGGCTGTTCATTTACGCGGTAATGTATTGGAGTGTAGTGAAAAATGTTACGCGGTTCGGTTGACGCTAACATTTTTAAGTAAACAATTTTCTTTTTTTTTTAAGGCGATGAAACGAGATTTTAACTTTAGTGTTAACTTTAAAAACATATTGGTATAGTGGCATGAAACAAGTACGCGGTTCAGCTGCAAACGCTAACTTTTTTAGGTAAACGTTTTGGCTTTCCATTTTGTTTATTCCGTTAATAACTTTACCTATAAAATGTTAAAGTTAGTGATGCAATTATGTGAAATTTTAATTTATCATTTTAAATTATTTTTTTATTTAAAAAACTTAGCATAACTAAATATAATAAAGATGAGTCTTCAAAAAGACGACTCTACTCCAACTGCATATAGAATGTTATCTGATTCGCTCTTAGAATTTCTTTATCTCGATATCTTTATCTTGGAATCGGAACAATGTAACTTTGCGACCTTGCTATACGTAGTTCAAGGGCAGTAAGTGTTTCAATTGACCTTTGCTGGCCGCAGAAAGTACTTTGTTAGTTAGAAGTTTCTTAATCGAGATGCGAAAATGTAATAAGACTTCTTTGGTTCGCCCTCATTTCTCGTAGGATGATCAAAGTTTTGTTGAAAAAGAAATTGGGCACACTTTCTAGGGTTGCCTATAAAAAATAAAGCAGTAACATTGTTGATAACATAATTAGTGACATTATTTGTCTTCATAAAAAATACAAAAAAGTTTTTAAGCGTCCACAATTACCTAAACCTGAAATGGGATTTTCATTCACAATTTCTTTTCGTTATTGACCACAACAACGAAAGAGAGAAATTTGTTTGGCAAAAATTTTACTCACTTAGTTTTCACCAAAATATTTATTATTTTTGTTTTGCTCTACAAATTTTCATTATCGTTTACAAGACCGAATGATAAATAAAACTTGTACTAGGCGCCTTATTTATGAGTTTGAGAACTACGATGTCGAAACAACGATACAAAGCGCCCCATTTTTAACGGCGGTCTAAAAACAACTTCACAAAACCGAACAACTGACAATCGAGTTTCATTCCTTGCAGGATGCAATAACAGAAGTCACGTGACACGTAAGCTTGCGCTCGCTACAAAAGAGCGTCGCGGCAACAAAAGAATGTCACGGAAAACAGAAGAGCGTCATGGAAAACAAAAGAGCGTCAAGAACTCGCGGATTAACATGGAAATCGAATCAGCTGGCACGTCGGACCCGGCCCGGTCAAAGCTTTGAAACAGAAAAACTTTTTTGTTTTATGTCAGTTGTTTTAGTGTGTACGAGTATTTCGCAAGGTGGATTTAATTGCTGCTTCAGTTGAATTTGCTTTGCAATTTATAAATGGAGTTGACTGTTATTTATCATAAAATGCTGTGTACGTCCTACTGTTAGAACTTAATTGAAAATCGGTTGCCTCCACCACGAGGGCATCAAACACCGGTGGCCCAACACACGAACCCAACAAAATAATAGCACATAGGCCATAACCCATAACGTTGGCTCAATGCGGATAGATAGCTGGTAATGACTTGTCAGTCTTAGATTTTTTTGAGAGAGCTTGCTGTTTTGCATAGATGGCATTTTCAGCGTCACCAGACTTTTTGGGGGCGGCGAGATACTTAAAGGGGGGTTCCTCAAGCCGTGTGAAACGACTTCGTTTAGCGGTACTTACCGTTAAAGGTTTTCTAGAAGAATTGGCAACACGCACCAGTGCTTGTCCGTTCCCTACTAGAATCTCTGAGGGGTTCGGATCGGACTGGAGCTTATTACAGCTGCCCTGTAATTTAACTGTGTCTAGTACTCTTCAAACTGGAACACAGAAACGCCAAATAATGATGCTTAGTGGCAGAAATTAATATTGTAGTTCGACACCGGTGTTTGTCGCCAATTTCATCGACATTTTACTAGATGACAGGCAGGAAAAGGTTGTCTGTATTCTTCGATCAATTATCTACCCACTAGATTCCTGATTAGCGCTTGAAATACGGTATTTGTTTGTATTGTGGTGATGACAGTAAATGTTAAGTACAAATATTTTGTAAGCCTAATTTAATCTTTATGTTTAAGATTTAAGGTTCACAGTAAGCTGAAGCTGATGTTATCCAATGTATTTTCAGATTTTGTTATTTGAAATTTTATGTCGGTACTTCAACATAAAAATAAACGCAAAGTCGGAAACCTCATAGTTTGTGAAAAATTGCTCATATAAAATACGAAAATGTATGAAAAAAAAATTTGCTTGACGCAACTCAATTTTAAACATAAAAGACATAAAAAAAAATACTATGACAACATTTCCCAGTATTGGGCAGTTTTTGAGATATCGACTCTTGTTGGCTTTCCGTAAACCTGTTTATGTGTAAATGTGGAATTAAATTTCAGTATATTTTCATTCAGTTTTTTAGGGAATCAAGATAGTTAGAAAAGAACAAAGGAGCAGATTATGTTACAAGAGCAACATACATACTGCATATATTTTTTTTTAAATAAGAAATAGCCCAAAATCTGCCCATGATAGACTTACTCTGTTTAATAATTTTTTGCTTATTCGGATTAACATTAAAAAAAATTTTTGAAGCGATATCGCCAAGAAAAACCCCCCAAAGTCCTCATACCCCTTTAAATGTATGTATGTATGAGCAAACAGGACCACCTTTCGAGATGCATGTTTGTTCCGGATTCTTTATCTAGAACATTTTAAAAACAAGATTTAAAAAAATGAAAAATAACAGTGTACAACTTATATAAGTTACTTACCTAATATTGTAAATTCTAAATTTTAAGTTATTTTTTTTTTGTAATCTAATAATATTTCTGGCTACACTTACTATTTCATTTACTTTTTATTAATTTGTATTCTAGCATGCAACGTTGCCTTTCTCAACAATAGTTTTATATAAAAGTGGAAACTAATAAGGCTTATGTAAGAACTAAGTGTCACTATTATTTGTATGACTGTAACGCTGTTTGTTTCCCAATAGATAAATAAATAAATAAATAAACATAATAGATCGAAGTCTGTATTTAATTAACTCGTTGACGTATTTACGGCAAAATGGCCTAATTGCCTAAACAAAAACAAAGCGTCACAAATTCACTTGATGCACTTTTTAAAAATGCTAGCTTTTCGTCTCGCGCTCTGCTGAGCTGAAAAGGGAAGTTCTTTTTTGTGTTGTACCAAATTAATTTGTAGCGTTTTTGCACTCCAGCTTATGGTGGCTTATACATTAGATTTTTGGTACATGTTTGCTCAAGTTGACTACCTTAGTAGGTATATAAGCTAAAGAAATAAAGCCCGTATTTTAGAATACAAGTAGGTAAATAGAATAACTAAAATACTAATTTCAGTAACTTTTGTTACTGACTGTTGTTGTTATTGGAGCATTTACTTTACTTCATTACCATCATCATCATCATCATCATCATAAAAACCTATAAACGTCCCATTGCTGGGCACAGGCCTCCCACATGAACAATAGCACGTGGGGGTATTGGGCCATAACCCACCACGCTGGCCCAATGCGGGTTGGTGGGTAGTTGGTGGGTCATCACCATCATCTCAGCCAAAAGACGTCCACTGCTAGACTAAGGCCTCCCCCAAGGATCTCCACAACGACCGGTCTTGTGTTGCTTGCATACTTGACTTAATCCCTCTTTATTCCCTGTCACTTATGTACATTGTAATAATAACAAGTGAGCATCTCAATAGTCAAACTGTGGTATATATTTCTAAGAAATCATGTCGACAATAATTGCATTAATGATAACGGCTAATATGTAGGTAATAAACTAAAATGAAACACTTTATAGTTTTCCTAATTAGTATTAAGACTTCATCTCTTAGAAAAAAAAAGTTTAATTACTAGCTTAGTAAAATATTGATTGCTTCCTAAAGTACACTATTAGAAATAAAAAGGTTAATTATTCATCCAACTGTTATATCCCATTCGCATCAATAAAGTTTATCTATCTTTTTATTACAACCATTGTCTAAACAAAGCGTCATCCTAACTCTATCGCGACCCGATGCCAGTCTCATTCATTACACCCGTCGCTATCTCCACCAAACCGCCAATAAATTATCACACTTATCTTCGGGCGATAAAAACGTAAATTCGACGAGTTTCATTGTCGCTGTGATTTAATTTTACTGGTTAGGTACTTTTCGAAATTCGTGACAATATAATAAATGTTCCATTGTTCTAAGTATTGGATCGAATAAATGGTCCGCCGATTTTTTTCCATTGTCACTGACATTTTATATTAAGAAACTGTAATTGTTAAAATTACCTACTTAAGTTTTTTCAGAAAACAATATGAAAAATTAATAAAGGAATATGAAAGGTTGCTGTAAACCTTTTTGGTTAACAAATTACTCAAATAAAAAAATAAAAAAATAAATAAATATAATTATTTGACAACATCACAATGTTCTGATCCCAAGGTAAGTAGCTAAAGCACTCGTTTCATGGAAATCAGAAACAATGACGGTACCACAACCACCCAGACCCGACACAATATCGAAAAGTTCGTTTTCGACATTGACCCAACCGGAAATCGAACCCGCGACCTCAGAGTTAGCGCCAACCAAAGTCCGTGCAAGCCACTCGGCTACGGAGAGGTCGTCGAAATGATAATAGCAAACGTAATTTTTTTTGGATTTTTAAGAACTATCATTGACATTTTATATTATGAGATTGTAATTGTTAACATTAGCTACCTACCAAGAATCTTTATAAAAATCTATGAAAAATTAATATAAAGGACTATGAAAGATTGCTGTAAAACAAAAATATAACTCAAATGATAATATAGTAGTCATAGTTCCTTTTTTTCCTAGTTGATAGCTTCGTGCGGTTAGTAGATAGTTTTAGCCAGTGTCAAAGTATTTTTTCTTATTAGCTATACAGGGCGTCCCACGCCCATGCCACATGGAGGGAAAGTACCTTAAATATTGTAGATAGAACATTTTACTGAAAGAAGACATTATTTTAATTTTAAAAACAATTTTAACTGCGTTCATAGATTTAAGAATAATTATACGTTTGAACCGGGAATCGAATCCGCTACACGAGAAAAAAAATCACCTGTAGCTTTATCATACCGATCGAAAGGGTTCATCAGAAGGATTATTTTTTGCTAAATAACATAGTGTCAGAAATAAAAGGAAGACCATGAATTTTAACATTTTTAATACAAAATTAATCAATTTATCAAATGCTCAAAATGTCTCCCCTCCTGTTGAATACAAAGTTGCACTCTTTTGATTATTTCAAATAATTAAATAATAATTAAATAATTATATTAAATAATAACCTTCCGGTTGCAGAACGACAAAACCTTATTTTTCAGCAAGATGGGGCTCCGGCTCATAACAGTCACAGAACAAGGGACTATCTCAATGAACACTTTCGTCCCTGGATCGGGACAAATGGACAAACAAAATGGCCGCCAAGATCCCCAGATCTAACCCCGTTAGATTTTTTTTTATGGGGTTATGTAAAAAATTTAGTTTACAAGAACACGTATGAAAGTGTCAACGAGCTACAAACAGAACTTAGACGTATTATTCTGAATATCCACCACAGCAAGATCAAAAAAGCGACAGGGAGTGAAATAATCAAAAGAGTGCAACTTTGTATTCAACAGGAGGGGAGACATTTTGAGCATTTGATAAATTGATTAATTTTGTATTAAAAATGTTAAAATTCATGGTCTTCCTTTTATTTCTGACACTATGTTATTTAGCAAAAAATAATCCTTCTGATGAACCCTTTCGATCGGTATGATAAAGCTACAGGATGATTTTTTTTCTCGTGTAGCGGGTTCGATTCCCGGTTCAAACGTATAATTATTCAAAAATCTATGAACGCAGTTAAAATTGTTTTTAAAATTAAAATAATGTCTTCTTTCAGTAAAATGTTCTATCTACAATATTTAAGGTACTTTCCCTCCATGTGGCATGGGCGTGGGACGCCCTGTATAAATAAACAATATTTCCTTTGTTAATAGATTATGATGAGGACACATACCATGGTCTATGAATTAGGATGAATAGTAATAAGTAGTGACAAATGATATGCCCCCCAAACCTCTTGAGTATCTCAGTAAAGATGTGGATGGATGGATGGATGTGTAAACATAAAAAATATATTTGGTTTTACTGTGACCTCACGCGGATTTCTTGGAAGAATTTGAATAAAAAAAATTATCAAAATACTGTTTTATTTCATTTGCCAACACTTATGCACGTTAATAACACCTAACAGATAAAAATCCATCATTGTTTCACATTAATACTCAACATAACACAAATTTTAGAAGATAAAACAAAACCGCAGACATGACTTTTCACTTTCCCACCAAGAAGTCGGTAATCGTTGTTTTTTACATATTCGTGACAGTAATTATGACATCCACGGGTTAAGATAGCGTAAAATAATAATTAAAACAGTTTCATTCAATTCCTATCAAAATCAATTAAAAAATATGTATTGAAATTCCTGACCAAGGAGGAAGGAGGAGTACATATCTATTTTCTAAAATGTAAATTCGCCTGAAAATCTTTTAAAATGAACACCGCTTTAACTTTCAACTGAATGAAGCTGCATAGCTTAAGAGAAAACTTCGGCACACAAATAGAATGAGATTTTGAAAGGTAATATCATTTCCGAAATCTTTTCTGAACGCTTGTTGAAGTTACTAAAACAAACTATGCATTCCGAGTTCCTTTCCGAGAAAATTTTATGATGTGGATCGAGCGGAACTGCTCTTTTAGTATTAAACTTAAAGCAAGAGTAGCTTTACATTTTTTTTTTGTGGATAGACAGATGAAAAATATATTTGGTTACTGTACACACACAAACACATAATCATAAATTAACAATCACAACGTAAATTAAACAAATTTATAGATTACAGTAAACAATAACAAATCTAACAAATCATTAATCAAACAATAATAATTAGCTTGTTCAAAATGTTTGAGCCGCAAAAGCGTCGTAGCCAACGTAGCTAAGCGTATTAAGAATAAAACTTTCTTTATTTTGAAATAGAGGCCCGCCCCGGCTTCGGGTGTAGGGTGTACTTTTATTTTTAAACATTTTTGATGTGTAACATCTTTCCGCTCGCCTTCTATATATACAATTTGTGGGAGTGATTTCGTAGAAAAGGGACGGAAGTACGTAACAGTGTGATCCGTAACATCCACCAGTGATCGACACTTTAAGCCCAATGTCCGTTGTAGGTAGTAATATTTGTAGGAGTGATTTCGTAGAAATGTGATCGTAACAGTGTGATACTGCCGCACAATTTATGAACGCATTAAGTACAACTTACCGTGTTTGTGATTATGATATTTGAGGTTCTGACATTACGATCTATTTTCTCGAAACTGTTCACATGATCTTTACTGAGTTCATAAATTGCGCGGCAGATAGGATGTGTCAGTGCGACATGTCTTCTAATGAGTATTTACTGCATTTAGAAAAAAAATATACGGAGTCGGAAGCGCGCATTTAAAATCGATAATAAAAACAAGACATATTATTATTTTAAGTGACATATTGTGGCATCATTTTGATATGTCAAATGTATTCTAATGAGTATTTACTGCATTCTCTTTATGATTTGTAAAAAATATAGGTAATTGTTAATTCTTTAATCTATTTCCTATTGTAATATTGATTTCAAAAGATGATATGTCAAATGTTACACATTATGCGACTACTGTAAGGCTCGTTCGTTTTTTTAAATATAGCCTATGTTACTCAGCTAATACCTACTAATGTAGCATTGTAATGGTGAAATAATTTTTTAAATCGGTCTAGTAGTTTTTGAGTTTATTCGTTGCAAACATAAAAAAATTACAAAGCTTTCCTCTTTTTAATGTTAGTGTATATAAAATAATATGATCTACCTACTATTTGTATTGTCCTTTTAATGTTGTTGTACCTATGATGTGAAAGCGTCGGTAGCCGAACGGATACATCAACATCATCATCAGCCTACACGTCCACTGCTGGCCATAGGCCTCTCCAAGTGCACGCCACCGAGCACGATCCGTGGCTACTCTTTGAGATCCACCTCTTGCCAGCCACCTTGCGAAGATCGTCGCTCCGCCTAGTCTAGATAGATACATCGTGGTTCTTTTCCCATAACTTCGTCAGACTATTGACGTGAACCCATGCCTAAAACAAGGGTTAGCTTTTCTGGATGGGTTAACAGGACTAATAGCACTTTAATGGTAATCTTTAAAAAAGTTTTTTTTTATTTCATTTTCATATTAATAAATGACCAAAAAGATTGAACTCGTTCTTCGACAAAACCGTAATACGGTACACAGCGCGTGAGTGTGCAACGGCTATAAATCTAGAACCCTTTTCACGGTAGATGGAACCTTTGCGCAGGGAAGCACGTGACGCGTCACCCAATATGATGGCGGCGATAATTTGTTGTTACAATTTTGTTCAATGTTTTATATTTTTTTGCTGTACAGTTACGAAACAAATGTATTATTTTAAAACATTCGTAAATCCTTCGTATATTTGTCCCAAAACTTTGTTGAATTGAAACACTTAATTTGTATCTATCTTTATTTGGAGGAGCTCGATGGCGTAGGGGTTAAGAGGGGGTATAAAGGTAAATCGCCAATCGTAGATTTGATTTTAACACTAGAAGATAAACCACGATTTACCCGAAAAAAATATCATAGATACTACAGCATACTTGAAAGGGACTGGTTTAAGCGAAAACATAATATAATAAAATTTTATCGATAAAATAAAATCACGAACTTACGTCTACTTTTCAACTAAAATCAATTTATTTTCAATTTGATGCATATTACAGAGCCAATATTTTAACACATAATATCAAATTATATTACAAAGGGACCATATTAGCGATTTGAAAAAAAAATGTATATTTTACGAGTAATTAAACTAAAACTTATTTGGCGCTTACGACATTCTTATTCCGCGCAGAACGCTCCAGTCTGTCGCACCTGACCCGAGGTAACAGGCATGTTTTGTTTCATCGATTAGTCGCGATCACTCTGTTGAGACGAGAGGACTGTGTTTCTGTGCTCAGGGCGCCGAGAAAATATTTCGTTAAAATAAGATATTATTATCATAATATTGTTTTTATTTGTTTTCATTGGTGATGAGTAGTCTCACCTTGAAATATCGACCCTTATGCATTAACTTAGGGCTCACTATACAATGTATTACGAGCGCTGAAGCAATGACGGCGACGCGGGTATCAGGTATAGTATATGCAAAACAGAACGATGCTTTTGACTACTCGTATTGGTGGCAGTAATTTTTTTCACAGTACATACATAATTAAGTTGAATTAGCTATTCTGGATGTATTGTATCATACTTCGTATATTACCGTACAAACTTGTGATTTACAATTATTTTGTATTTCAGAACTGCTGCAGCTCCTAAATGTCGTAATATCTCACAAGCTGATGAATGCTATCCGGTCAAACTCGTACGCGAAAATCTCTCATCAACTCTGTTAGTTCGTTACAGTTGTTTAATTTACAGCTATTCGTATATTTATTTTTATAAAAATCATAGAATGTAAACATAATATTGATTTTTTTATATGTTAACACATGAAAAGTCTATCGTTGTTGACTGTACAATCCAGCTCGAAGATCTCGTAGATCTTGAAGAGCTCGCAGATGAAATGCCTCGCGATACCTGAAAAATAAAATACAATTAAAATAAACTAAAAATTTTATTTCACTTCACTGAATTACGGTAAAAACGTAGTTTTTGAATAAACTTGGAAAAGACTGACACTGAACGATCACAGATTGAAAGAGCTACTATTTTACAGAGGAATAGTAGCGAATGGCTAGAACTTCGCAGGAATTTATTGACAGCATCCAACTTTGGAAAGATTATCAAACGTCGTCCGACCACCAGTGCAAGAATCGTCAAAACATTGCTATACAAGAGCGATATATCTAATGTTGTTTCAATTTTATTGATGATATAGATAACGAAGCAATTGCTCCAAATCAGCTTGCAGCACAACACGGAGTGCAAATAAATCCATGTGGGCTGTTCATAGATAGTGAAATACCATTTTTGGCAGCTACTCCTGATGGTCTGGTTGGAAACGATAGAATTGTGGAGATAAAATGTCCATTATCTGCGTTCAAAATGCCCATTAAGGATGCAATTCAAATGAAAAAAAAAAAGGAATTTAGAAGATAATACATTAGTCATTAACAAAAATGATTCTTGGTATTATCAAGTACAAGGTCAACTTGTAAAATGTGTCTTTTTGCAGTGTGGTCCGGTGAAAATCAAATGTTGACCGTTGAAAAACTCTTGCGCGATGACATCTAATGGAAAAATAAAATGGTTGGTAAACTAACTGAATTTTATACCTAACACATATTCATCATCATCATCGGCCTATCTTAGTCCACTGCTGGACATAGGCCTCCCCCAATGAGCGCCATAGCGCCCTGTTCTCAGCTTGACGCATCCAGCATCTGCCTGCAGTCTATCGCAGGTCATCATCCCACCTGGCCGGAGGTCGTCCTACACTACGTTTACCGAGTCGTGGTCTCCACTCAAGAACACGTTTACCCCAGTGGTTGTCGGTTCTTCGCCAGATATGGCCGGCCCACTGCCACTTCAACTTGCTAATTCTTAGAGCTATGTCGATGACTTTGGTTCTCTGTCGGATGTATTCGTTACGAATCCTATCCTTCAGAGAAACTCCGAGCATAGCTCATTCCATAGCTCGCTGAGCGACTTTAAACTGGTGGACCAGCCCTACCGTAAGTGTTCACGTCTTAGCTCCGTAGCGCATGACGAGTAGGACGCACTGATTGAAAACTTTCGTTTTCAAGCATTGCGTTATGGATGACGAGAAGACTCGACGTAGTTTTCCAAACACTGCCCAGCCCAGCTGGATCGTCTCGATAGCGTCATCAGTGGGTTCCAAGACAGCAAATCTGTCTCCGAAAATCTGCCGTAATTTCTCGGCGCCCGCCATGATTTGGATTGGGTTAGGACGGAGCGTGGACTTCATCAGACGGTTTCTTTTAAGCTTCAAGTTGATATTCAGAAAGCCTCGGAGGAGTCGGTGATCAGACCCAGTATTGAACCTGTTGATCACTGAGACATCTCTGAATATGTGCTTGCTATCCGTCATGATGAAGTCGATCTCATTTTTGGTCACAGTGTCGGGGCTTTGCCATGTCCACTTCCTTTGAGGTTGTTTCTTAAAGAAGGAGTTCATTAAGAACAGCCCCTCTTTCTCGAGGAAGTTCACAAGCATTTGCCCCCTGTGATTCCTAACTCCATAACCATGCGGTCCTATCCGGGATTCGTTGCCAGTCTGGGTTCCCGTAATGAAAATTCGTCAGATCACTGACATTGAAACAGCTAGACTTGATTACTTTAGTTATTTCCATAGCGTAATGTCGTACGGCATTTTACTGTGGGCAATTCTGCCGACATTCAAACTATGTTTTTGGTGCAGAAGCGGGCTATTCGAACAATTTATAACCTAATAGCTGGTAAATCTCTCAGGGAGAAATTTTAAGATATAACATAATGACAGTTACTTCACAATATGTTTACGAGAACCTAATGTATGTTTTTAAAAATAATGAATATTTTCTAAAAACAGTGATATTCACAATGTAAACACCAGAAATAAAAACAAAATAGCAGTACCTTATACTAGGCTCCACAAAAGAAATAATTCATTTAGAGGCCTGTGTGTACGTTTTTACAATAAAGTTCCAAGTAATATTCAAAAACTTGATATAAATAAATTTAAAATCATCATTAAAGAAAATCTTTGTAAAAAAGCTTATTATAAAGTGTCTGATTACATTGAAGACAAAACAGCATGGGTTTAAAATGTTCCAATCACCCCAACAGGTATTTCTAATTTAAAATATTGTTAAGTAATTTTAAACTTGTATAACTTGATAACGGCATATAATTTTGTAACTGTTGTTACTTATATTAAAACTGTGGAGTTTCTTGCGCCCATTCTTCTCCACAGCTAAAAAATAGACGTCCTGAATGGGTAGTACGTAAAAAAATGTTTGGACGATTCAAAAGCACTTTTCTAAAGTTTATCTGAATAAAAAATATTTGACACTTTGACTTTGACTTTGATTACAGAAGGTCTGTTTATCTTAAGTGTAAACAATATTTTAGTTTTTTTACCATTAAAAAAACAATGAAATTTTTCATTAAATTTCAATAGTAAAGATAAAGATTGTTACATTTTAAGACAAGTTAGAATGAACAGACCTTAAATACATATTTTATTGCAAAAATGTTTTTAACTTACCTTCTTTCTGTCTGTTCTTTGCAGTACAGGTACAAGCCAGGGAACGAATTCTGAAAAAAAAATGTAAACCTATGAATCTATGTAAATAAAGCGATATTTTTGTAATAAAATTAGACTTCTTTTTTTTACATTGTCGACACTCTTTAAAGAAGAGATATAACAGTAAGAGCACTTACACACGAGCAGCACTTTGGTATCAATAGAGGTAACTGTAGCGTCGGATGGTAGGCCTTTGACCTTCAACGTGTCGACAGCAACCGCTGACTGTTGCAGTTACTTCTGTCGATAGCAAAGTGCGACTGAAAGGGATAATATAATCTACATGATACAAAAAATAATCTACATAATACAAAAATGCTTAAAGATTTCATGGCACCTACGCCTTTATAAAATAAAACAATATTAAATATTTAAAGTAGCAATATATAATAAGAATATATGATATCATTACTTACCTTTGCGTATTATTTCCCACCAGCAAAGAGTATTTTAGTGTTTCAAAGTACAGCTAGGTGATCCGACTCGCACTTAGCCGGTTTTCATCTGATTATTTTAGGTATACTGTGCGCGATCGCAATAAACACGAGTACACACGAGGGAGCGACCTGCCGTTCTGTTGCGTTGGCCGCCACGCCGTACGCACGGACGAAAGCGGGGCGTGAAAGGGGCGCGGGTGAAATCTGATTTTTTTCTAGGTTTATACGCCCTCTTAAGGCACCCGGTTTGTGATTGCTAAGATTTTACAAAACCGGTCACCGGATGGGTGACCTAAAATGAATCATCTGAAGCTCCTCCGTGTTTTGAAAGGCACGTAAAGCCTAAACACAATCACCAATTTGCAATGCGCCCGCGTGGTGGTTTATGGCCCGTTCTCCTTATCCATTCATAGGGATGGCACGTGCCCCAACAGTGGAAGCATACATCCCCCATCCATTTATTTTATATATTTATGTTATCATGTATCTATCTAATGTTTATAATTTCTATCACTTTGCAGGGTCTATAGAAACACGGATGCTGAAGAGTTGGTAGTCTCAAAACATGCTACTGTCAGCTATTTCACTTCAAAAAGCTTAAAATATTATGACCTGACTCTTTAAAAAATCATTAACAATAACATAACAAAACTTTGTTTATTTGTAAAACATCAGTGTTACGTTTTAAAAGCCGTGCGCTCAGTCCATCCATTCGTTGCGTCAGCGCCTCATTAATCTAACTATAGACAGCTGCTAGTGACGAACACATTGACGGATGGAGTGGCGTTAAGCATTACTGGGAATGGGGGAAATAAATGGGTGCAACCACGGACTGTGTACGGGAAAGCAATTGCGTTATGGATACGATAGAAGAGCTAGACGGCGCAGTAGTAAACGCACTCAGGTTTTGATTGCTGACGTCATCTTTCGCAAAGGCCGGTCATGGGATGACGTTGACAGGTAGATGGATTTTTTTAAATTAGATTAATCACATACATTGTTCTGATCCGAAGTAAGTAGCTAAAGCACTCGTATTATGAAAATCAGAATCAACGATGGTACCAAAACCACCCAGACTCGACACAATATCGAAAAGTTCGTTTTCAACATTGACACGACAGGAAATTGAACTCGGGACCTCAGAGTTAGCGCCGTCCAAAATCCGGTGTGCAAGCCACTCGGCTATGGCGGTCGTCATACTAAGATTTGTGGGGACAGTGGGTGGTAGTGGATTTTACTAAAATAAACTGAATAAATGATTTTGAATTTGAAATGAATTTGAATTTAAATTTGATGTTTTCACTTATGTTTTAGTACCGATTTTGTGACCGACTTTTTGTAGAACATATTCACCGACCAAAACATCGTTCATCGATTGTCGGACGTGGGCGAGAGCTCTAAAGCTGCTTGTTTTGTTTATTACTACAGTAAACACAGAGGCAGTTCATAACCTTATTTTTAAAGTTATGAGAAACGCTGCATGAATAAGAGTTGATATGAAAATGTGCATACATATTTAATAACTTCTTTCTTGCACATCAAGGAAGTACTTCAACAATTTGGAAGGGACATCGCCATTCGTATACATAAAGGCTTATCTTTGTTCGCTTATAAATATGAATAAGCATTGTTTTCTAAAGTTTACGCGAACACTACACATTGAAAAGAAACAACTTTTACGGATCTACTCGCGTTTATTAAACGGTTTTATTTAGTTTGCCCTGTTCATTTATTTTATACATTAGTTTTAATTAATGTTCAACCTGACGTTTGATCTTTTGCGGGGTCCGTGATTATTAAAACTAATGTATAAAATAAACGCGAGTAGATCTGTAAAAGTTGTTTCCTTTCAATAATAACCATTTTTATGGCACAGACTTTACAATATTCTTACGGTTGTTTTGTAGTTTTCCGTGAGTAGGTTTCATGTAATTTAATTTAATCGAATGTGAAGTAATAAAGATTTTTTATTTATTATTTTTTTATTTATTTATTTTATTTATAGACAAATGACATTATCCTCATCCATATCCACATGCACACTACTGCTTATCATCCACAAGCAAATGGACAGGTAGAACGCTGGCACAGAACGCTCAAGGCCGCACTGATGACGAAATGCAACCGAGTCATCTGGGTCAAAGAACTACCCATGATCCTTCTCGGACTTCGGACTGCAATACGAGACGACACGAAAGTCAGCGTAGCACAACTGACCTACGGCACCACACTTCGGCTTCCGGGAGATTTCTTCACCGCCACTGCGACATCTCAAGATGATATTTCATTTTCGTACATGACGAACTTTGCACTTGTTCGCATGTTTTCGTACGCAATGATGCAGCGAAGAGCTCACTTACGCCACCTTACAACGGGCCATACAGAGTGCTAGAGCGCCACGAGAAATTTTACTCCGTACAGTTGCCGAACAGAACAGCCGTCATATCGATCGACCGCCTGAAACCAGCCTTCCTGCTACACGACGAGCACAGTGGCGAAACCCACCGCGAGCAACCGCCGCCGCCCGTGATGGAGACTGAACCAGCAACGAGACCCGAGACGCAGCCGGCCGCGAATGTGAAAACGACCGGTTCCGGGAGAATCTCGAAGCCCGTCGTTAGATTTAATTTTAATTCATAATAATTAATAAATAGTCTATTTTTAGCTCCTTCGCGCCGCGGGTATTTTGCTTATAGGTACGGCAGATACCGGTGAGCGAACCAACAGGGTGTCATTTTACACCTGTCGCTCCGTTGATAGTTAGTCATATTACAAATATTATTTAATAATTGATAGATTCATAGTTTACAACAAATAGGTATATTGTTAATTACTTTTACCCTTTTCTTTTTTTTTGGGGGGAGTGATGTAGCGTCGGCTCGGACTTTGAATCTAGAGCACACACACTCGCTGTTTCCAGCTGACGCACATACTTAAGCATTAGCAATAATTAGTATATAACATGTAAACAACAAATAAACAATCTCTTAGCGCTCAGCTCACGAAGCTATAGACAACATACTGGCTGTTTGATTTATATCTCCCACGCTAGGAGCTAAAAATGTTTGTAGCATTGTTGTGTTCCGGCAGCTAGAGATAAGATAGCCAGTGCCTCACTAGTTGAGGTTCCCGGGTGAAGTGCGCTTCCATCATTGGCCTTATCATCACTTTACATCAGGTGAGATCAAGGCACTGTGCTTGCTCGTAAAATATTTAAAAAAAATAAGAAAAGTATCAAGTCGAGTCTTTAAAATCAAGGAAAGGACAAATTTTTAAGACTTTTTAGTCTCGAGCATCGACCCCCTTCATCTCTAGTTCATGTAGGAAGAGCTAAACCCAGCTGTAGAGCGTTTACAGGCTGATGGTGATCTTTCAAACTATCATTCGTTCTAAGCAAACCCTAGTACCGATTTTCAAGTATCCCTAAATCCGAACAAGACAGCAACATCACTACACCATATGAATTACAGTGCCGTTATTGTGCAAATTTTCTGCATAATACACGTTTATCGCAGACCAAGGAAGACTGTTTGTTACACAAAATATGCGACGTGGCAACGCACTATGAGTGTACCGCCTTGAAGAGAATGACATAAATTATTTTACGTGTAAAAATTCCAGCAGTAAGACCAACACACTAGCTGATTAAAATCAAATCATGTAAGATTAATTAAGAAACTAGTACATTGTCAAATGTTAATTTATGGTATACTCGTAGTACATTTTGTAACGTAGCACTACATTGTCAACCTAGCATTGGTTAATTTGTCAGTCTATTTGTGGTAAACGGTGTTGGTGACAATTCTACCAATTCATTTGTCATTATCTGTCTTATCCATTATGTATTGTCATTGTTTGTTTACCCTAATAAATGAAAAAAAAAAGAAAAAAAAATCTAGAGACAATAGAATAAATTTATCAAAGGTTAGTACTAAAGGTTAGGCTAAGCTACTACTAATCTGTAATTATATAGGTATCTATAATTTTTCCTTCCAAATAAAGTTCATAATTCGTTGAGTTAAAAACAATTAAAAATCATAGATGCTAAGTAATGTGAGAATTTAAATTATAGTCTGCTTATCCAATCACACTGTATGTCATGCTTGATTATAAATACAATATGGCCGTTACTTTGAACGAAATTTGCAGTACCTTTCACCAAATGGTGATATAATGTATTGCATGAATTAAGTGAGTAATTATAATTTTCAAAGCGG
Source organism: Eudonia mercurella (assembly GCA_963082485.1). Taxonomy (NCBI): domain Eukaryota; kingdom Metazoa; phylum Arthropoda; class Insecta; order Lepidoptera; family Crambidae; genus Eudonia; species Eudonia mercurella. The sequence goes on from OY720036.1 coordinate 16,665,891, forward strand.
GTAGCCATCTATTTGGCGATGTCAGGTGTTCAAATTAAAAGCTTGTCAGTGTGCTTCGTTGACAACGTTAAGCTCCAGTTGTTGTCATGTCGCAGTCGTTAATCTCACCAACTAATATTTAACCCCCATGTTAAAATCTTCACAAAACCAAAAATTACAAATCTTTTCATTCAAAATTAAACTTTACATAGCACAGTGGAGACCTTGTACCGAGAAGAAACAGCAAGAAACTCGTCATATGCTGTTTCTTCTGCAACATAGTAAACTCACCAACCTGCAAAAGACCTGTGTGGTGAGTTATATCCTCATGTGCTTCTTCATGTGGGAAGGTTCGAGGTCCGAGTTCAGAAGTCGGATGTCTCTAACTAACCCAAGATCATTTTATGTCTCCACTCCTGGGGCACTAGCCTTCCCTAATATGAATGATTAGGGAGACCGGGCCATAAACCACCATAATGATGAATTAATGTTGCGTATAAACTCTCGCGTATTACTCTGTCAGTTTCATTTTCCCATGTATTATTTTTCACAAAACTGCCCATCTCTCTGTTTATTGCTTCTTTCCATTTGGTTGCCTCATCAAATGTAGTCACCTCCTGTAAATCACTAGAAGCCAAAACGTCACAATAGTTACAGTATATGCAATAAATGCCGCCATACTTGACCTTTATGAATTTGCAAATCTTCTTATAAAATTCCGTAATAACGTTTTCTTTCTTTAAACTTTTCAACCACGCTCTGCTACCATATTAATATAATGAATTGAAAAAATGAAAAAATGAAAAAATGTTTATTTCCATAAATTGAATTAAAAATGCTTTATATTTATTTAACTACAATTTTATTTATAGAAACAAAACTCTCTTACATTTATTATTACATAGCACATACACACACATAGTGTTGCCAATATAAAAATATAATTACTAACAAAACTGACCGGTAATATAATCGGCAACCAATACAATCGAAACGCGGTTGCGAAACATTTTTCTCGATTCACAATCGAATACATTCCTGTTAAATTTGTATCGTCGCTGAAAAGGTTTACCGGTTAAATTGTAACATATCGCAGAGATATTATTCGCCATAGTGTAGGTAAATAAAACAGTAAAAGCTGTGTCGATGATATATATATGTAAATACCTTTGTTACCGACTGTCTAAGGAACGTAATCGGTAAATTTTCAGTTTGTAGGCTCCAAAGTTTTTGAATTTTTTTTTATGAGTCAAGCAGTTGCAGCAGCAAAAAACAATCTACAACAACTGTTGTAGATTGTTTTTTGTTATAATTAATTGTAATTTTTTTACTACCACTGTCACTGTCAGACAGTTTTCGCCTCGGCGTTTTGTTATTGATCTTTGCTTGTGTTATAGTATATTCGTTTCGTTGTTACTATTATTCGTGTTATTTTATATTCGTGTTTTTATTTATGTAAGTTACTACTTACATGAATAATATACGATTTGTTTTTCTTTTCCTGTTTTGTACCACAGAGTATTTACTCATGTGCTAGTGCAGCAGGCCCCGCTTGCTGCGTATACTGAGCTGTACACAGTGTTGACATCGCAGGACGCAATTGTAAATTGTTATTATTTTTGTTATTTTTGTTACATGTTGTACGTTTAATTGTGTGTTTTGTATGTATGTACAATAATACTGATTCCAATAAATGTTTTTTCTTCTTTTTCTTCTTCTTAGTAGGTATTATTGTAATTATCAAATATTTTATAGACTGAACGAACTGATAATCTAGCTAATTGTTTTTGGCTAGTACTAGCATACTTGTTGTGCTTTGTTGCTATGTGTGTAAACTTGATGTACCTAAGTGGGTACACAAAAATGCAATTGAAATAATTTATTATCGTACGTAGGTTCTTAGATAAGGTTGAATAGACTAATTATCTGTTCCTATGCTTTGTTGTGTATATTTTACCTAGTATTTCTATTTACGAATTTTGCGAAAATTGCACCTATCCTGTTATTGAGAAATACAAAAACATACTTTTTCTTGAAAAGTTTGTAAATCTATTTTTTTAAGATTTATTTTAAATATCTGGAAATAAATGTTTAAGTTAAATATATAGCTAGAAAAACTTCTAAGTTTCTAAAGTTAACATGAACTAAAAAAAAAGAAAAAAAGAGAAATAAATAAAAAAGTCAAATAAAGAAAAAAAAAATCCATTCTATTCTATTCTGTTCTATTCTAAAATAGTTTCTAACCACATGCTCAATATTCAATATTGTTTTCATTGCATACTATGTTGGTATAGAAACATGGATATATAGACCGTTAGTCCTAGTAAACGGGAATTAAGCGGTGCATCTCAATGGTCGGGTTTATATGCAGGGAGATTACAACCGACTGCTTTTATTGCCGCTGTTAGTTACACTAACTGTAACTGTTGTTGTATTAACTCCGCAATATTGTCGATATTCAAATAACAATTGAATTGTGATATATGTCCTTTTAATTTGTAGATATAGGGTTGAAACCTTTTATTGTGTTAACTGTAAATCGTTTTATCTTGTTTTTTTTTTGAGAATATGGAATATGCTTTAATAATCTTATTTACTTACCCACATTGAGCTAACGTGGTGGCCCAATCTTCTAATCTTTATTATTATTATAATGTTATGTCTAAGAAGAATGTTGTAATGTAAATGTTGTTATATTTAAATTCTTCTGGTACCTTCGGAAGACTAGGTTCGTGGTGCCAATTCGATACCTCAATATTATGGTGAGTGGGAGCCATTTCAGGGCCACTAGATTTAAATTTATTTTTTGTTATGCATCTACTAGTTGTTTTTCTTTGTGTGGCAATGAATAAATGCTTTTTTTTTTCTCATACAAATTTACATTTTTAAATATTTTCTAAAAAAATAATAAGTACTAAAAACATTTAAAAATATAAAAAATAGGGGTCCACCGGCATCGGGACCAGGATCCATTATTATTATTATAAAACGAGTACCTACCTAAGTATGATGTGAACATTTTGTATGATTTTTAATTTTCCGGTTAATCAATATTGTACCTACGCTAATAAAAAAATTGTATTAGAATTTGAATATACCTAAACATCCTTTTGGTATTATTAATTTAACTTATTTTTTAATCTCTCTTTAATGTTTTTTTGTATGTCCCAATCAGATGGAAGTAATGAAATATCACTTTCAAAAATGATATTACTCGTAATGTGAATATCCTTTGTTAAGTATGCAAATACGCAAACCTGATATAAATCACGACGCGTGATTTATCTTGAATAAATTAATACTGTAAACTTCGTGAAAAACGTTGTAAGTCGAAAATTTGTGTTTTCAGTTAGGATGGTCTTTACCATTTTAGTTATTTGAGTACCCAGCAGTAGACGTCTTTTGGCTGAGATGATGATGATGATGATGATGATGATGATGATGATGATGATGATGATGATGATGAGTACACTGGCTAATACATTTTAGAGATGTTTGTAAATGTAAATAAAAAATTCATATTTTTCGTATTTAAACATCATTTTCATATAAAAGTCCCATTGCAGTTTAATTTAGCTTAGACTTTCTCACATAAACAAAAACAAACAAATAAACAAAATCAAACAGGGAGATTATAACTAAACCCACACAGAATATATTAAAATAGCTTGACGACATAATTTTTTGTCGTTAACATATTAAATAACAAATTAAATTATTCTAATAGGACGCATCACGACTATTGAAATAAAATAATGAGGAACTGTTTCGATTTTTATGAAAAACGTTTAATGACACGATTTGAGTTAGCAATGGGTTTGTCATTTACATATTTCAATTTGAGATTTGATATCTAAACAATATAATTTCATATATCAATCTGTACAAAGTTCCGTGTGGTGTCGGTTACAAAGAATAGCACCAACCCATCTCTTTCCGTGGTGGGTGTCGTAAAAGTCGACTAAGGAGATATTAACCGCTTCTGTGGTCTTCGCCTCTTTGGATAGATGGCACTGTGCCGCAATAAGCACTCAAAAATTAAAAAGCAGTGACAAAATTCAGCACTTACGTCAGCCTTCCCGGTAGCATAACGGTCAGTGCAGCCGCCCGGATTGCGGAAGACCCAGGCTCGATTTCTGGCTGGGTCGGGTCGGTGTTTAATTGTTTCGCTGTATTTTATATTTATATAAATATTTAATTCAGTTTCAGTGCAGCAATTAGCACTTAAAAATAAAAAGTAAAATTTTAAATATTATGAAAGTAGATTATTAAACGTGAACGTTTAATATCATTATATATTCATCCAGAATACATTAAAAAAAACAATTTTGGTAAAAGTCGACTTGCCTCGTTCTTTACGGAGGGTATACACATACAGATTTGTCGGAGACGTTATCGCAATCAGCTCGTATTTTCGGGAAACACGTTTTTATTTCAATTTGTTATTTATCTTAAACTATTTAACATCAGGTATTTTATAAATACATTTAAATGTCTCTTTGTGAAGAATAACCTTACTTTTTTTTTAACTTCACACACTCTTTGTTTTTTCTTTATTAATCTTATTTTTTTCTCTTGTGTGTATACTGTCTGCCTCTTCTTTTTTCTTTTTGTATTTATGTATGTTATTAATAAATGTTTTTCCTTCTTTCTTTCTTCCTTAAACAAAGACATTGATATCGACATAAACTTCTATAATACTCGCCAACGAAACAACACCTTATCATTACAATGCTAACTAGCATTCTAAGTGTACCTTCACAAACTCAAATAAACATTTCAACCTGATACGAACCATGGCCGGCTGCGCAGAATTACTAACTTGCACAAATTAACTCACTTCATAAACTTGGACCCTTCTTATACAAGCCCTTAGCTGTAATTATGTTTTATAGCGCACCGTACTCTATTACCGGGGCTCGCGCGGGAAACTTCAAATATTTCGTGATGCGGTGGAAAATGTTCTCACATACTTACCTACTATTGTTTGTGCTTCAATATGGGGTGTAAGCACAAACTTGTTCCGTTATACGAATGGTGGTATGTGTTTATAATTAAAGAACCAGTTATTAAATAATGTTTGTAGCTTTGTAGCGCTTTATTTCCTATAAGGTCCCTTTTTATCAACTGCAAATATTTTGACAAAACATCTAATTATATCAGAGAAATAAGGCCCTAGCATTAAAAAAAAAATCAGACTAATAGTGTGTGTGTGTGTACTAATAATGTGTCAGAAAAAGTAAAAAAATATTTTTTTTTACTTTTCCTGACACAAAAATTGTAATATTTTTAAGAGCGGCCTCTCTGTCCGTTTTTTTGAATGAAATTAGGTGCACGTGTAAGCGGTGAAGGCATTGCGGCCTCTCTGTTTCGGCTCCTATGAATTGAAACTACCAAAAGTGCTTTATTTTTCTTTTAATCAAAATGTCTTTTGGCGTTTTTCTTGAAAACTAGCGTATTAAAATGAAAGTTATTTTCATAAAAATTGTTTATATCATGTTGTTGAATATATCCTCAAAATATTTGCAGTTGATAAAATGTGACCTTGTATAATTTACTTCTGAATCTGTTTTTCTTTCGATTAGTAAGACTCACTAACTTTTAAAGTGCACAAGCAATTCTTAAGATTTAGGTGAGTAGATCAACTAGTCGCTTGTATCAACCTTAACTTTTCTACTAATTAAGATGCCTATCACAAAATGCGCGCGCTCGCGCTTTCTTAGTACTACGAGCGGCCGACGACCACGCGACGCATCGCAAAAGTAGCATTTTGTGCAGTTTTAATTAATTAACGTTAATTCTGCTATACATTTTACTTAATAATATTAAGGAGATATTTACAGCTAATTCTGAACGTTTTATGGCTTTCAATGGGATTTTTTTTGTAGAAATTCCATTCATATTTCGAAATACCGAGGCCGCTACGAACTTAACCACTATTTAAGAGATATTATTATATATATTTCATTTCGTTTGCTTAGTACAGTAGTTCAATCCATGAGCTTGAAAATTGCCGTCAGCGTATTTAATTGAAAACTAGTTTCGGAATTTGGGATTTATATATATAGATAAAGAAAAATTGCAGAAAGCGAGGCCGCTACGAATTAAACTAATAAATATTCTCCACCATACAATAAGTCAAAATTGTCTAAGGGTTTCAGTTTATTTTATTTTATTTTATTTTTTATTTGATTGCATACACATGCAATCAAAGTTTGATTCTTGTAGCGGATATGTGCGCATATGTGTATATGGATGGACATATGGATATAAAAGGTGATAATACAATTTTGACCTTTACAGCATAACGGTTCCTCAAGCCGTGGTTATAGAACATCCTCAAAGGGTTTCTAGAGGGGATGGCATCATTCAACAGTAAATTCTCCAAGGCATTCGGATCGCACGATAGCGGAACCATCTGAGGGTGCCTCCGAAGACTAGGACCTCGGTAAAACATAGTTACCGTTTTCGTATAATTACATCTTAATAGGTTTGTAAGTTATCATAATAATGGTTTAGGATAACGATTCTCGATTGACTATTTCAGCTTCCCTTCAGTTCGTAAATCAAGCTGCGAGAAGCTTCCCTGTTAAGAATAAAAATAAATATGCAACAATTACAACATTTAGCAAAAAATTCTTATTAGCTTTAGCCCCCCATAAATTGCTTAATCCTTTGTTAGGGCGTTACGTTTTGTAATTAAGCACCTTTTAAGGTTCATCCGTATCATAATTCGCAATGAAGCTTAAGCAAAAATTATGGCCAGATGCAAGTTAGGATCTCAGGTCTGAAAAAAATAGGATAAAGAAAAACGTTGGTAATCTTTACATTTTTAAAACTTTCGTGTTCCATCATAAGCACTTTAACCACATGAGTGATGTGCAGAAAAAACTTAAATATTAACGTTGTGCATTTTTGATATTTTGGAATGGTTAGGGAATAATTTTGCACGAATTGCTTTAATTATCAGTATAAAAGTCATTTATGTGGTAGAATACAATATTTATTTATTGGGCTATCGTACACCAACATGACAATTTATATTACATTAAAAAGTTATATTAAGTTATATTAAAAATTTATATTACGCCGCGCCAGCTGTCTACTCTCCATCCGTCTTACGAATTTTCGATTAGGTCACGTGTCCTGACGCGAGTTTAACATTTTTTACCCATTCCAAAAAAACTGCACAACGCCGCTAAAGAAGTTTTCACTTCAAAAAAACAATAAAAATGACGTATTTTTTGTAAGTAGGTATTTAAATAGCGTTTGACAGGTGACAAATTTGCAATACAAATACTAGTTCTTTTTACGTTATCGAATGTTGAATTAAACTCGCATTTATCCCTCGTATGCTCAAAGATGTATTCTGTACAAACCTTATGCGAAACAATGAGTATGCCGAAAAACGTTATGCAACCATAGATTATGATTTTTGATATTCTGAGACCCAATATGGACCCGCTTTCAACGACAATTTTAGAATTACGCTTCATCGCACCGAACGTTGCCCGAACAAACGGCGCTCGTATAGGAAAAACGGAATGCATTCAAAACGTGTTTATTAATAAAAGTAATAAAGCCTCCATTCATACAAAGACGGACGGGCGCGGTATTATTCCAGTTCACTTCACACACCCTTCCCATTGTCTGTTGTTATATACGATCCCTATTGTTTACCCTTTATTAATTAATTTACCCGGGACTAAGCCTTGGTGTTTGGGAAAAAAATAAAAAATGAAGAGCACGAAGTACCAGGCTGCCGCGTGCTTTTATTTGTTTTTTATCAATGTCTTCGCATTGACTGTGTATTGAGTAAGCGTAGAATTTAATATGACGATCGATGGCGCAGCGACTAGCGCATTCGTTGTGATATTGAAGGTAAAACCACTTTTGCAATGCCTGGATCATCGATTGGGTGACCAAATAAAATTATCTCGAGCTCCTCTGCTTCAGAACGGTTATAAAGTCCCGGTTATTGTGGTGAAAATGGCGGTCGTTTGAATTCTCCGACCAACATCAGGTCTAGTTTGGCTTTGACTTCTTGAGGATATAAGCCTTCATGTTTAAGTGGGAAGGCGTGAGTCAAGCAGTAGGATGTTTAACAGACTGATGATGATTAAACTAAGTCACTAATATTTAAGACTAATATTTAGTATTTTTGTCAATCTAATACCTTTAAACGAGCTATTCTTGTATATATGTACATATAATACACACACCGGCATATTTAGCGGAACACAAAAAAAAGGCCGAATTTCCTTTTTGTGCAACATTGCTGGCTGGTTTTCACTTTATTTAATTTTAGAACAAAATATTTTTAATTGAAAAAACAATTGAATGTCTCCCTACATGCAATTGTTTTTGCTTTGTTAGAACTTACACCAATGTGAGCTAATTTTCTATGGTGGTTATTTTATTCTTTGGTTTGAAATTTCGTAAAATTTACATTCAGATACAATATTATTTGTTGTTTTTTTTAATTTAAATTCTCTTTGAACGTCAAGGACATCATAATGCCCGATTTGACCCCAACTGAGATTGCCAAGGCAGTTGAGATTAGGAGAAATGGTCACACCTATAGAGCGATCTCCAGAATGCTTGGTCGACCTGTTTCCATTATTCATCGCAGTATTAAACGATTCAGGGAGGCTAATGCTTATGTGAGAAGACCAGGACAAGGCAGAAAAAGGGGTACTTCGAGCAAAGATGATCGTTTCATACAACTTCGCGTACGTAGGAACCCCCGCCTGACTGCTGTCCAAGCGAGAAATGAGCTTAAAGAAATTCGAGGTGTATTAGTAAGTGAGCGTACGGTAAGAAGAAGACTCAAAGAAGCTGGTTTTGGTTCGTTCATGCCCGCCAAAGCTCCAAGACTTGAGGTACATCACCGTAGGAACAGACTCACTTTCGCCCGGGAACATCAATTTTGGAATGCTGACCATGGGGTAAGGTATTGTTTACTGATGAGTGCAGAATTCTTTTGAACCAAGTTGATGGAAGGCAAAGAATATACAGACGCAAAGGAGAACGATACAATCAAGCAAATTTTGAAACTACCGTGTCATATGGAGAAGGATCAATAATGGTTTGGGGAGGGATATGCTTGGGAGCTCGTACGGACTTGGTGGTGATCAATGGAGGGAATCTGAATGCAGATCGCTATATAAGAGACATTTTACAAGAAAATGTTGTACCGTTTGCCCCCTTTATCGGTAATGGCTTCACTTTGATGCAGGATAATGCTCGACCACATACTGCTCAAACAACTCTAGCATATCTGAATGATGTGAATATCACAGTCATGGAGTGGCCGGCGAGATCACCGGATATGAACCCGATAGAGCACATCTGGGACTTGCTGAAAAGAAGGGTTAAATCCAGATCTCCAGCTCCAGTCAACATGGGTGAACTGCGAACCGTCTTAGTTGAGGAATGGCAGAGACTGCCTCAAGAGACTCTGGATAACATTATTCTCAGCATGCCTAGAAGGGTGGAAACTTTATTTAAGGCAAGCGGAGGAAACACACGATATTAATTTGATTATTTTTCCTTAAAAACATGTTTATAAACACTTTTTAAATTTTCGTTAATGCCTTCAATAAAAGATAATTTTAGTTACAAAATGTGTATCACATGTGAGCTCATTTTAATTTTAAAAGGTATAATTTTAAACAAGTAAAGCAATATATATATATATATGTTTTTCAAATAAAGCAATAATTAAAAAAAAAATCAGTCCTTTTTTTGTGTTCCGCTAAATATGCCGGTGTGTGTATATAATCTGAATCTCGGAAACAGCTCCAACGATTTTCATGAAATTTAGTAGTTAGTAGTTAGTAGTTAGTAGTAGTAGTTAGTAGTTAGTTTAGTAGCAGGGGGTTTCGGGGGCGATAAATTGATCTAGCTAGGTTTCATTTTTTAGAAAACGTCGTTTTATCCGTAAAAAATACCGAGAAAAGCTCGGTCTAGGTCTTTGGATGGACTGATTGTTTAACTAAACTGATTCAATGTAGTACCTATAAATTAATTTTTCCGAAGATATGGTTGAAACAATGTAAAATTTTTATAAAGATTTTAATCAGGCATCCCATGATAACTGCTTTCGTAGTTGGGATTAAAAATATCCTTATTCAAACTCTTTTATCCACCTACATCTATGCATCTGCATATATCACGTTTAGTATAAATATATTTCGCAGCTTTCCAATATTTAAAAAACCTGAATACATTTAAATACATTTAAAACTTTTACAAACGATTTGCCTTAAGAGCAAATAATGCCTCTTTTTATCTCCGCTTAATAGATTCAAATAACAAACCGTGTTCTATTTTCTCTTTTATCGACGCAATTCGATTGAATGACACGTTTTGACGCTACTGCTCCCTTTTTTGTATTTCCATTGCTAGGTTTACTGTGTAGCTTCATTAGAATTTATCACACTGTTTTTATTGTCTGATAAATTTTGTCAATAATTAGTGCAAAGTGTATGGACTCAGCAAGGACATTTTATTTTTCAGTATTTGCGAATTGGTCAATATATTTGAGTGTTAAATTGTATCTTTGTAAGGTTTTACTAGCGGATGATCAATTATGAAATTAATTAATTTAATTAATCAATTATTAAAATGACGCAAAGGATGTTTTAAAATATTTAGATAATATCCCAGAATGGGGATTTGCTTGACCTTCATCTTACCTATGTTATGCGAGAATAAGGCTGAAAGTGGAAAAAATCTCTTCACTCTCAATTATCACCAGCTCATTTTTATCTCCCAACTGCTGTCACGAGAAAAAATTTGAAGAGGCGAAAAAAACAAAAGGAAATTCTAAAAACAACATTCAAAATTATCCTCTACATTACCAGAATAATTGAATCCCAAAGGGAACCAATTCAAAAAGTCAGCCTTAATCAAATAGTAGTTTTGTGACTAAACTAAATTATTCTCCGGATGTCTCCCTTTGGAGATCCCAGCAATATAAATTACATGCAAATGACCAAATGTAAATTTGATAGGCGACCCTTCGAAAAGTGGCTCTCAAGCAAACTACCTATTTGTCTGACCCAAACTTTGTCATTGCGAACCTATTATTGGTCTAATATTTACTAACACCTTAAAAGTCTCGGGTATGATTTTTGTAGGGCAATACTCGTTGATGTAGGTTTACTGACATAATATATTTATTGAATCTTATATGCTTAATAAACTAGCTTATTAATCGTTTACAAACTTATCCATTTATATACATTTTCTTCTTTATTATAATGCTTTATGCACTTAGAGAAAAAGAAAAAGAAAGTTTTTTTATTGACGCAGGACTTCTTGATGGGAAAGTAAAGAGTCACATGACTCTGACCGCTGAGATCAACGGTTTTGCTTTATTTTTTAAAATTTGTGTTATGTTGACAAATGTGAAATAAATGGGAGATTATTAACCGTAAAATGTCCGTGAACGTGAAAATGAGTGTTGGCAAATACAACAAAACAGTGCAACGTCTTTTTTTTAATTCTTTCAAGGAGTCTGCGTGAAGTCTTAGTAAAGCCCCACATCTTTACCGAGTTACTCAAGGGGTTGGGAGGGTATGTCATTTCTCACTTCTCATTACTATTAACATTCATTATCATCATTTTAACAAATATAATTATGTTTCTATTTATAGAACTTATAAAAAAATTACTTTGACATTGGCTAAATGTGGTAACCACACAAAGGCTCCAACTAAAAAAAAAAGTTATGTTAATAAATTTTTATTCGAGTGTTTGAAATTAGATGTGCCATAATTGATTGATAAACAATCAAAATTCGTGTCTGGATTTAAAGCACCTGATGTGTTAATTGCGAGTCAAACTAGTACATCGTTTTCGGGACCTTTAGTATGACTTTTTATTATTTCGTATAACTAAGAAACACAAAGATGCTACCTTCGTCCTGTTGAAGTTAGCCGCTATTTAAATAGTCATTACAAGCTACACAACGACGTTATAATTACCCACTAGTTAGTAGCGAGACAGTATCGATAGTTTAATTTTCCAATCGATATAAGTTATAGAATTTCAATTATAATAACTGTATCGGAATGTTATTAGTTTAATTATCATTAATTAAAAATAAGTTGATGATAGGTACTGTTTTATATATAAGTACAAGTGTAGTATCATATTTATTATCATAACCCGTGTGAGTACATATTTTAAGCGCACAGAAAAACAAAATATGCAGGATACAAGAAATTATTATTTTCGTTAATTATTAATTCCCATCGTAACCGCATATATAATTATTTACACTTTTATAACTACAACTCTATCGATCTCCAAAAAGGCATCGTAACTGCATCTCTGTTGACCAAATGCCTACGTGTGCTTGGCTTTGTACATTGCTTCTATTTTGGTGCTTGTGAACGCCTAAGAAAGGCAATTGTACAGTCTTAAAAAGATCTCGAAGAATCTGTCGTTTACACTGGATAATACTAAAACGCTGGTTAGTAAATTACCATTCGTAACTTAAGCTTATCGTTGTTACAAACATAATTATCTTTCTTAATAAGAAAAAGTAAACTAAATAAAAAACTTTCCAATGCTTTTTAGGCGACTAACTCTATCGATAGTACTTTACCGACATTAGAACATCACTATTCTGTAAGTCAAAGCGACTCAGCCTCATACATAACCTGTAAGATACAAAATGATATCTCGATCTCCACAAAGGCATCGTAACTGCATCTCTGTTGAGCAAATGCTTACGTGTGCTTGGCTTTGAACACGCGCCTGCACGTTGGACTACCATAACCCATCAAATTTCCTTAATAGAATTTGAACTTTATGTATATGGCTTAAGGTTGAACATTTATTGAAGAAATTTGACAGTTTTGGATAGGTTTATATGCAGGCGTCTGTACATTGCCTCTATTTTGGTGCTTGCGAACGCTCAAGCAAGACAGTTGTAGCGTCTTAAAAGATCTCGACGAATCTGCGGATTACGCCGGATACGCCTAAAACGCTTACGTGGATATATTTGAAATTGTGTGTGAATAAGAGAATCGTGTAAAGAAAGTACTTGGTATAACTTGTGACAGTCAGACATATTTCAATTGAAAAAATTTGGTGTACCTACATCTCACTCGATATATTGCTGTTAAAAAACTTGAAAGCTTTTGTTATAAGATTGGAAAGTAAAACACTTTGAGAAATTGAGAAACTCGAAAATGTGATTAAATTTATTTCTAATAATAATAATACAAGTATAACAAGGATAACGCTTGGCTAACTTCTCTATTATCTTCTCTAACTATCGGAAAACAACTTTCAATAAATTAAGTTTTTGCCTCTAGACGTTCCTATCGAAGAAATAAATAAAAACATTTATTAACAACACACACCTATATAATATACTTACAAAAAATTAATGAGGCATATATACACACGAGAGAAAGAAAACAAACGAGCCTTACAGTAGTCGCATATGATATGTAACATTTGACATCTCACCTTAGTAATAAGCAATTTTAATATTATATTCTGAAAAAAAAGGGTCAGGTATTACATCATTTTATAACTATAAAATAAATGCAGTAAAAACTCATTAGAAGACATTTGACAAATCAAAATGACGTTTGATAGTCAAAGGACACAATATGTCACATAAAATTATAATTATGTCATGTTCTTAGTATTATAATATTGTAAGTTTACAAAATGGCGCGCGCTTGCGCGCTTCCCCGACTTCCTGTTACACTGTTACACATACTTCTGTCCCATTTCACGAAATCACTTCCAAAGATGTTACACATCAAAAAGTGTGAAGAAACACGGTAACAAACTATACCAAACATACTATCAGGTATTGTAACTATCTCCGATTTATAGCGCAGAGACAGACAAGGCAGTAATGTGCAGGAGGCATTACCATGAATCACCGCGTGTTTACTGGTGCCCTCAAAAACACCTCGTTCCACGGAGTTCCACGGAGCTCCGTTTGAATCAAAAGTCACATACGTTACACTAAAACGTGTGACCACATTTGGAGATACTAGTAAAGAGACTTTTACACTAAACGATGCGATTGGAAAGACTATAATTTCATTTAGTTTTGTAAGACTATCTATGATCTATGATGATATCTATGGTGATAACTATGATCTAAGACAGCGCTACATAAGATGTAACCATAAATTATTTGTATTTAAGTCTGATCGGTCATAAGTCATAGGTATCATAACCTGTGTGAAAATGTGCGTATGTGTTCACTTGTTTATAATTTCAAATAGAACAACACATTCTACGTGAATTTTAGCACAATGACTGACGGAGGATTCGAGAATGCTAGTAGCTTTTATACCGGTCTTAAAAAATGATGAAGTTTTCTGATCAGTATTGCCACACTTAATTGATAAAATTCAACCATTCATCTACAACAAAAATTTCGAATCAAATGCTTAACTTTTAATAATGTCTTTCACAGAACAGACACATTACATACATGATCGGTTCCCAACAAAATCGAATTAAAATCGTGACCCGTAAACGGCTCGATTCGGTAGCCAAAAATGCGGCAAATAGAAAGAGTGCGACAAATAAAACTGTACCCGAAGCTAATTGGAAAGCCGACATATAAATCAGCGGGCACTCTACCCAAAGAACAAAACAGCCGAACGCCAAATGGCTCGCCTCGTTTGGCAAAGGAATTTTGATATACGACTTCAAATCTGGCGATTTTAAGCTAAGAGCGGATAAGCTACGGTACCGCCAATAGGTTGTTTGCAATAATGTAGGTTTTATGTTGTGAGTAGTACAAAGTAAGAAAAGTGTTTGTTAATCTGCATTTCATTTTCATTGTTATACAATACGAGTTATTGATTCTACCGACGTTTTAATCGGTTTTATGACACCAAAATCGATACAAGTCATTGTATTCTCAGAATCACAATACTGATTATTTATTTTTTAAGTTAATGTATGTTTTTATGTTAATGTATTTTTTTTTTAATAAAAAATTACATGTATACCTTGTACTTATACAAGGTATACAACATGTAAGTACAAAATACATAAAAGTTCCTCACTTCTTACCCTCACTGAAATTTAATTAAAAACAATTATTTAAAAATACAATGGAAATAGAAAATTAATCTTAATATAATGTAAATGAATGTTAACATAATGTTAATTGTCAAACTAAACATTTCTTTAGTAATAGAAATATAAAATCACATTATTGATAAAAAAAAATGTCATCATAGTAGGTAGATTCATAATTGATTATTCCAATAATTTTGTGTGAAGTAATCACATTTTATCGATTAGAAATTCAGTGTAATTTTTCTTGAAATGCAGTTTGTTAAGTGGCCTGATAACTGTCTGGCATTGTATCTACATATACTAATATTATAAAGAGGAAACCTTTGTATTTTTGTATGTATGTATGTTTGCAACGAATAAACTCAAAAACTACTGGATCGATTTAAAAAATTCTTTCACTATTAGAATGCTACATTAGCGCTGAGTAACATAGGCTATAATTAAAAAAAATTCAACTCGTGCGAAGCAGGGACGGGTCGCTAGTAATAAATAAAAAAGAAGCACTAAATGCAAAACGCTTTTCGTAGCTAGAAAGTTCCTGACTGCAATATAAACTTTGTATTCAAACTAAGTGCTTATTTCCATTATTGTTTTGAAAACGTTAAATTAATAGCCAATGACCGAGCGCTATTTGTCTTCCAGAATCAATTTGCATCGTATAAATGACTAACAAAACAGAAAGTCCACGTTAATTCGAATGTCAACGACCAAGTAAGTAAGCGATTCGAATAATTAAATAAATAGTATTAAGAAATGCGTTTTGTTAACAACTCACTGACAATGACACATTGCATTTTTTTATGCCTTATAAGACAGCTCTTGACCTCGATCTCGCCTGATGGTGAGCGTAGATGAGGTCTACGGTGGAGCGAGCTGCCCCAGAAGATGCCTATTAAAACTCATAGTCCAAAAAACATGATTTTCTGTTTGGGCGCAGTTCAATGACCGAAATGTCTAGAATTCATTTCGCCTAATGATTAAATATTGAGGAAAATGTCCTTTTTTATAATGTTATATTTTAATATTAATTGCATTTATTGAACAACAATAAACTTATTTAATATATATAATAATACCTAAAAATGTATAGCTTTTAATATTTAATGTTATAACTTTTTATATATTTATAGTAGATGGCGCTAGTTGTCACGGTAAATATCGACTGCTTATTTAGAAGTGCTTAAAGATATATAAAGTCTTCTGTTGCCTCCGTACGTACTAATGTTAGTTTTATGGTTTTAGATACGAACTAGTGATGGAAATGTTATATCTGGAAGAATCAACCGATCTGTGAAGTTATGGCCAATGTTTTGTTTGGTGAGCTGTGTGTATACATACAGGGTAACTTTTTTATCACCGTCCAAACCTTCTGAGATGACTCCCGTGATACAAACGAACATCTCTTACTATTGGACCAACTCCCTAAGTCGAAAATAATATGCAGCTGTTCCATACAAAACATCAATATTCATTCGACCAAAATGTATGGAACAGCTGAATTTTATTTTCGAGTTAGGGAGTTGGTTCAATAGTAATAGTTGTTCGTTTGTATCACGGGAGTCATGTCAGAAGTTTTGGACGGTGATAAAAAAACCAACCTGTATAATCGAAAACTATATTTCATAAACCTCATGAAACTCGAAATTTAAATAACGTGAACATAAATGGATACCAATGCGCTGAAAAATAACAATATCAACACCGTTAATTTTATACAAAAGAAGTAGCAACATTAGGTAGTAACAAGTAGTAACAAGCAGTAACAACAATAGTAACAACACTAATGGAATGTTTGGATAGTGGAACTCCAGTTGTTGCTCTCTATCTTGATATGTGCATAGCATTTGATTTTGTAGAGCATAATAGATTATGTGATAAGCTCTACAAATATGGCATAAGAGGTACAGCACTAAATTGGATAGATAGCTATTTAAAGGACGGATAACAAATACGAATAACAAAACATGTAAGAACAATAATAACCAGTGATCGGAGTAGGTAGAGCAATTTTTTGTATTTACGATACGTTGTATTATTATGGACATTCCCGAAATATTGTCGATAAACAATTTGAATGCTGTAGAAAGAGACAAAAACAGGTGCGTTCTTCTAGCGGCGGAGCTCGCTATTGTATTATTTTGTTTCCAAAAGCCGTGTTCGTTTCCAAAACTTCGCGCGTGTGCGCAATAGAAATTGGCAACGCATCGTTAATGTAAGTTTGACAACGTCGTAGCGCCCACTGCCAATACGTAAAACACGCCTTCTTTTATCATGTTCATAAAAAAAGTTTCAGTTAGAATCTCGCGGAATGTCCATATTAACATCAACGTTTATGGTCAATGAACCAAAATAGCTTTACCTACTCCGATCACTGATAATAACACATATACTAAAGCAGCTTTTCGATCTGAATACAAGATCAATAAGTCGGGAGTACCTGGGTATCAATAGGTCGGGGCACGCTGATGAGTCCTTGCTGTTCACACTGTACATAAATGTTTTGCCAAATGCAACTAAGCACGAATCAATACTGTTCGCGAATGATACTACTGTTCTCATCCGAGGAACGACTAAATATAAAGACCTTGTTGCAAAAGAGTTTGAGGATGAAACTAATTTGACTTTAAATAAACTAATGTAAAGGATGACATTAAATAATTTAAAAATTATCATCGAAATATACGCAATTAAATACTATTAAAATAAAATCGAATGATAAAACAATTGACATGGTGCAATCGATTGAGTTTAGAAGAGTCATATAAGATCCGTTTGTGAAAAATTAAGTAGGTTCTCGTTTGAAAAAAGGCGCCTCAGAGAAGTATCTTCTGTAGAAACTGCATACCATGCCCATGTAGCTTTGATACTACAATATGGTATCATGATATGGGGAATTTGTACCGATATTGAGAGGTTGTTCAGATGCCAAAAGAAATGTGTTAGATCTTTGTTTGGTGCATATCGTTTAGAGTCCTGTAGACCTTTATTCAAGAAATACAAAATTCTTACGCTGACTGGTCTCTACATTAAGCAATTATGTGATTTCGTTAATGATAATATGGAACAATTTCTAAAAAGAAAATTACAAATCACAAACACTTTCGTCAGAGACGCGTAAATAAATTAAAAATGCCGAAATTCAAACTATGCTTGCCCGATAAAAATGCCTGCGCAATGGCCGTCAAAATATTTAATACTCTGCCTGTTATTCTACAATTGTTGAATGCCACAACTTTCAAGAGAAAACTACATAATATTTACCTCACTGAAAAATGCTTTTACTCCGTACAAGAATATTTAAACAGTAATTGCTTTGCATTGACGTTCTTGTGCTCTCTGTTATTATATAATTAAACAAATATTTGCATGCTTAAATAATAAGTAGATTTTGAAGGAAACTGTAATTTTTAAGAACACCATACCATGTACCCAAAATTGAAGCAAATAAAAATATTTCATTCATTCATTTCATTCTGCTTAATTAGACAGTAATCTTTGCATGTTAACGTGTAATTTTTGTAATGTTGTGTATTCACGCTTTTGGGATGCATTCCTGCTCACATCTTTGTTTTTATTATTGTATCCTGTTGTTTATACCATTGTTACGCAAGGCGTCTCTATGCAAACCCATGATGTAGCATCGCCCCTAATTACACAATCATGAACATTGACCGCACGTGGAGCTGACGCAGCAACGAGCTTCGGGTTCGTCGCCGCCGCCGCGATTCCGCGGACATGAAAATAGCATTCTACAACCTCGCATCGGTTGAGTGTCACTTAACTTTAATTATAACTATTTTTAAGTAATAAATTGTAACCTTCATTAAATTGTACCAATAAAAATTGTTTTTTTTTGAGACTTCGGTTGCGACCACGCTTAATTGGCGCAGTCGGTAGGATACCCGTCGGGTCGGTCGGGTTGTCCAGAAGATTTCCGTAAACTCTAAGCCGCCCGAGTGGCTATCGCGCCGCGTCACGGGTATCGCAATCTACGTGCTCCAGCCGAGGTGAATCCAGAAATCGATTCTTCAAACTGAATCAATGTTGTAAGTACCTTGAATCTTTCAAGTATTTGCTATCCTATAACTTTACTTATCCTTTATACTTCATCCTATAATTTTCTGTGTCCTTTAAAAGTGTATTTTATATATTTTTATTATCCTTGTGTGCCTATTTTATTTTATAACGTTATATTAACTTAGTAAAGATTTTCCATCCGAGAGAATCACGTAACGCTGTTAGTAGTAAGAAAACAAGTAGGTTTAGTGCTATAGACGAGCTTAGGAATCTAGAGCCTGTCACTATGTCCGACGAAATTGATAGGATTTACAAGTCCCTAAGACTACTTCCGGAATTCGATGGTAACCCACATATACTCACGCGTTTCATCAATCTTGCGGATCAAATAGTAATTGCACATTTTGACGAGGAACCTGGAAACAAGTTGGCCAATTTAGCTCTTATGAATGGTATCCTAAATAAGGTAGTAGGGCCCGCGGCTAGGCTTATTAACTCCAATGGTATCCCGGATACTTGGGGAGGTATACGTAATGCGCTGATAAATACCTTCGCGGACCATCGCGACGAGACGGCGTTGTATAACGACCTTTCCCTGCAAACGCAAGGGGCTAGCACCCCGCAGGAATTTTACGAGAGGTGCCAAAATCTCTTTAGCACCATAATGACGTACATCTCGCTTCACGAGACCGTGGGTACGACAATAGAATCTAAACGCACTCTATATCAAAAGTTAACCTTGCAATCTTATTTACGCGGCCTTAAAGATCCCTTAGGATCCAGAATCCGGTGCATGCGTCCCGACACGATGGAGGAAGCTCTTCAATTTGTACAGGAAGAGCTTAACACTTTGTATCTCCAACAACGTAACGATAGCGGCCCTAGTAAGAAAGAATGGCAAGCATCTCAGCCATCACCGTATAATTTTAAATTACCTATTAATAACTTTCCTATGATGAAGGGTCCCGCTTTTAATATGTCAGGCCCTTCAGGCCAACCAAACTATAACATGAATGGTCCATCGCGCCAGCAGCAGGTACCGTTCCAACAGACGCAAGGTTGGAGACCTAATCCGAATCATTCAAATCAGTTTCGCGGTCCCACACGCACGCAGCAGATGTTCCGCGCTCCACCACCAAACTATAACCCTCAGAGCAACACGTTCAGGATGAATAATAGACCCTTTACTCAGCCTTCTAATTTCAACGCACCGCGTCCTATGAGTGGCGTGGCCCTCTTTGCATCTAAACCTTTACCACCATCTGGACATGACTGGAGACGGTTCGGTAATCCGCCTCCTACTAATTATTTTAAAACGCGTGAAGTTAACTTTAACGAGTCTGATTACGATTACTATGGGCAATATAATAACTACTCTGAATACAGCAATTATCCTGAATTTGATCAAGGGTGTGTTGCATATGATCCGTACTCAGGTTGTTATGAGTATGATGGCAACTACACTCCTACTGAGAGTCCCGTTGTTGAAGAACTAGACAACCCGAGCTCCTCCGGGGAGGAAAATTTTCAGAAGGGTTCGAATTTAGACAAGCAAAAATAGAAATTAACTTACAAACCCAGAGACAACTTATGTACGTTCAAATTCATGATCCACCTTTAAAATTTTTAGTAGATACAGGAGCAAACCAGTCGTTTATTAGCCCGGAAGCTGTCAGTAAATATTTTAATTACGTACCTTTAAACTATGAACCTTTTGAGGTCACTAATTCAAATCAGACAAGTAAACATAAGCACTCCGTAACCTTACCTTGTTTTCCAGAGTTTAGAGAAGCAGAAAACTTTACTTTATTCATCTACAAATTTCACCAGTTTTTCGACGGACTACTAGGATTAGACCTATTAACTGCATGGGAATCTAATATAGACCTTAAGAATAGAACACTAACACTTAGAAACGCTCAAATTCCGTTAGAATTATATGACTCGCGTAACGTGAACTTATACGAAGATATCATCCCAGCACACTCTTCTAAATTACTTAAACTTCCAGTTAACACGCGTGATGGCGATGCCCTCGTATCAGTTCAAACCTTATGTAATTTTACTATCACAGAATGTATAACAGCGGTAAGAAATAATAGAGGTTGGGTTGAAGTAACTAACACCTCGCCTAATGACGTCATTTTCTCAATGGACCGTCCGGTATCTGCCGATATTTGTAATCTTGAAAGTAATTATGAAATTCGTACATCTAGTCGCGCTAAAGAAGTTTTATCTCGTCTTAGAACCGATCATTTAAATCCCGAAGAGCTTGCTAATTTAGAGACCTTATGTGCGCGCTATGCGGATGTGTTCTATCTTGATGGCGAGCCTCTAGCGTTCACTAACAAGATAAAACACAAAATAAAAACTACAGATGAACTCCCTGTGTATACGAAGAGTTATCGCTATCCGTATGTCCACCGCCAAGAAGTCAAAGATCAAATAGCCAAAATGCTTGAGCAAAACATCATAAGACCCTCAGAGTCTGCATGGAGCTCGCCTATCTGGGTCGTGCCCAAAAAGGCTGATGCATCCGGGAAGACAAAGTGGCGACTTGTCGTGGACTTCAGGAAAGTTAACGAGAAAACGATTGACGACAAATATCCGATTCCCAATATAACCGACGTTTTAGATAAATTAGGCAAGTGTCAGTATTTCACGACCCTGGACCTGGCCAGTGGGTTCTACCAAGTTGAGATGGACCCTGATGATGTCCAGAAAACAGCATTTAACGTCGAGAACGGGCACTTTGAATTTCTAAGAATGCCCATGGGCCTAAAGAACTCTCCATCTACCTTTCAAAGGGTAATGGATAATGTTCTTAAAGGCCTACAAAATAACATCTGCCTGGTTTATTTGGACGATATTATAGTCTATGGTACATCTCTCCAAGAGATGATGGTAAATTTAGAAAAAGTCTTCTTAAAATTGCGCGAATCTAACTTTAAAATACAGATGGATAAGTCTGAGTTTTTAAAATTAGAGACTGAGTTCTTAGGTCATGTCGTATGTAGGGACGGCGTGAAACCTAATCCTAATAAGATTAAAGCTATAGAGCAATATCCTCTTCCTAAAACCACCACAGAAATCAAACGTTTTCTCGGACTTCTCGGATACTACAGGAAATTCATACCAGACTTCGCTCGAATCACGAAACCGCTAACTCAATGTTTGAAGAAAGGCTCTAAAATAGATCTCAATCAAAATTACATAAATTGTTTCGAACGCTGCAAGGCCCTTTTAACAAACGATCCTATATTACAATATCCCGATTTTTCAAGAGAATTTATATTGACTACAGACGCGTCCAATGTCGCAATTGGAGCCGTCTTATCACAAGGTAACATCGGTTCGGACAAGCCTATTGCCTTTGCCTCGAGAACACTTAACTCTAGCGAATTAAATTACAGCACCATTGAAAAGGAGCTTCTAGCCATTGTATGGGCCACCAAATATTTTAGGCCCTACTTGTTTGGTCGAAAATTTAAGATCATTACCGACCACAAGCCATTGCAGTGGGTAATGAACTTAAAGGAGCCAAATTCGAGGCTTACAAGATGGCGGCTAAAATTAAGTGAGTACGACTTCACCGTTATTTACAAATCCGGTAAAAGTAACACCAACGCGGATGCATTATCGCGAATCGAGTTAAATAACGAGGAAATCAGCTCAATTATAGTAAACCCTTCTGAGAAACCGTGCTCTTTAGATGATTCAAGAACCATTGGTGCTCCGGAAGCTGCCAATGACTCTAGAACCATTACGGTCCACACGGATGCTGAAGACCCCATCTTGGAAGTGCCGATTACGGATGACCCTCTGAATAAATTCACTAAACAAATTATATTTACAGTTGTCGGCGATATAAAAGGTAAAGTTGTAGTATCGAAACCTTTTGAAACTCATACACGCATTACTATTCAGTTATCGGAGTCTAATCTGGAAGAAGACGTCATTAACGCTATTAGAGAATACGTTCATCCTAAAATTAAAACCGGCCTACTAATTAACCCATCTGAAGCTATGTACAAGATAATACCTATAATACAGCGTACCTTTAAAAATTCGGCAATAAACCTTGTGCTAACAAAAATTGAATTAGAAAACATCCGTGAATATTTGCGACAGCAGGAAATAATCAGTAAATACCACGATGGCAAGACGAACCATCGCGGCATCACTGAATGTTATCTGGCCTTATCTCATAGGTACTATTGGCCAAAAATGAGAGATCAAATAACTAAATTCATTAACGAGTGTACAATCTGTGGCCAAGGTAAATACGACCGTAACCCGATCAAACAGCAATTCCAAGTAGTACCGCCTGCTAGCAAACCGTTTGAATTAGTACATTTAGATCTTTTAACTGTACAGAACGAGAAATTCTTAAGTATTGTTGACTCATTTTCCAAATACTCTCAAGCATATTACCTAAGGGACGGGACCGCTATGAGCGTTGTTCAAGCGCTACTAAAATTCTGTACGCATCATGGCATTCCTTTTACAATAGTAACCGACAACGGCCCTGAATTTGTTAATCAACTCTTTGGCGAATTCATAAAACTACATAAAATTCAGCATCATAGGATCGCACCTCATACTCCAAACGAAAATGGTATCGTAGAGAGATTTCACTCAACGATACTAGAGCATTTACGTTTATTAAAACTGGAACAGAAGAGTGAGGCTGTAATAAATCTAATGCCCTATGCCCTTTTGGCTTATAACAACTCAATACACAGTTTTACTAAGTGTAGACCCATCGATTTAATAACCGGACACTTTGATCCACGGGATCCATTTGACGTAGACCTTTCAGCTCATTTGTTACAGCAGTACATTACAAATCATAAAAATAGAATGTGTAAAGCTTATAATCTAATACAGGAATCATGTCTTAACCTTCGCAAGCAACTAACCGATAATCGTAATACTAACCGAGATAATGAGAAAGAATATTCACCAGAGCAACAGATTTTTGTAAAAAACCCTCTTGCATCCCGACAAAAACTGGCCCCGCGTTACACTCATGATAAAGTTATGGCAGACTTACCTATCCACATTTATACAAAGAAAAAACAGGGCCCCGTCGCAAAGTCTAGATTGAAACGAGTACCTAAAAGTTCGCAATTGTTACAGGACTTTACTGATATTCCATCTTCTTCTGGAGACCACCATGAGCCAGGAGATAAAACTTGAAAGTCTCGACGACGGTCCCGGCATTTTACCGTTCAAACTAGGATCCACGAAAGTCATTTCACACTATCACTCTTTCATCCAACCTATTAACTTACAAGACCTGCAATCTAAAATAAATTCAGTTATAAACCAATTAGATAATATTAGTCCCGAATTCAATAATAAAACGCGGTCGTTATTTGAACCTCATATCAATTATTTAAAAGTGAAAGTTCAAAGTGTATCTGAACAGTTACAAACGTTCGAAGTAACGCGTACAAAACGAGGCCTATTAGACGGTCTTGGATCCGTAGTCAAGAGTATTACTGGAAACCTTGACTATACAGACGCCATACATTTTAATGAAGCCTTAAAGTCACTCAAGGACAACGATAACAACCTGGTAACTGAATTTAACAAACACGTCAGTTTATCAAAGGAATGGATGACTCATTGTGATAAAATTATTGAAACTAAAGCAGATAATCAAGATAAATTGCAACACTTACTCAATAAAATTAGTGAAAGCGAGGCTACTCATGATTATGATCTTATAAAATACGCGCATTTAGCACAGACGTTTTTAATACTTGGTGACATGGTCGATTCTATCTCGGAAGAGATATCCAAATTACAAAACATATTAGCATTTATTAAGACAGATACAATGCATCATTCCGTTTTAAGTATCAAATCTCTAAATTTAATTATTGATAAGTTACAGATGCTGTATGGTAGAGATAGAGTTATAGAACTAGATGTTAGAGAATATTTTGAAGTAATTAGAGTAGGTTCATATTATATAGGCAACGATATTATTTTAGTATATAAATTCCCCATAGTTCTGTCTGAGACATATGATTTATATAAGCTATCTATTATCCCTAATAAAAATCACGAAATCCTTCCACCTCCATTCCCGTTCCTTGCAATATACGACAAAGATTTCAAGTACATAGAGGCTGAATGCCCTAAGACCAGCGAGTGGTACATCTGCAACGAGAACCGGCGTCTTCAAAGCGGAGCGACAAAGGACTGCATTCACCAGCTGATCGCCACTCAACAGAAAACGGAGTCATGTAAATCAGTTACCGTATCCCTCAGAAGTCCAGCTTTCGAAGAACTAGACGGGATGCACTACACCATAATCTTCCCCAAACCAACGCGAGTACATCTATCCTGTGGACAGCATCTCTACAAAGAACTTCAAGGCAGTTATCTTATTACCATGCCACGCAACTGCTTCGTAGAAACAACGGCCTTCGTTATCTCAAATACAAATAACCGCTTGAAGGGTCAAGTAGTTAAAATAATGGACTTACCTGTAGAAGAGCCCCCAGCATCTGCAGCATCACCATCCGCATCTGTCCAGCTGAACTCGATTAATCTCGAACATCTGCACGACATCAATACTAAGATCTCAATGCAATAGCCTCTGAAGAAGATACCAGATGTCGACTACAGCATCTTTCACACTACTGTTCCGCTGTATCTTATACTATTTGCCGCAAGTGTTATCGGTATATTCCTTACGTACCGCAAGCACTGTGCCGTACAAATCAATGAAGAGCAAAAAGGAGACACGGAAGATCAACCTGGACCATCAATAATCTACTCAGAATTTCCGGCTAAAAGGATTGACCCGAATCATCTCCCAGCTCAATTCACGACCAAGGTCTTCCATACTCGCTGATCTACGGGGGGAGGTGTTACGCAAGGCGTCTCTATGCAAACCCATGATGTAGCATCGCCCCTAATTACACAATCATGAACATTGACCGCACGTGGAGCTGACGCAGCAACGAGCTTCGGGTTCGTCGCCGCCGCCGCGATTCCGCGGACATGAAAATAGCATTTTACAACCTCGCATCGGTTGAGCGTCACTTAACTTTAATTATAACTATTTTTAAGTAATAAATTGTAACCTTCATTAAATTGTACCAATAAAAATTGATTTTTTTTGAGACTTCGGTTGCGACCACGCTTAATTCCATAGTTGATAAAAAAATAAATAAACAGAGAAGTTTTGTAGTAAATTATGTTATCGGTTATGTATACGGTCTTCATTGTAATGACAATACATGGATTGTCACAGATGGACACAGGATGGATACAGATGGATTCTGTATATTAGTTATGCCATATTTATTTATATGCTTGAATATATGTAGCTTAATGTACCTATATTTAAATAAAAAGATAATTAGACATACTTTTGTTAATTACTTTAATTTGAAACTGAATAAATATTTTTTATTTTTTTTTATTTTATATTGCGACGCGAAGGAATTTTTTGACGCCATTTTTTAGTTTTGTATTAGTTTTAGTTACTTTAGGTTATCTCAGTTATTGTCTTTTTGTATATGAATGAATAAATAAATAAATTATATATAAAAAACAATTTGATTAGATTTGATTTGATTTGAGAAATTTTATGTACAAAGAAGTACTAGAAAACAAATTCAAAATTAACGATTATATTAGCCACTATATAACAATGAAATACATAAGAGAATAAAAGAAATAGAATCACTTAATTATAAAACCGTGAACAAATCTGTAAAAAAATGAAAGAGCTTTTATAAAATTTAATAAAGCACTCACTGTATGGACTGCAATGCATAGCAAAAACACTTTTGAACGCATTAATTGAAAAATGCAAATAATTAAGTCCATTACAGGCTTGTTTGCCCCGTGTACACCACCCACCCTTTGTGATCGCCGATTCGATTACTGGCAAAGTAATCGCTTTTAATTTCCAAATTAATTTAGCGGAAAACGAATATATTGGCGGGTGGAAGTAAACCGCCAATATCGTGTTAATTTTATTTTTAACAGTTACCTAATATTGTGTGCGCAAAATTGCATTGCGGACTTGATTTAACGGGGTAATAGATTGTGTGTAAAATATAAAAAAACAACATTGACAAATGAAGTTTTAATACGGATCTAAATACTAGTTTTTATCAGCATAGTATTTATTGATTAGTTCATAGGTATTTTTTGTTATAAACTACAGTAAAATCATCGCAAACATAGCTCAAGAGTAATCGGAAAATCGTTTTAATTAAGTGTCATGCCTAGTTAATCACCAAAAGACCCCTAAGTTTTAGATGACCCCTAAACCCCTAAGCCCCTATTTGACGGTTTTACTCCGACAACTGTCACCTTAAAAGCCTTATGAGTATCTTAAAAGTGTTGTCAATGAAAACAATAAAATAGCCTAAAATTAACAAAGATTTTGAATATTTATTACGTTGCAATTTAAAATACAATCTAGCTGTCACTTTTTTTAGGAGTAAAATAGATTTTCTACATAAATAAATCATTGTAAAAACTAAAACGAAAAATATATTTAGATAACTTTAGGACTAAGTCATTTAAGTATACTTATTAGTTAGCTAACAGTTAGTCGATATATATTGATATATATCGACTAACTGATTGCTACCAAAATGTTACAAAAAAATAGAATTGATATCTCTTAATAGTCATAACCTTGACATTCTTTGTGACGTACAAAATAAGTAAACGGTTCTAAAAACAACTATACCGTACAATACGTATTTAGACAACAGCAACGTCATTTCCACAAACACAAATTACCAACATTTGACCCTTGTAAAGTTACCCAAGTATAATAAATAAATTATTCGAGCAATTTGCGGCCAGAACGAACACATACCGGGGGCAAGTATACGAAAGTTAGTTAGAGGGCAAGTCGTCAGCGTTGTGTAATAGTGCGTTAGGGGAAGGGATATACTGGAACGGCCTGGAGAGTGCATCAGGGACACTTTCCGTATAAAAGGTGTGAAAGTTGTGGCAGTTTGTCCTTTGTTTCTAGACGGTGTTTTGTTTTGAGTCGGTATTATGGTTGGTATGATAAACTTAGCTAATATTGAAGTAGGTATAATTTATTATTCTAAACAAACTTAAATACAGAACTTAACTTGAAATAAAACAGAGAAAAAAGAATTAGAAATTAAAAACTAATGGGTCCATGGGGGCCGGAGGCAAAGCAGCTGGTCGCCTTATTGAGGCCTCCGGTGACAGGAAGGCTGGCAGCTACCTTTGCCAGCGTATTAGTTTGGCAATCCAAAGGGGCAATGTTGCACAGCATTCTTGGGACCGTTCCCATGATGGAGGACATCTTATATTTATAGGTCTTTAGGTATAATTTTATGTAGACATACAAATATTATTACGATCTGGTAAAGGTCGCAGGAAGCTGCTGGATGCGAGCAGCACAAAACCAGTTGTTGTGGAGATCCTTTTGGGAGGAAGAGGATGATGATACAAATCTTTATTTACTAAAACTACTTTTTTTATTTAATGTAAATGAAGGGCAATAAGAACCCATTCAATGTTGTACATGAATCAATGTATTTACAGCAAATAGATAAGTGTAATATTAGAAAAATACAGAAAATTTTAACGCTGTTCAAAATGTTCTAATGATCGTAGACTACATAACACGACCCAAACCATTCGACTAAACTTGGTTTGTGATTCCGAATCTACAATTTTTTTGACCAGGTTTGGATGACTACTTTTTTTTGCGTCTTTTAAAAAGAGAAAAACCAATAAGTGTAATCATTATATCTTAAGAACTTTATGACGTCTAAGCTACACCCAACACTTGGTCGAGTCGTACTTTGTATGATGATAATGATATTGATAAAGCCTACAAACTTAAATTTATTAGTCAGAATGACCTCGCTGAAATAAGGGGTTATTAGAAATTCCATAGATATCAGTATATGGGTGTTCAGGTAATCAGAGTTGCAGGTTAGTCTTGCCCAAATAAATATAAAACTAAATACCACTTACGTAATGACTGACTAATTAGAGTACCATCCATCTCTTGCCAGAGTGCCACATTTCATTCTAATTGGAGTATAGTGAAGGTAAACAACACAAGCTCTGCTGTTCTCGTTTCTTTAGGATTTTTAAGATTAAGAAATGAAATAAAATATTATTATTTTTATTGAACACACAGTAAAAACTTATGTAGAGCAAAACAAAACAATAATAATTAAAACGTGTGTCCAAAAAGGACTCCACTCAAAATTATTTGTTGCAGTAAACAATACACTACAACGCGGCGTCTCACTGTACTGTATTATTGTATTTTATTTAAAAGAACAGTAATATAAACATTAGAAATTAAAATAGAAATGGATTGGACATACATTAAGGAGCCAGAAACCAAAATGGTCTAAAAACATCACCACATGGTACTTACGGGATGGAAAAAGAAAAAAGGGACGACAACGAAAAAGATGGGAAGATGAAATAGCAGATGTTCTGTGGAGAAGAAAGGCAATGGACAGGGAATCGTGGAGGAATCTAGGGGAGGCCTTTGCCAAAGGGCAAGCCAACACATAGTTATACGTAGTACTTAAGTCCTTAATAATGTCAAAAATGTGTTGGAAATAAAGGCTTTATTAATTTTATAATATAAACATTATTATGAGCACACACTAGTTTCTAAATTTAATATAATAAAGGGATTAACTTTATACAAAGTTATATTAAATAGTTTTTGAAATATGAGGGGGTCAAAAGTGGTCTCCAAATGGTTCGTGTAATATTACACACGGTGCTGCTCGCCAGTTATGTTAGCTTGAACTTGGCTTGACGCTGCCGCGTGTCTAGATACTCGTTATTATTATTGGAGATATCCCAACAAATTCAATTGAATACCGATAAGGTAAGATTAAACTAAAACCCAATCCGACTGCGGGATATCGCGGGCGTGCCACTAATAAATGCAGATCTGAATGAAACTTAATAAAAAAACATATTTTTATAAATATGCAGTTGATATATAGATATATAAAATTGTTACGAACCATAATAAAACAAAGGAATATAATATGTCTTGATACCAGAACACGAACTTTATGCGTTAAAACCTCAGTAGGTACCTCAGGTACCTACGTACTCGTAAAACTGTAATATTATGGTTTCTTCAAGAGTTTTGTCGTTCCCAAGGCGGTAATAACTGGATACAGGATCATTATAGTTTAATATTAGGTAACCATGCTCATCCCTCACACTTGCATAGACAATTTAATGTTGCTTAAACAACCTTATTACTTTAACTTAGAGCCGATATTTGCATGTGGTATAAATAGCAGCTGTTTTATGGTTAAAGTTGAGCGTCGCCATGTGCGATAAAATATAAGTCTCTAGTTATAATAATACTGTGTCCTCGTGAGCTGTGCAATGCATTCGATAATGCAGTAGGTTATAGTAGAGTTGATCTACTTACATTAGTGCAAGTATAAAAATATTAATTGTTTGTCTCTGCAACAAATAATATAAAAAAGACAATGTATCGTTCATATTCCAATAGAATTTGCCTAAACCCCTTGAAATGAAAAATGATTGTATCGTTAAAATAGACCCACGATACCTGAGGAACTTTAACTACGGAAAAATGAGAAAATCTTGCATACGAGGACGTCGAGCGCAACGTGCAAAGATCCGACGAGGGAAACGTATGGAGTAGCGAAAACTGTTTTTTAATTTTAAAATCTATAGCAAAAATAAAGAGGAGATTTTTATTATTTGTTGCGCCAATGTTAATAGCAATAGTTTAAACAATCATTTAGACTTTTTTATGTAATATAGGTAAGCACTTGAACTTCATCTCACCTGATCTTAAGAGATGGGCCGAAGCTGGAAGCGCTTTTCACTCGGAATCCTCAACCAGTGAGGTTTGAGCAGACTTCAGCTTCTTCATCGACTTCTCAGCTTCTTGGAAGCTTAGAAAATATGTATTTCGTAATTTCAATCGCTTCTCTGATAAATCTGGAAACGTAGTTGCGTCCTGTCGAAATTCTCTGAGGAAAATAAAATGGCGTGAGGCACTCCAGTAATTTTGCCTACTCCATGCCATTTATTGGTAGTTTCAACTTAGGATTGTACGCCAGAAACTCGTGACGTATGTTAGCGTTATATTGGCACAAAACTTTTAACAGTCTTCTCCATATGAGTTAGAATAGTAAAAATGCATGCTTCACTTTTTATAACCGCTGTTTTAAAGCTTACAGGAGTTTATGTGATGCTGTATATTGTAATGTAGCCCATGGCGTCCTACGGGTGTCGTGGATGCAGCTAATTACTTCAAAATGTGCTGCATCTCCCCCGTGTGGTGCCGGGGTTAATGAATTACACCGCCCCATCTCTTCTCGTGGGTGTCGTAGAAGGTGACTATGGGACCATTCCAGAGGATGGGCAGCAGCGTCTCTCTGTGATTATTCACACCTTACTGCGATCGCCAACCCGCCTGCCAAGCGTGGCGATTATGGCAAATTCCTCTCAAAATGATTTATCCTTGAGGGAGGCCTTTGTCCAGCAGTGGACGTCTTTTTGGCTGAGATGATGATGATGATGATGATGATGATGATGATGATGATGATGTGCTGTATCTTAGATAACATTGCTATGCTGTTATTTTTAAATAACTTAAAGACCTTCAACATGTAAACACTATATACGACTAGGAATAGCTTTTTATACTATACTTAAAATGTATTAACAACTCCGTTGTACACAAGTCAGTGACAACAAGTTTGATCACGTTTGTCCATGTAAAAATACTATTATAAGACATTTGCGCACTGCAGGTTTTCTTTTTATAATGTTTTGTGAATGTTGTATTGTTAACATTATACTATAACATTTTGTTGCCAAAATGAATAAAAAAAAGGAAACAAAAATAAAGACATTTTCAATACTCGGGTGTACTCAGTATTACCATACTGTGCAAAAAGACATATTATAGAAAATGTAATGGTTACCGACTTAGTTATACAGTGGCCGTATGACTTAAAACATGCCATACACCTACCATGTTTATACAATAATATTCCCTCACTAAGTTGAGCCAAGGATCTCCGAGTTTGATATGACACAGTTTTGAATTATTGTTTTTACTTTATTTAAAAAAACATAAACTCGTTTTTAAAATAAAATAAAGCTTTTGGAAGGGATGCAACATTCTCTCAGTGAAAGAATTTTTGGAATTGGACCAGTAGTTTCAGAGATTAGCCCCGACATACAAACAAACAAACTAAGTCACAACGTTACTCCATATTAATAGTATAGACAATTTCAAAACTGATTTTCAGTTGAAAAAACAATTAACTAGCGGTTTATAATTTTAAACTGTTTTCTACCAGTTTACTTATAAGATAAAACAAAACCAGTTACTTTGCAAAGTAAATTTAATTAATTATCATAGTATTTAATTTCTAAATATTCTTGGAAAATTAGTTTCCGCACACTATTAAATGTTTGAAAAAGCGGGGCCACTATCGTCGACACCAGATTAGCTGCAGCCTAGGGAAATAAGAAAAAAAATCTTCGTTTGCCATCCCATAACAGAGTTAATGGCTACCCTCACCTACAGGCTTAGGGGGTGGTGCAAGTCAAAGGAAACCTGTAGATATATACAAGAATAATACAATGTATAGATGTATATATGGGAAAGTACGTCGGGTCTTTACGTCGCCTATTCCACAAAGTCTAAAGACGAAAGTCTTCAATCAGTGCGTCCTACCGATCATGACATTCGGAGCCGAAACGTGGACACTCACGGTCGGGCTGGTTCACAAATTTAAAGTTGCTCAGCGAGCTATAGAAAGGCTAAGCTCGGAGTTTCTCTGAAGGATCGACTTCGGAATGAGGTGATCCGACAGAGAACGAAAGTAATCGACATAGCCCATCGGATCAGTAAGCTGAAGTGGCAGTGGGCCGGTCATATTAGCCGCAGAATCGACAACCGTTGGGGTAAACGAGTTCTCGAGTGGAGACCGCGAATCGGCAAACGTAGTATAGGACGCCCTCAGACTAGGTGGAGCGACGATCTTCGCAAGGTGGCTGGCAAGAGCTGGATGAGAGTAGCCGCGGATCGTGCCCGGTGGCGTGCACTTGGAGAGGCCTATGTCCAGCAATGGACTAGTATAGGCTGATAATGATGATGATGAGATGTGTATACATAGATCTATATATATATATAGATATATATATATATATATGTATATATATCTATATATATACATATATATACATATATCTCTCTATCTGTAGATATATATATATAGATATATATATATATATATATATATAGATCTATATATATATATATATATATATATATATATATATATCGATGTGAGAATACGTAGAATAGCAATGTTGCTTTTCAAATAAAATTAGTTTAATTTAGGTATCGAATGAAAAAAAATATGCACGTTATGATTTTTTGTAGGTAAATGAAAGAAGACCTAGTCATGTAGGTAACACTAATGACAAACACACTAACAAACTTTTGCATGATATCCAGCTATACTAATATTATAGAGAGGAATCCTATATGTATGTGTATGTTTGCAACAAATAAACGCAAAAACTTCTGGACCGATTTTAAAAAATCTTTTACCATTAGAATGCATATACCCAGCTTGGTTAGCTGTTTCCGGAATTCAGAAAAGAATATAAGAATATATAACATTTATGAGCCAGTGACTCGAAATTATATCTCAATTATTTGTCTTGCAAAAGAGGTAATAAATAGTATATAAATAAAAAAGGCTATGGCCATGGCTAGAGTTGAATGTGTCAACGCCCTGGGAACCAAATATAACACTTCATTAGCAGGTACTTTGGCGTAGGTGATCTAACTGGAACTACTCAGGTGATATTTGCTTGGGTGATTTAACTGGAATACCTTTCGCCACCATGGTCGTGACTCGTGAGTATAAGTGACCCACAACAGCTTTCAATTTACACCAGCGTCCAAAAAATAACTTTCAGTTAACCATGCTACACAATTAACTGTAACTGCAGCCAGTCGTTACAACATTGGACCAGTAATTAACACGAGAAAACTTTTTTGTTAAATAATAAACGTGAGTTAGTCACCTCCGGCGGGTTTCCTTAACTAATTCACAGTTCGTAAAAGTTAACGTGAATAAGTTTCTATTAATGGAGCAACATGTGTTTTTGTTAATACGCTCATGCTTCTCTGACCTAAGTGTATCATTGTAACGTAACCGCCTCTTTGGTCTGGTGGTTATGGTTTAAGAACTTTATTATTCTGATAAAGAATTGCAATATTCACTTACTGAGAAAACATAAACTTTTTAACTAACATAAGAAAGCAAGACATACTGAGCGTACATATTAAAACACTAAATTAAATTAAAAAAAATATCGGGTAAATTACAAACCACGACATTTCTAACCACGGATCTAAAGCGCGCAGAGTTCACTTGCATTCTCGATGTGGCAGATCAATACCGATAGTGTTACACCTAGTATGATTAGAAATTTTGTAGGCGTATTAAATGATTTTAAATATTATTTTATAAATTTTACTTTTTATTTTTAAGTGCTAATTGCTGCACTGAAGCAAAATTAAATTAATTAAATATTTTATAATTGTTATTTTATGATATGATTATGATTTCAAATGGTATATAAATAAATATAAATGTATTGTATATATTATAGGTCGTTGTGGATATCCTTGGGGAGGCTTTTGTCCAGCAGTGGACGTCTTTTGGCTGAGATGATGATGATGATGATGATATATTAGTTTTAATTCTAGTTAATTTATTTGTATTTTAGTGGTTAAAACCACTAGTCTACACAGTCAGGGGAGTACATTTGGTGCTCGGTTTGGTTGGTGGCTTGTTTGTCTGCTTAGCTACCACCAACATATCTAAATCATCATCATGGTCATCATTATCAGCTCATTTTATGTCCCCACTGCTGGGATACGAGCCTTCGCTATAGATGGCTAGGAAAAACGGGCCGTATACCTCCACGCGGCGGGCGGATTTGTGGTTGTTAACCATTGGTAATGCAGCCGGGACCAACTGCTTTACGTGCCTTCCGAAGTACGGAAAGCTCGAGACGATATATTTTTGGTCAGCTATCCGATGACTGGCCTATGCGAAAGTTGCTTTACCTTAGCACTCTAATACAGCCATAACATCAATGTTTGTAGTATTGTTGTGTTCCGACAGCTAGAGATAAGATAGCCAGTGTTTCAGTGGTTGAGGATTCTTGGTGAAGTGCGCTTTCATCTTCTGCCTTATCGTCACTTAAAAACAGGTGAGATGAAGGCCAAGATGCTTTACCGTAGGTAATTAAAAAAAAAAACGAGCGAGCCTTACAGTAGTCGCATATGATGTGTAACATTTGACATCTCACCTTATTAATAAACAATTTTAACATTATATTCTGAAAAAAATGGGTCAGGTATTACATCATTTTATAACTATAAAAAAAAATTGGTTGTCTGTAAAGTCGGTTTACTGACGATAGTTGAACGTGACAACGAAACAATTTAAAAAAAATTTTCATAAAATTCTTCATTTAGAAAATCATTTTAAATTTAAAAAATAAAAATACAACAAAATATATGTTGTATTCGAAATCGGCACCCCCGAAAACCATGGAAATGATACCCATATTAATTTTACATAAAAAAGTCACGTCCGCCATCTTGGATCTCGAAATAGATGTTGTATTCGAAATCGGCACCCCCGAAAACCATGGAAATGATACCCATATTGATTTTACATAAAGAAGTTGCGTCCGCCATCTTGGATCTCGAAATAAATGTTGTATTCGAAATCGGCACCCCCGAAAACCATGGAAATGATACCCATATTGATTTTACATAAAAAAAGTTGCGTCCGCCATCTTGGATTTCGAAATAAATGTTGTATTCGAAATCGGCACCCCCGAAAACCATGGAAATGATACCCATATTGATTTTACATAAAAAAGTTGCGTCCGCCATCTTGGATCTCGAAATAAATGTTGTATTCGAAATCGGCACCCCTGAAAACCATGGAAATGATACCCATATTGATTTTACATAAAAAAGTTGCGTCCGCCATCTTGGATCTCGAAATAAATGTTGTATTCGAAATCGGCACCCCCGAAAACCATGGAAATGATACCCATATTGATTTTACATAAAAAAGTTGCGTCCGCCATCTTGGATCTCGAAATAAATGTTGTATTCGAAATCGGCACCCCCGAAAACCATATCTATATCATAGATATCGCTCGCTAATTATCGCTCGCTAATGCCGCGTCATATCGCTCGCTAATGCCGCGGCATTAGCGAGCGATAATTAGCGAGCGAGGTAACGCGGAACTTTTTCGTGCATGCAGCCGGGTCTATCAATTTATAAGACGTTATCACGTCAAAAAAAATGCAGTAAATACTCATTAGAAGAGATTTGACATATCAAAATGACCTTTGATAGTTAAATGACACGATATATCACATATAAAAAAATAAAAAAATGTTCATAATATCGATTTTAATTTTACAAAATGGCTTGCGCTTGCGCGCTTTCTGTTACACAGTTACACTGTTACACATTTCACGAAATCACTCCCACAAGTTTACCCGACTTCCAGTTACACACTTGTTACACTGTTACACATACTTCCGTCCCATTTCGCGAAATCACTCCTACAAATTGCTTATATAGAAAGCGAGCGGAAAGATGTTACACATCAAAAACAACATGTTCGGTGCGAGCATTCGCATGGTCAGTACGCTCGCCGCTCGCCCGGTTATCGGTCAGTCAGCAATGACGTATCAAGCTCGCCGTAAATGTTGCGTTACATTTACGTTACGAAGTTCACTACAGTCAGTCTCCACCATTACACTATTTTTATTAAATGTACTTTCAGCTTTAACACTAATCGATTATCACGAATAGTTTAAAAAACGCGTAAATAACAAGCAAAACTATAGGTTAACATTGCTTTAGTAGAAGAAAATGCCAACAGTAAGTAGGTACTCTCTGACATATTCTCTAGTATACCGCTACAAAGCGCTGTTGAAAACGTCTATACGAGTACGACTAAACAACTGTTGTTTGAATCGTTTTGTTCTATTGTTTTAAAACACATCGGCTTGTATGAATAAAGTGCGACTTTATTTTCCAACCATTGAACGCTGTGATACTGTCTGGCTTATTCGAAGTAGTGATGTCGGATGTTAGAAAGATCACTGATACTGTCAAAACTTTACACAAAAGATAAATTTTACATTATCTTTGTATGCAGTTGTAGGAATTACGAATTATTATGATGCTTAGCGGAATCATTGTGATGTTTAAATATAACTATAATATTAAAATAATGTAAGTAATACAGATTAGACTCGAGTACTCCTAAAACTTATTATATTTCTAAAAATCTAAAACGAAAAATATTTTTTATTATTTTTTAGATTACGGCTTTTATATTGCTTTTAGCGTATAACTGTTTAGAGTTTTTAATGATATTCGGTCACTGTAATCTTTCAAATAGAGTGTAAAAGTGATGCTAAAGAAGGTCAAACTATATTCACCATCTTTCATCATCTTTTTATCAGATATTTATTAGGCAGCAATGGCCGCTTACCACCAGGCCGGCTGTGCCAGCTAACTTTTAATTTTTCTAACAGCTAACTTCATCTCCTTTAGCTAACTTAAAGTTCAGCTTTATTAATAACTAGCTGACCCGGCGGACTTCTTACCGCTTTGACAGTTTCCATCATTGAGTTAAATATATCAATGGTTTCCATGACAACAAAACAAACAAATAATTTTTTATTGCAAAGTTAAAATTGTCGTTTTTAGTTTTTTTTTTAATATAGCCTATGTTACTCAGCGCTAATGTAGCATTGTAATGGTGAAAGAAATTTTTAAATCGGTCCAGTAGTTTTTGAGTTTATTCGTTGCAAACATACATACATACAAAAATACAAAGGTTTCCTCTTTATAATGTTACGAGTATAGATTCCAAATAAGATCTTCACTTCATAGATGTTTATATTAATGTGTTTGACAAAGATTACAGATACGTAGGTCCATACAGTTGCAACAAACTCCGCAAGGCGCTGCAGCGGGACTCACGGAGTGCGCTTATCTACACGTTATGTTTTGATAGCGCCCCTACAGACAGTATTACACGCTGTAACCGCAGCTGTGTCTTCCGAAGTGGCGTTTACACTTGACGATACGATCGTTTCACTTTTTGGAGAGGTAATTCGTTAGTTAAGCTTTTGATAGCTGTCGTGAATGTGCATGACACGTTCTCCAATTTGCATAGAAAAAAATCCAATTATTTAATGGTTGATTTATGTATTTATAAAATGTTTAAATAATTTTTAACACAAATTTTGTTGCGAACAAATTACAAAAACACAAATGTTGAAAAAATTTCCACGAGCGGGATTTGAACCTTTCTTATTATTCATCATAATCATCATCATCTCAGCCAATAGACGTCCAATACTGGACAAAGGCCTCCCTCAAGATTGAGGGGAATTTGCCATAACCGCCACGCTTGGCAGGCGGGTTGGCGATCACATTATGGTTAGAATTATCACAAAGAGACGCTGCTGCCCATCCTCTGAAATGGTCCCTAAATCGCCTTCTACGACACCCACGGGAAGAGATGGGGTGGTGCAATTCTTTATCCCCGGCACCACACGGGGGATTATCTTTATCTTATTATTATTCAACACTTTTTACTTTGAAAGCCAAAGGCGCCTATTCATAAATTCATAAATTTCGACGGGCTGGCTAGAACCACGATAGCTTAATTGGAAGAGCACCTGACCCGGTATGTCAGAAGGGTGCAGGTTCAAATCCTGCTCGTGTAAAAAAAATTACATTTGTGTTTTTGTAATTTGTTCGCAATAAAATTCGCGTTAAAAATTATTTGAACATTTTATAAATAGCTTGCTTACTTCTTAACTGATCTTTAATATTTGTAAAAATATTATGATCGGATGTTAGTGACGGTAGTTGTTGACATTGAATGGGCGCCTTTGGCTTTCAAAGTAAAAAGTGTTGAATAATTTCGGCGGGCTGGTTAGAACAACGATAGCTCAATTGGAAGAGCACCTGACCCGGTATGTCAGAAGGGTGCAGGTTCAAATCCTGCTCGTGGAATTTTTTTCAACATTTGTTTTTTTTAATGTATTTTTTTCATCATACATAATCTTTGGTTTTCGAAAAATGGGCTCCGATTACATAAAAGACCTGTGGCGATGGGTGGAGGTAGAGAGGTCGGGTCGTGATGCGCCCTGGCTTTGTCTGACACCTGCACACAGGCGGCTTGGGTGATGATGGTCGCTTCTGCGTTGCAATTGGGATAACAGCGTGGGTTCGGCAGCACCCCGAGTGTCGAAGCAGCCCTATTTAGGGAGGCACTGCTTCCCCCGCTTAACCGGGGAAGGGGCTAGAAAAGGTGTCCCAAAAAAATGCTTATCCCGTCTTATATGGGGGGTAGTAACCACGGCTGCCTGTGCATCCCATTACGCGTGGTCGAAAATATAGAAAAAATAAAACGTCTATTATGACTTTTGGTGCATGGAACATTCGCACACTTCTCGACCGTGACATAAATCTCTGTCCGGAAAGAAAAACTGCCGTGGTAGCTCGCGAACTCAATCGGTACAAGGTGGATATAGCTGCGCTGAGCGAGACCCACTTGGCTGACGAAGGCGAACTCGTAGAACACGGTGGCGGGTACAAATTCTTCTGGAAAGGGACTCCGTCTTCAGAACCTAGACGCTCTGGTGTTGGTTTTGCAATTAGAACCCAAATTGCAAATAGACTTGAAGAGTGTCCGGAGTACATATCAGACCGCATTATATCTCTGCGTCTTCACCTGGATAATGTCAATTTGCTGAATATTATTAGTGTATATGCGCCAACAATGGACAAGGATGACGAGACAAAAGGGAAATTTTATGAAGACCTTACAGAGACTCTTGCTAAGATCCGGCCAAGAGAAAAGGTACTATTGTTGGGAGATTTCAACGCCCGCGTGGGTTGTGACTTTGAGGCGTGGCCTAGAATTCTAGGAAGACATGGGATCGGCAACATGAATAGCAATGGCCAATTGTTGCTGAGCCTATGTGCCCAATTCAACCTGGCTATTACAAACACGCATTTTAGACT
Source organism: Eudonia mercurella (assembly GCA_963082485.1). Classification (NCBI taxonomy): domain Eukaryota; kingdom Metazoa; phylum Arthropoda; class Insecta; order Lepidoptera; family Crambidae; genus Eudonia; species Eudonia mercurella. The sequence goes on from OY720036.1 coordinate 16,706,156, forward strand.
ACCTAAAAAATATAAGACTACCTGGATGCATCCTAGGTCTAAACATTGGCATCTGATTGATTGCGCAATTGTTCGCCAGGTTGACATATCACAGGTGCGTATAACGCGCGTCATGCGCGGCGCCAATTGCTGGTCGGATCATCGACTTGTGATTTCAAAGATAAATCTCCGATTACGTCCACCGCACAGATCTTGCAGTGTAAAACCCACAGGTATTAATGTGGAGAAATTGCAAGATTTTGAGATGCGGGAACGCTATGTGCAGGCTATGAGTGAAGGTATTCGTTCCTTAAACATCACGGACGGTGAGCTTACAGATAATTGGAGTTCTCTCTCGTCTCACATCGTCGATGCAGGAACGCAATCTTTAGGTCAAAGAAAGCGTATCCACGAGGACTGGTTTGACGAGAATAATGAGGAATTGTCTAAAGCGTTAAGTAAACACCGTGACCTGCTGCGGAAAGAAAGCCATTGCCCGCAACAAGATTTATCGCAGAAGATCAAGCAGAGTGGGTCCGAGCTAAGAAAATTGACAAGGGGTATAAAAGACAACTGGTGGCTTCAAAAAGCTAAACACTTGCAGTGGCTCTCAGATACACAACAACTTGGCAAGTTTTATGCGGAGGTGAGATCGTGGATGGGATCAACAAGTAGAAGTAGCGTGCCTTTGAAGTCAACTGATGGCACACAGCGATTAACAGCTAGGGAGGATATATTGAGGCGCTGGGCAGAACACTTTAGTGACCTACTTAATGTAGATCGCTCAGCAGATCTTCTTTATATCAGTTCGCTTCCTTCTCTTCCCCAAGTTCCCGATTTAGATCAATCCCCGTCATTGCAAGAAGTAATAAAGGCCATCAGGGGTCAACAGAATAAGAAGGCGGTTGGCATGGATAATATACCAGGTGAATTAATAAAATACGGCGGGGAGGAGCTACACAATGCTTTATGGAAACTCTTCACTAGGATGTGGGAAGAAGAACAGGTCCCATCGGAATTTAAAGTCTCTCGTATCTGTTCTTTGTACAAAAACAAAGGTGACAGATCAGACTGCAATTCGTATCGTGGTGTGTCGCTCCTCTCCGTGCCCGGAAAAATCTTCGCCAGAGTTCTCCTCAACCGGCTTCTAACACTATCAGAAGAAGTATTGCCAGAGGCTAAATTTGGTTTTCGTCCAGGAAGAGGAACCTGCGAAGCAATCTTTTCCATCCGACAACTGCAGGAAAAGAGTCGAGAACAAAGTCAACCAATGTTCCTATCTTTTGTTGACCTAGAAAAAGCATTTGATAGCGTTCCTAGAGAGGCTCTGTGGACAATATTGAGCAAGGCCGGCTGCTCTGAAAGGTTTGTGCGACTGATACGACTTTTACATGATGATATGAGCCGTTTCCCAGTCACATGCGGCGTAAAACAAGGCTGTGTCCTAGCTCATACACTGTTTGCAATATACTTCGCGGTGGTCGTCAGAGACTGCGCTGCAGTGGTTTCGGATGGAGTGCGCATACGCTTTCGGACAGACGGTAAGCTGTTCAATCTGGACAGACTAAAGGCGCGGACGAAAGTATCATGTGACATGGTGGCAGAGATTATGTACGCAGATGACCTCTGTTTTGTGACGGACTCCCCTGCTTCTCTACAAAGACTGATGACTGGTCTTGACGAGTCTTGCAAAAAGTTCGGTCTTAAGATCAGTGTGAAGAAGACCGAAGTTATGACCGTTGGTTCACAGACTGAAGAGGTCCCAATCCGTCTCGGGCAAGACGTCCTGAAGCCAGTAGAGAAGTTTAAGTACCTGGGAAGCACTATTACTGCAAATTGCGACCTAGATGCCGAAATAAATGCCAGAATCGGTGCTGCCTCTGCTGCATTTGGCAAACTAAGACATAAGGTGTTTCGTTCTCATGATTTAAAGGTAGCAACAAAGGTTTCTGTATACCAGGCTATAGTTCTGCCTAACCTTTTATACTCATCCGAGACCTGGTGTTTGTACCGCAGGCAAATTCGCACACTTGACCGATTCCACATGCGGTGCCTTCGGGATATTATGGCCGTCCACTGGTCTGACCGCATCAGGAACACGGAAGTCCTACGCCGTGCTAACACTTGCGGCATAGAGGCGTGTCTGATGGGGCGTCAGCTACGCTGGTGTGGTCATGTGTTCCGAATGCCCGATGAGAGGATTGCCAAACGCGTCTTCTACTGCGAGCTTCAAAAAGGCAAGCGAAAGCAAGGCGGCCAGCTTTTGCGGTACAAGGACGTGTTGAAGAGGCATATGAAAAGATGCGATATCGAGCCCTCGGAATGGGAGTCGCTTGCTGGAAATCGACCCAAATGGAGACGCCTCGTTAAGCAAAAGATCTACGCTTTCGAGGATAAACGTGTAGAAGAGCTGGACTTTAAACGAAATGAGCTCAAAGCCCGACCACCTGCGGCTATTTCCTACAAATATCGCGGTGGAATCTTGACCTGCCCTAAGTGTGACCGCACTTTTCTCGCAAAAATTGGCTATATTAGTCACTTGCGAGCGCACGAAAGGGCAGATCAACAGAACCTCCGTGACGGCAGTCCATAAAAAGCGGTCGCTGTAGCCGGAATCGGCTAGGGGAGAGTATATAATCTTTGGTTTGTTTGTCCGCCTGCATGGCTAGCTACCACCATTTTATCTAAATATATCGCCATAACATCAATGTTTGTAGCAATGTTGTGTTCCGGCAGCTAGAGATGAGATAGCCAGCAGTGCCTCACTAGTTGAGGATTCTGGCTAAAGTACGCTTACACTTTTGGCCTAATCATCACAATTAAAGTTACCTTACCTTAGTATACCTTACCCGTAAGGAATAAAATGTATATTATTAAGCCTATTAGGTATTAGTCCACTGCTGGGCATAGGCCTCTCCAAGAGCACGTTAATGAGCACGATCTGCGGCTACTCTCATCAAGCTCTTACCAGCTTACTTCCGAAGATCGTTACACCACCAAATCTGAGGTCTTCCTACATTTCATTATTTTTTTAAATACACGTAAAATGACATGGCAAATCTAATAGGTTTTAGACAGTTACAATTATGAATTAAGGTTCCTTGAATGAAAAGAAAATTGTATGTAAAATATTCAATTACTTAATCTTTCTGCTATTTTGAACTAATTCATTTTGTTCTTATATATATTATATATAAGGATAACATCTTCTCCTCGCGCTATAAATTATTTACTTTAAAGGAGCCAATAACTTTCATCACTTTCTTGCTAACTAAACTTACCGTTACCTCGCAAAGTATACACGATCAAACACAACTCTTTAAACTATCATGGATGTTACCTTTGAGTAAGTATCTTATTATTAACAGGATTTTTATCATGTTTTGAGATGAGATATGCTGGCAGTTGTACTTACGATACATTCGCTGGCATGGATCATGGACTCATGTCACTATTCCCAATTATCGGATACCGAAAAGACAAAAAAACGTAATGATCCCTTTATTAATACTCTAATCAAACACGATACGCATTATTTGGTAATGCATATCGTGTACTACATGTTCGTATTACTAAGTGAGGATGTACGAGTATATAAAATACTAAACAAATGGTATAATATTTTCGTTATTCTGATTCCAGTCGTGACATTTAAAACGCATTTATTTTGTACATGGCACCGTAACAACTGTTTAAGTTAAGGCCTTGGCTAAAGCAGTGCTAGTACTTGCACAAGATTACTCAGGACTCACCTATTGGTTTGCTAATATTTGTTAATCGTTTAACTTTCACGTAATACTACTGTTCAATTTCAGTATAGGTAAGTATGTAATCTGACTTTTTTCTGTCCAATGAATTTACACTGCTATGAATGAGTTTTTGTCATTTAAAAATTGTCTTTGTAACAAAACGAAAGAAAAATTGAGTCTCACCCGAGTTCTTTCTGTAATATCACGTGTTGTATTTTGATTTGCATTTTGAATTCAATCTTCCGTACAGTTTTTAGTTTACTGTTACTATTATTCTATAACTAATAACTTTTTAATCGGCTCCTTATTGCACTCACAACATCAATAGGTTTCCTTTTTCACCTTTCCGCCCAGAGTCACCTTTCAGCTGATAACCTGTAACTTCTAACCATAGTGCGCAAAAGAGACGACAGCATACATCTTTACATACACTACACTTGACATAGGCTTAATGCGTGTACCGCAAAGCCATTAATTAAAATAAAGAAAATTAAGAAAGATTTGATCTCACAAATTTCGAATTATCAGACAGCAACAAATTTAGAATTATCAAGCAGCAACTGTTACGATAACTTATCACCAAGCTAGTAAATACATGGAATATTAAAATAGGGTATTGGCACACAGCGTTCGAGTCGACACATTTTAATCCACCAAAAAATAATATAGATTTCCATTAAAATTTTACGTGATGACAGTTAGGAAACAGGTAATCTGTTATCGATTGTTGCTGAAGACTCAAATCAGTTGCTGACCTGTATTTTTAATGATCAAAGGAAAAAAATGACGTCGGTCCCTGTCTCGAACACTGGTGCTGATACCCTAGATAGTTCTAGACTTGCGCTTTCATTGTCAAACAATAACATAACCTAATACCTGCGTTTCAAGGATCATTATTATCAGGTTGCTATTACCTTAATTAACTCATGCATCGAAATGGCACCCTTAAAGCGGCTAGCAGCCCTAATATGTGTTTGGTCAAAGTTGTTTGCTGGTAACAAGAAATTTAGGGAAAGTACGAAATTGGATATGGCAACGTGACCGCACCAACTTAGATGAAAAGATTAGACGACTTTTGGGGAGACTTGTGTGGAGTTTTGCGTCATTTGGGTAAATCTATCAGTTTCCAGTTAAGTATAAACGAATGTTTTTAAGAGCGTTTATACAAATTGATATTCCGTACTTTAATTTTTTTTTAAATACCGATTCTAAGTATACTAAGTAGGTATCCGATTTTAATGAAACTTTCGGCGGATTAGGAAATACTTGAAAACACTTGAAACTTTTGATGCTGGATGTAAATGGAGATATGTACGTACCTCCCGCTGGGATCGAACTCGGTTCCTCTAGATTTAAGACCGATGGTCTAAAAAATATACCAAGAAAAACTGAAAACTGTTGATCAAATAAACCAGTAGGTATCACAAAAGCTTTTACATTATAACTGATATAAAATAAAAATTTAAAATTTATTAAAATTTATTCAGTGTCACATAGTAATACATAAAATAGAACTAAAAGTACAAAGTAACATAGAAACGGTATCCACTCAGGATTATTTCAGAACACCTAATGTATCCTGACCCTGATCTTCCGTGTAAACCTAAAGAGAAAGGACACCAGAAAACAACAAAATATACTAAACAACTATAATATAATTGATTGAAGTTTTATAACGTAACGTCTAAATTTGAGTCACGGATTCGTACACCCTACGGCAGAGACCTTGTACCGAAAAGAATCCGCAAGAAACTCGGCAAGGGCTATTTCTTTCTCCAGTTCTGCGTTACAATACAAGATAATGTATTGTAACACAGAACATTAATGTTCAGAACATAATATGAAGCTTATCGAAGCTTTACAAATGTGATTCTTTGTAGCCATTTTCCCCATTTCTTCGCTTAAACTATAAAGGTTATTGATTCCCATTATTTTTGCTTCTAATCGCTACACCAACACGGCATTTATTACGAAAACTATCAGTTTTTTATATTTTTGATTGAATATTGTTATTATGTGTTTGGTCAAAGTTGTTTGCACAAAACCGGTCGTTGTGGAGATCCTTGGGGGAGGCCTTTGTCCAGCAGTGGACGTCTTTTGGCTGAGATGATTATTATTATTTTTTTATTGTTACTTAGATTTAATTATCTAGTCTAGATGAAGAAATATAGAAAATAAGAGTGGAGGAAGCAGTAGCGTTCTCTCTAAAGCACCTTGACTGTGGTGTCCCACATTATTATGACGTCATGTCTACTGTAACATGCTTTTTGGTCCACCATTTACATACTTGTTGCACACTGTATTTTCACATCACAACTGATAAATAAATAAAAAGAAATAAATCATTTTATACTGCATTGTTATCATTTTTATGTTATTGTAATTAGGGTTCTCAAAGTTGGGAACGGTCTCCGAATGCTGCACATGCTAGGCGGTGATGACCACTTTCTATGTCACTATTCTCAAAACAAGTGATCGAAATATCTTATTCAACGATTCATTTCCCCTTCTTTTCGATACCAAATACTTGTAGAATGCATGGCAAGAATGTTTACTATTGCATATGACACTCATCATCATCATAAACATCCACTAAATACCTACTGCTAGTATGATTTAACCTAACGTATAAGAGCTCAAGCGTCGAATACCCAGACACAATAGAATTTTAAGGGTTGTATTTAATCGATCACCAAACTAACCTTTTTTTTTTTTTTTCCCAGAGTAATGCATTACGCATACCGGGGCCTTGAGGAGGCCCCAGGTTATGTGAGACTCACCCGTCCGCCTTTCCACAACCCACCAACTATCATGGAGACTGCCATTGTCCCCAGTCGGCTGCCAAGGGAAAAGCCCAAGGCTAGGAAGGGCGAGACGGAGGGGGATACTCACTAAACCTCTGGGGGACCAAACTCAGATACGGTGAAGACCGCGAGGTCTGTCCCGAGGGAATTAAACCGCGGGGTTCACCCTGACGCCCGTGAGATCACCTGCGTCGGCTCATCCGCACGTTGGTGCGTTTAGAACACCAAACTAACCTAACCTAACCCACAAAAATACAAATTTAGCACCTAAACTACTATTTAGATGCTAACTTAGCATTTTAGGTGATAGCCTACTATTTTTTGCGGATCAATTTATTATTTCTCGAATTTTAACTGTTATCGGCCACCTGCTAGTCGTTCGACTCTCAAGGGGATATTTATTTGAACAAATGACATCTGCAAGAGTTTAGGAAGATTACCTCTACGTCGAATCCATCCCGCATTCGCACATCCAATCCCCTCAGATTAGTACAGATCAGACGTCGTAAGAAACTTATCTCGTTAGTTCGTAATCTATAAACTGACCAAGTGGCTTGTGGTTTAATATATAGAGATTATTGGCTTCTCCTGTTTTATGAAGGTCCCATCCCACATCTAAAGGATACGGAGGATAAACTTTTTGCTTACTCATTTGCCAACTTTCTGATTGTCTTTGTTTCGGCTCATTGGATTGGATTTAAGGTTCCCGTTTGGAAAAGAGTTAATTTTTAACAATCCTTTTTAAAGTTGTTAGATCAAATGCCTGATGATTTTTTAAAATTGTTATTTCACAATGCATATTCAATTGTTATCGAAACTGAAAATAGCACTTGAAAAATGCGACTTTTTTGAGCGGGACTTTACTGATACATTTGTTACCGTGTTGAATTTTTCAAGTGCTCAAGTTCAGTTGGATTAGTAATTGCCCGAGTTGCTAAAGGTCGTGAGTTCGAGTATCACCTACTTTTTTTACTCACCGTCTTTTTTCAGTTTTATGGAGCGAAAGTTACTTTATTATTCCCGCTATGAACTAATATACGTATTTTCTCGACGAACCTACAGTAAATAACTTTAAAATCAAAAGTAATTATCACAGTCTTTTTACACATTATTGCTAGTGTTTTTTCTATGAGTGGTGGTGTAGGTACATCAAAAGGGATATAAAACAATTATTTCATTAATAAATATATTTTGTGAGCAGTAATAGCGGTAGGTAATAAACATTTTGTATTCCATTCGTGTTTTAATTGATATTCGTTGTTTTGCATACGCAATGACAGTTTAGGTGGAGGTGTAGGTAATTTAGAGAATCGAAACCTATGGAAATGTGTCTTTATATTTATGCTTATAGGCTTCATATTAATATAATTATCATCATCTTACGCATTCTTCTACTAGGCTCAAAGATGCAATCTAAACGTTTTAGCGGTGATCCTAAAACTACAAAAAAGCATCCAAGTTATTTTGAATTATTTACAATCTGTTTATTTGGATACTTTTATTTCCATTCATAAACATTTTAAAGCTGTCAACGAGTGTTACGGCACAAATTCAAATTAATGTTTGTGCTATTGTGTCGCTATACAAATGACTTCGAATACGTACTTCTTGGAAAGGAGAACTTTTAATTGACATCACGGCGTGAAAACTATTACCACCAGTTAAAATTAGACCTACTGCCGCACTCGTAAACGTCAATTATCATTAACTAGCTGACCCGGCAAACGTTGTTTTGCCATATAAATTACTATTTATGCATGTATTTATAGATATTAACCTTCCTATTAAAACACTCTATCTATTAAAAAAACCGCATCAAAATCCGTTGCGTAGTTTTAAAGATCTAAGCATACATACATAGACAGACAACGGGAAGCGACTTTGTTTTATACTATGTAGTGATGATTACTTAGCACCTACAATAATTGTTCAGTCGAAAATGTCCTTAAAACGTTACTGTTAGAGACTATTTTACAATAGAAAATTTGAGGTGCTAAGTAATCATAAATGATGATTGACTTCTATGAGTGGGGCAGTTAGACGTCTTGATAAGCTACCTAACACCTAACAAAAAGTAGTGAGGCAGGTCCTAAGTTAAAATTCAAAAATTGTCAAACAAACGGCTGAACAAATGACATGCGCGTCTCGTTAAAAACCATTTCATTTCGAACAGTGACGTCACGCGTTCCATCAAGCTTCATCCATAACTCAACATTCAATTGACAACAATTTGTGTTCATGAGAGGCCGATGCGGCACAATGGGTGACAGAAGATAGATGGCCATAGTTCGCATCCGGCTGCGTTCAATGCGTTTATAAATTTTACTTGGAGCCAAACGATTTTATACTCAATGCTCAAGTGTTAAGGGTATTCTCTGTTTTAATTAAAACCATGTATCGTTTAGTTAATTGATATCTCGTGATGATTGAGTTGAAGAAAAATTCAACTAAAAACACAGTTAAGATCATAGTTGCACTTACTAGACCTATGCCTATTCCTACAATATTTAAAACAAATGTCATGTAACTGATACCAGCGGCAGCGCAGGATGTTGAAAGTAATGTTAAGTTAGTAAGGTTTGACAGATAGAAAAAAAAACATTTAAAGAATTCAATTGTTTTTAAAGCCGATCTATATCAACACCTACATAAGAAGTAATACTAAGTAAACACCATAAAATACAAAACATTACTCTGTAGCACAAACAAACAAATAACCACATTCCACTTACTGGTCTGGCGTCAATATCCTCCTAAACGGCAGGTGTTAGAGCTCAAATTGGAGTAAACGTTATCTCCATACGTGTGTACGTAATCGAAAGTCACCCGAATAGTCGCAAACTCAAATCTACTTCACTTGTCTCCTCTATCCCACTGATTTTACAAAGTTAACGAAATTTGATTGCAATTGAAAATCGCCTCTGTGGCATGCTGTTTAAGATTCAATCCACCAGTAACGTTAGTGTTTGAGGTTTACGACGTTTGGTGTAGCAGCACTGATTAGGGCAGCTACAAGTCGGGTATCGATTATCGAATCAATTGAAGCTTTCATTATTTACGCCGTATGCGTTGAAGCGTTGTCGACAGATACGTGTGACATACCTTGGAGTACCGTCTGAGACCTGCATCTTGAGTATGACGACATAATGATAAATGCTGCTCAATATAGTTTAACGTGGAACAAGGTTTTTTTTTTATACTTTATAAGAAATGGAAAATTATAACATTACTATCACAACACAATGATCAATGAGCTTCAAAATAATATTGACTTTTCAAGAAACTGTGGAGCTTTATATAAAAGCGATGGCTGATTCAAGTGTCTGCTTTTGCCATCTTTAGTTAGTTATATTAATTCTCATAAATGGATTAGTCTCATATGTTTCTCAGCAATACAACATAACATCGTTTAGTTTTTAGTGTGTGATGTAAGTTTGCGAAAGTTGATACTGTGATTTTGTGACACTATAAATTGAGAAAGAGAGAAGTAAACGCCCTTTTTAACCGACTTCAAAAAAAGCGAAGGTTCTCAATTCAGTTGTATGTTTTTTTTTCGTAGTAAAGATTGTTTGCCTGCGGTGATCGGTATTTACACTCTAAAGACGTATTAACATGAGTTTGAACACCAACTTTTGATTGCTACTCAATGATGGTTTAATGGACTTTAACATTTTAGAAATACGATGCATCAAGCTTTCGTCTCTCGAAAACTGCAATTATGTACAAAACATCGATACCAACGAACGTGTCAGGCAAGCACTAAAAGCGCTCAACTGTGCTCTCATTCAGTTTGCCGCATATCTTGATTGTGTTCCCTAACTGTACCATGCTACCGCCTTCTGTTAATTTCCACTGAATGTACAAAGTTTATTTTAATGCATTATTATTTATCGATCACTGAATATCTTTCCAACAATTAGTTAATTATGGTCCTTATCGTTTGTGGTCCCGAGCCATTCCCGTGGAAGAGAAGGGATAGCACTAGATTTTATGTGGGACACTTCGTCTCCTCTTGTCCAGCTTTTAGTGGCTGGACGAGGGAAGAGAAGGATAGTCTTACATAGCTCGAATTTGCTCATAGGCCCGATGTGTGCGTAAAGTATTCTGCCTAGTTTGAAAAAAAAGAGCTCTTACAAGAATGCGATCTTGCATAAACCTGTGTAGTTACCCGTTCTTCTCCACAAATAAAAGACGTCTTGAAGGTGTAAGGCAGATTTCTTTATTTAAATATTTTACTGGTAAGCACAGTGCCTTGATCTCACCTGATGTTAAGTGATGATAAAGGCAATTGGTGGTAGCGCACTTCACCCAGAAACCTCAACTAGTGTGGAGCTGGTTATCTTATCTCTAGCTGCCGGAACACAACGATGCTACAAACATTGAAGTTATGGCGACACGTTTAGATTAATTTATGTTGCGAGCGAGTAGAAGTGTAGTGAAGTGTAGTGAATTAAGTGAAGATTCATCATCATCATCATCAGCTCATTTAATGTCCCCACTGCTGGGGCACGAGCTTTCCCTATGGATGGATAGGGAGAACGGGCCATAAACCACCACGCGGGCCAAGTGCGGATTGGTGATTGTTAACGACTGCTAATGCAGCCGGGACGGCTGCCGGAACGGCTTTACGTGCCTTCCGAAGCACGGAGGAGCTCGAGATGATAAATTTTTGGTCACCCATCCGATGACCGGCCTTTGCGAAAGTTGCTTAACCTCAGCACTCGCAGACCGGGCGCGTTAACCACTGCGCCATCGAGCTCCTCGAGTGAAGTGAAGATTACGATTTTAATATATTTCATTCCGGCATACCCTCAGCGAGGCGACTAGTAAGTAATTCTTTCTTTTTAAGGCAAGCTGTTTAACATGGTGGCGTGTGTTTATATTATTCTAAATACTAGATTAGGTTTGTTAATGTTCTCACAAAAAATTAGATCTATATTGTTTTGTAAAAGCTAAGACCTCTTATTGGTTAACAGTGTTTTTAATTATAAAATTTCATAAAGCTGTTGGTTTGGTGGTGGTGGTAGCTAGCCAGGCGGACAAACAAGTACTACCACCAACCAAACCGAGTACACAATCAGGTACTATCCGCTGGGAAACCGATGGGAGACCGCTGGGAAACCGACCCAGAGGCCCCGGGAACCCGGGTCTAAACCGGTGGTCTTAACCACTAGACCACAGAGGCGGTTTAATATTTTGATTTCGATGCATAGCCGCAGCCGTGGTTACCGTTATTGAATTGGTTAAAAGAATTATTCTTATAACCATGACTTCATTTCAACAATGGAGCTCTTTGTCCAGCAGTACAGTTTAGTAGGTTTTTACTAATTATACTTTTGAACTTTCGTTTCATTTTAATCAAATGCTTATTAACGGGGATTAACGCAGTCTTCTTTGTATAGGTATTATTGGGTCTTATGCCCGACACTAACAGCTGTCGCAATGTTGCATCTCTACTACATAAACTACTTAATGGAAAAACAAAAAATAGGTCATTCAGCCACTGAAAGGACTGTAAACGAAAAAATAATGATAGAAATCATTTAAACGATTCCCCATTATAAATATCGTCCAGAAATGATTACCACATCGGGTGTCAAACGGCTGATAACAACCCACTATGAGCCCAACCGCCCATGTCAATTCGGTGACCGTCTTTCCCCAGGGACAAAGCGTTTGTGTAGGCGACGTTTTTTTGTCGCCCGCTTTAATTGGAACAATGCTTTGTGGTCGGATATTGAATAGGGGGACGGAGAGAGTGGCTTTACTAGTAATTGCGTATTCCTGGTTGTCCTGCAAAGTCGGCAAGCGAATATTGAGACCGTAAATAAGTTTTGTGATGTCTGAAAGATGGGTTACTTAAAATATCGAAAGCTTTGACTTTAATATTTACTAATAATAATAAGCCTTGCTGCGATATAAATTTTTGAAAGCATTGTGAAATATGTATAATATAAACTTACAATAACTACTAGCAAACCAAATCATACACATGTCAGTACAATATGAAAGGAGCTTCAATTCAATCAATTCAATTTCTTTAAAAAACAACAAAATGTTGAATTTACATAAAAATATGTACGAGTATAACCTTAATCATAAAGATAGCCTAATTCTTACTGATCTTTCAATATTTGTAAAAATAATAAGATTGGATGTTGATGACGTAGTTGTCGACATTGAATAGGGCTTCTTTGGCTTACAGAGTAAGAGTAGATACTTAGTGTTGATTAATTTCAGCGAGTTGGATTAAGCCACGATAGCATAGTTGGTAGTGCACTTGACCCGGCATGTCATGAGGTGCGGGTTCGAATCCCGCTCGTAGTTTTTTTTCAACACTTTGTCTTTATTCAAATTGTAATTTGTTTGCAACAAAATTTGCGTAAAATTTTATACATATAACCTTAATTGTTTTTTTATTTGCCTCTAGGTGATATAAAAGGTGTTACAACACTAAAGAACTTATAATTAAGTACGGCTAAGGTATTGCAAACATTTGAGGACAGCAGTTTAACATTTTAAATGGCTTGTGTTTAAACGCCTACCAAAAATGGATCAATTCTACTACCAATAAAATTCGAAACGCGTACCAACACGAATAAATGCTCACCAAATGGTGTTTCTTGAAATATTATAAAAAGGATACAATGTATATTTTTATTAAATGCAATAAAAATATATGAATACCTTTTAACTGCATTTCAGACCAAATATGTTATTTTGTCACCACCAATATTTTATGCCTCGAGTTTTAATTTGGTAATTTTTGCTTTCTGTTGTCTAATAAAAAAAACCTCGAAATTCCTCAATCATTTGAATAATAGTGTAAAATTTTCTAAGCATTTATCCATTTTGGGAAGCAAAAATAATACTTGTACAGTCATTTAATTTTTTTGGTACTTAGCCTTGGGGTCTAAAAATTTTTTCTGGTGAGCTTTTAAATTATACTCATTTTAAATTAAGACTAATAAACTTATAATAGCACAGCGGTTAGCGCGTTCAAGTTGTGGTCGTAAAGGTTAAGCAGCTTAAGCAAAGCCTGATGATCATTAGATGGGTGACTAAAATACCTAACTCTGGAAAGGACGTAAAGCCGTTAGTCCCCATTGCTGTCGTAAAATGCAGTCACCAATCCACAATAGTAAGCATGGTAGATTATAACCCGATCTCTAAAACATTAAACTATTCGTAAATGAGCTAACCTACTTAAAAAACCACTTTATGTTTTTTTTCCATTTGCGCTGAGTGCATTACGAGTATAACAAAAAAAAGTAAAGTATATACAAGCAATGTACAGACAAAATAAACTACAGTTGACTACAGTTGATTAGTTACTGTTCTCAAGCTTGTCTAAAGTCAACAAGTCAAAACAGCATCCTACAAAGATGCACCCAATCGCTTCCGAACGATAAACCTCCCGAGTACAACAACTATTAGATTTATCTGAACAATTTAATGAGTCTATTCGTAATCCTGTAGAGGCCCCGAAATAAAATTTATGCGATCAGCTTAATAAGATTAAGGTAGGGGACAATGCAGGCGCCTAACAGGGGTTTAAACTTTACTGCCATGGGACTTATAGGTCTTTTTTGTGAGTTTTGGACGTACTTTGTTTGTTCGACGTTTAAAACGAAAATATTGTTCTTTTGTTTTTTGAATTTTACGTGAACACTGCTAATTAATATAAAACTCTTTTAAGGCGAAGGGTAAGGTACACTAGCGCCACTAATTGATAATTTGACAATTACTAACAGACCTGATCTTTTTTAAACGTTGCGTACCGTCCGACAACAGGAAAGCATCCATTTATTTAATAATTGTACACTATTTTTTGTTGCGTGGTTCATTCAAAAAACGGGCTATCGCATTTATTCACAAACAATGACCACTTTTGGTGTTAGCGAATGAATACAAAAACAAACCTAAAAGTAGTGCACAATTATTGAGTAATAGATGTTTGCCTAGTGTCGGAAGGTCCACAATGTTTGAACAAAAATCCAGTTTAGCAGTTATCAAATTAAATCCATTAGCGGCGCTAGTGTGCCTTACCCTTCGCCTTAACAAATCTAATTGCGCTTAACTTTAACATAGAATCATTTACATCCTTCCCCGGAGGTAGAGCTTGTTTTGAGACTGCTTGGCTTGCTAACAACATTTAATCTACATAACCAAACCACCATAATATCAACTTATTAGCATTGTTATTTTTCGAAAGATAAGAGATAATATTATAGCGGGTTCCTCAGCAGGTAACGATTCTACGTGTATATTATATAATTCTGGTGAAGTGCGTTTCCACCTTCGTTAAGCGTTATTACCACTTAACCTTAGGTAAGAAGAAAGCGAAGTGCTTACCCGGAGTAATAAAAGCAATCACTACCTACTCATAACTTGAGTTTCACATAATTAAAACTACCAATTGAACATTCTAAATTAGTCTACGTAGGTACAGTTAGTTCATTTGCAAAATCAGTGTCCAAAATGTTGGCAGTAAATAGACGGCATGATTCGTGCTGCGGTCAGATGCGCTCGCGAAGTTGCAAACTCGCCCGGCAGCGGTCTGGCCAAATGTCAAGTAGACGTTGTTACTAGACCGCGTGTTCGGCTGCTTTCACAATTTGGCAACTGAAAGACACCTCCAAATTAGATGAGTGCAATTAACTTAGTTCTTTAAATTGGTATCATCGTCTTAATCGACCCATATAAGAACATTGCTGGACATATACCTAGGCCCCTCCTAATATATGCCACTGACTCTGATCTTCGAATCTTCTTATTCAGCCACTGTGTCCGTTTATAGTCGCTTCACCTCGCCTGAAGGTGTCATACTTTATGTGCCCGTAACAGTCCACTGCTGGACATGCCCACTGATGTTGTAGTATAGTTACAGAATTGTCACTAAGCCCAATCTTCAGATGTTCTCATCACACAGCCACTTTGCGTATATACGCAACGATATCGTCGATATCGTCGCCTCATGTCGACGAAAAGCATCCTACATTACGTTTGCTGAGTCTATTCTAGCGGGTATCGGTACTGTGTCTTATATGACCAGACCCCTGCCACTTCAGCTTGCTAATCCATTATGATGTCAGTAACTTTGATTCTCTGGTGAATAACTTCGCTCTAGATTCATTTTCGAATTCAGTATCTTAAATGTTGGCAGTAAAATAGACGGCATGATTCGTGCTGCGGTCAGATGCGCTCGCGAAGTTGCAAACTCGCCCGGCAGCGGTCTGGCCAAATGTCAAGTAGACGTTGTAACTAGACCGCGTGTTCGGCTGCTTTCACAATTTGGCAACACACCTCCAAATTAGATGAGTGCAGTTAACTTAGTTATTTAAATTGGTATCATCGTCTTAATCAACCCATAAAAGAACAGTGCTGGACATATGCCTCTCATAATACATGCCATTGAGCCCGATCTTCAGCTGTTCTTAACACACTGTCAGCGACTTTGCTGCGTATATAATCATAGTCGTTCTTTCTCACTAGTAAGCATGTTACATTACGTTTTTCAGCAAGTTTATTCCAGCAGCTTATGTCTTGCGGCTTAGATGATCAGCCCCCTGCCACTTCAGCTTGCTTTACTTTGCTTCGATCCCTTTGAGCCGTCAGTAACTTAGGTTTTCCGGTGAATAACTTGGTTTTGAATTATCCCTATGAGCTATAATTGATTAATTATTTGAATAGTTCTCTTCGGTTCAAGACTCGTACCTCTGGTAAACTTGACAATAATCTAAAAAAAATGTTAAGATCCCACTACTAGGCGAAAGTTTTTCTTTAAAAAAAATTAGTCAACATCACATACATTGTTTTGATCCCAAGGTAAGCAGCTAAAGCACTCGTTTTATGGAAATCAGAAACAATGACGATACCGCGACCACACAGACCCGACACAATATCGAATAGTTTGTTTTCGGCATTTACTCGACCGGGAATCGAACCCGGGACCTCAGAGTTAGCGCATCCCAAAGTCCGACGTGTAACGCACTCGGCTACGGAGGTCGTCGAGTTTTCTTTCTCTTCTTTCCACTTTATTTTGTTATTCGCCCTTTTAATCGATATGGTAATTTATAAGGTAACAACGCAACCGGAAGTACGAATATAGTACACGCCTGTAGGTAATTTACAATTGTACAACCTAAAGAATTTATTAGGTAGATTTATATTTTTTGTCAACTCAAGTTGTTAAATTTTGCTTGCAATAAAGATAACTTAAATATTTATAAAAAATTAAATGAAAAAAAATAAACTCACACCCGACCCAGCCAGGAATCGAACCTGGGTCTTCTGTTATCCGGGTGGCTGCTCTGACCGCTATGCTACCGGGAAGGCTGACGTAAGCGCTGAATTTTGCTTGCTTTTTAATTTTTGAGTGTTTATTGCTGCACTGTATTTTATTATTATTATTTTTATTATATTATATCATATATAAATACTTTATAAATTATCAATTCAGCTTCAGAGCAGCAATTAGCACTTAAAATAAAAAGTAAAAAGATAACTTACTTTCGCCATACCGGTTCTCTGAATAAGTAAGGAAGGAAGGAATAAGTCCTATCGTGCAAACAGTTTTAACCGCTTCTGTGGTCTAGTGGCTAAGACCACCGGTGTAGACCCAGAGGTCCCGGGTTCGATTCCCAGCGGGGGGTACATGTTTGTGTACTCGGTTTGGTTGGTGGTAGGCCTTGTCTGTCCGCCTGGCTAGCTACCACCATCTTATCTCAATATGTTGCCATATGTTTGTACCATTGTTGTGTTCCGGCAGCTAGAGATAAGCTATCCAGTGCCTCACTACTTAGGTCCCGGGTGAAGTGCGCTTCCATCATTGGCCTTTTCATCACTTAACATCAGTTGTAAGACCTATCGTAAAATCAGCGTGGTAGCTGATGGCTTACTCTGCCCAAGTAATCGTATCAGTTGACTTGGGTTGTCCGGGTCGTGGGAGGTGGGGTGAAACGCCCAGGTACACGTCTGTACCTGGTATAGAGCGCGTGTGAACCGGCTCGTCGTACCTTTTTGGGCCTAAGCGAGTGTGCGTGTTTAGTGTATGTGTAATTGTGTAGTAGCATAAAGAGGATCGGGCTGGTGTTAGAGGGGTCTGAGTGCTTCCATTCTTGACTTATTATCACTTATAATTAGTTAAGATAAAAAAAAATCGTTTTTACAAATGCAATAATAAGAATTTAAAAAAATAAGTACTTTAGTAGGTACTTACTTATTTTTAGTAGTTAAGTACCTACTGTCTTAATAAACTCTCAAAACATTAAAAAAAAATAAGAATATTTAAAATTAAAACGGATGTAAAACGACCTAATCCCAAATCCCTTTATCCCCGTATCGAGCACTGAACGATCCGTACATTTTCACTTCATTTATTTCGAATAATTCCACTATCTCGGCCCATCCCCGTCTAGTAAAGTTAATTCAGAAATCCCCTCCAAATCTGCCCCGGTCTCGAATACAATTTATGGGCTCCTTTAATTTGCGAAAGCCCAAATTAGAGTTAGATGAATTCGTCTAGTTGACAAAGGTTCTACGAGTGTATTGTTTGAGGGCTCATATTACTATTTTGTTGGAGAAGTAGATCGTTTGAAAAATATAGAAAATTATAAGACTGCCTGCATTCAAAAATCACAATCTTAGCTATAGCAATACATAATCTTAGCATCGTACATATGCCTGCACATCAACCCCAAAAACTGACAATTTTCAACAAATATTCAACCATACACGTTACGTTAATGCATCGGCAGCTTCGGTGGTGTGGTCACGTATCACGCATGGCGGAGGAGAGAGTAGCAAAGTTATTGTTCAAAGTTGTTTATTCTACTCTGTACTAGAGGAGGGCAAGCGAAAACATGGCGGCCAAATCCTCAGATATAAGGATGTTCAGAAGCGTCATTTGAAAAGATGCAACATTGAGCCTTCTCAATGGGAAGGTTTGGCGGCACAACGTCCTGAATGGCGCAGGCTAGTGTACAGGCAAGTAAGTGATTTCGAGGAACAGCGTAAAGCTGAACTCGACGCTAAACGCGATGAGCTGAAAACCCGTCCACCCGCTGCCATTCAATATCATTACGTAGATGATGTTCTCACGTGCCCACATTGCACACGAGAGTTCACCGCAAAGATTATACGTTAGCCATCTTCGAGCACACCAGCGCCAAACTGACTAGGAGTTGAAGTGGTCGCCATAGCCGAAATCGGTAGGAAGCATCATCATTATCAAAGTTCAAAGTCCATTGAGTTAATTTGACAGTTAGTGGTGGTCTATGTACAGGCGTGTGTTCTATTAATAAATTTATTTTTATTTGAAAAATAACTTAACAATAATTAACTTAGTTTCAAGTTCAACCGCCTCTGTGGTCTAGTCGCTAAGACCACCAGTTTAGACGCAGAGGTCTCGGGTTCGATTCCCAGCGGGGGGTACATGTTTGTGTACTCGGTTTGGTTGGTGGTAGGGCTTGTTTGTCCGCCTGGCTAGCTACCACCATCTTATCTAAATATGTCGCCATAACATCAATGTTTGTAGCATTGTTGTGTACCGGCAGCTAGAGATAAGATAGCCAGTGCCTCACTAGTTGAGGATCCCGGGTGAAATGCGCTTCCATCATTGGCCTTATCATCACTTAACATCAGGTGAGATCAAGGCACTGTCATCATCATCTGATGATGATTCATCGGCCTATCTTAGTCCACTGCTGGACATAGGCCTCCCCCAATGAGCGCCATAGCGCCCTGTCCTCAGCTTGACGCATCCAGCATCTGCCTGCAGTCTTTCGCAGGTCATCATCCCACCTGGTCGGAGGCCGTCCTACACTACGTTTACAGAGTCGTGGTCTCCACTCAAGGCACTGTGCTTACCCGTTAATATAAAAATACAAATAAACTTAGATTAGCCTGTTTGTAACACCATGATAGAGTTATGAACTGCCTAAAGATACTGACATTGTGTTAGAGATCTTTTCAATTTAAAAATAAATTATGTAAGCTAGTAAAAATAAACTCTCAAAAATACACAACAGTGAATTTTGTGTTGTTTTTGCAATATATTGTCAATACGAAACTAATGATCACTGAAAACAAGCTAAAAATTAATTATTTTTTTGGAAGTTACTTATCGATAAGTTGCTAACACAGTAATGGGACGTCACCGCGTCGATTGATCGAATGAAAAAAAAGTACTTTAATTCCATAATACTAAGAATTATTATTTTCTTTGTGGACTGATAGAAGACTTCATACTAACTATATACACTAAGTATATACTAATGATTAAGTAGTATAAGTTAGTGGGGTAAAATCCGGTACCTACATGTTTTTTTAGGATAAAAGATCATGAAGGACGTTTTAGACATATTAATTGTCAAAAAATTAAATTTTAACCATTAATTTAGCGTATATAGATCTTTTTGAGCAGTGCTGATGATGTCATGTATAGATTTTCCAAAATAAAATGGACAGGTGTCGTCCGCGTACAATGTTATGTGTCCGTTAAGCCCAACTTAAAAGATAATTATTTATATAAAGAAAAATAGCAACGAACCGATAAATCGAGCCTTGAGAAATGCCGTATGTCACGTGACGCGAACAACTAGTAAAGTTATCTATTCTTACTATTCTATGTCTGTTATTTAAATACTAGTGGACACGGCGGACTTCGTACCACTTTGACAGTTTTCATTCATTCCTGTGGGAATATCGGGATGAAAACGATCCTATGTGTTAATTCAGGTTATAAACTATCTGTATGTCGAATTTCATCGAAATCTATCCATCCGTTGCAACGTGAAGAAGCAACAAATATACACACATACACACAAACTTTCGCATTTATAATATTAGTGTGATGATGAGAACATAATTATATCAAAAGCAGCACCCGTAATATCTATATTATTTAGTTTTTGTAGTAGTTTTTGATTGCTTACTGTATCAAAACATTTCTTTAAGTCGAGGAAGAGGTTCTTTTGATCAATATTGCTTTTTATTTTTGTAATTAGGTCAACAGCAGCATTCACAGTTCCTGATTTAGAACGGAAGCCGTACTGTTGTTCTATACAGTAATTTTTAGTCCGTAACATAAGTATAAAGTTGGACAGTAACCGGTCTGTAATTACTAGGATCTGTTCTACTTCGCCAGGTATCTCAACAGAATCAATCAGTAGCTACCTGTATCCTCAAAATTGGGTTTATGTTTTGGACATTTTCTATCTTGTACAAGCATAACGCCTATTAAAGTTTTAAGCAGAGTTAAGACAAAGTCAAAACACTAACCTGCCCTAAAACTAGATACTGGCTAAATCATAGCGAGAGCCATCTTACAAGAAATTGAATTGATTTGGATTCTACTTCCAAATTTATAAATTGGACTAACCTTTGCAAATTTCAATGAATCGGGGAAAATACCACGCAACAAGCACTCGTTAACACACTCCGTTAACTTATCGACAATCACGTCCTTTAGGCACTTAATTGCTTTTGTGCTAATTCCATCGAGACCCGTACTCGTGTTACTATTATCTAAGTTGTCAATAATGTTTGATATTTCTGTTGTGCTACAAGGTTAAGCTCGTTAAGGATAAAGTTATGCGTGTAAACACTGTCAAACATGAGTGTATTCCCGGTATTCTGGTGTTAAATGTCAGGTATTTGTTTAGCTAAGGAATAATAAGTAACTGAAAATAAAGAATTAAATAAATCGCAAATCGCATTACTTTCTGTTATAGTGACTCCCTCCCTCAAAACTAATATTGAATACAGGCGTATTCGATATTAGTTTTGAGGGAGCACCTCCTGTCTGAATTTTATTTGAAGCTAAGTTGGTTATTTACTCCCACATTTTTTTCGGTTCGGATTTATTTTTAAGGAACAATGCTAGATAATAGTGTTCTTTCTCTGTTTTCATAAGGGTTTTCACTTTTCCTTGTTCTTGAATAAACTTCTTTAACTCTTAATCTGTAGGGTTGGTCTTTTAGGCTGTTACGTGAATTAATTGAATCGATAATATTTTTGACTTCCAGACTTTTGGGGGAGGGTTAATGAATTTTGTCTTATCCACTTTACTTTTACTATCTTACACACCTGTTCTGCAAAAATATCTCCAGATATTTAAAGTCATTAGTGTCGTTTGTGTAATCGGCTTTCATGGCAGTGCTATGTAATTTCTCGTAGTCTAGTACCTGGTAATATATTTTGTTGTTAACTTGCTACGGCATGATTACTTACCATTGCATATTTTAAACAGTATTAGCGCAGGAAAAGCGTCAGATCATGGTCATGATTTCTTCATCATCAGTACATCTCGAGGAGCTCGATGGCGCAGTGGTTAACGCGCACGGTCTTCTATTCCTAACTACCAAAAATGTATCATCTCGATCTCGGTAAAGGGCTGCATCAACAGTCGTTAACAACCACCAATCCGCACTGGGCCCGCGTGTTAGTTTATGGCCTGTTCTACCTATCCATCCTCGTGCCCCAGCATTGGGATCATAAAATGAGGTGATGATGGTGATTACATGACTTACGCGTTTTTTCGTATTATTCTTGGGCCTTTTATTAATTTATTAACCTTGATGTTCCTAATATTGCAAAATCTTCAAGAAAAATCACTTTTGTTTGAGGAAAGCTCTTGTTAACGACGTCTTACCTCAAGTGGAATTCGAACCCACGACGTTTTACAAATTAATATGAAAATTAATCTTGTTTGTAGGTCAATTATTATCACAAAACAACTTTGTATAAGCCTCGCTATCCAACGAGGCGATGCTGCTAGCTTACTGCCTGATGGGGATGATCTGGGGCAATTTTTTGATTTATTAATTGTATTAGATAGTTTTTAAGAGTTTTGTTTTAAGGCGAAGGATTTAATTTGATAACTGCTAAACTGGATTTTTTTTCAAACATTGCAGACCTTCCGACACTAGGCAAACATCTTTTATTTAATAATTGTGCACTACTTTTGGGTTTGTTTTTGTATTCATTCGCTAACACCAACGGTGGCCATTGTTTGTAAATAAATGTGATATCCCGTTTTGTGAATAAACCACGCAACAAAAAGTAGTGCACAATTATTAAATAAATACTATAAATGCTTTCCTGTTGTCGGACGATACGCAATGTTTAAAAAAAGATCCGGTCCGTTAGTAATTGTCAAATCACCAATTAGTGGCGCTTGTGTGCTTTACCCTTCGCCTTAAGTAGTTTATTTACTGTGTAAATATTTTATTGCAAAATTACTAAAAAATTACTTTGTATCAGTAACACAGGTGTATATGACAATAGAAGCTACCTTACTAGATCGGTTAGAAAATTACGCCCTGTTTAATGGAAAGTAAAAAAATACTTATTTCAAATCATGTCGTTCCAAAACACAAATAATGGAACATCATGATTTAAAAAACAGATCTGTATACCTACATTAACTATATATCTACAGAGGAGCTCGATGGCGCAGTGGTTAACGCGCCCGGTCTGTGATTGCTGTGGTTAAGCAACTTACGCCAAGGCCGGTCATCGGATGGGTTACCAGAAATTTTCCATCTCGAGCTCCCTCCGTGCTTCGGAAGACACGTAAAGCCGTTAGTCCTGGCTGCATTAGCAGTCGTTAACAACCACCAATCCGCACTGGACCCGCGTGGTGGTTTATGGCCCATTCTCCCTGTCCATCCATAGGGAAGGCTCGTGCCTTAGCAGTGGGGACATTACAAATGAGCTGATGATGATGATACCTATATTATCTCTTAATATTTTTACTGAACTCCTGGGGAGTTCAGTAAAAATGATATTTTTAAGCAGGATTAGTTCTTAATCTAGATTCATAATTTGGAAACATTTAAATTAGCTAAATTAAGGGTAAAAATAAAACAACACTTACAAAAATGTACAGCGCAATTTTCATTATTCATACAAAAACACCTTGTCAAAATACTATATACAACTTTATGATAAATCAAAAACAAGATTATGATGAAAAGGTGATAGGGTATGAGCACTTTCATTAACATTAATTATAAACTGCAAAAAACTTACATATACACTAGCGAGAGTCCGTGATTTCGATTACGTAAATACCCGAATCCCGTGATCCCGCGAGAATATTGAACAATTCAAAATTCCAGTTTTCTAGATTCACAGGATTTGATCGGAGCGTTTATGTGTCAGTCAGGGAGTTATTAAATTTGAAAATGTAAGTTACTTCTTTTGTCGCACAGGTTTCAAGACCGACAGAGACCAGCATTTTTTGTCTTACGCTCTCTCATGGTGTAGATATTGACGATGTGTGTTGATTGGTCAAAACGATGTACAGACAGCGTCAAAACTATGTAAGCGTTAAAATCTTCCAAGATATCTGAACATTTGACAAAAAATCCTTAATGCAAGGTGCACTTTCATTTGTTCTGCTGACAATCAAAAATTCACCAGACTGTTAGAACAAGGTAGATTTCTGTAAGTTTTTTGATAAATTTAAACACTCAGATCAGTTTAGCACACACGCCTACACATCAAACTACAACAAACTGTCATATTTCTTCAATAGACTTTGAACATAATGTCTTTGGCATATGGTTGAAAATTGATTTAGCTTGGTTTTTTTTTTAAATCTCTTCCTCCTCCAGCATAATCGGAGCTAGTCTTAGCTATTTCTCTTTCATGCCAGTTCTCTCATTTTTTCCTCTCGCACTTCCATTCCAACTTAGCTTGGTTGGCTTCTACCATCCTTTCTAAATCTTCCACCTTATGTGATTAAAGCATTGTGACGCTAGTAGTACTATTGTGTTCCATGTAGTATTATAGCTATTAAGGATAACAGCTGATGTGCGTTGGCACCTTCGGCTATGTCGTCACATCAGGCGAGACGAAAGCAAATTGCTCCCCTTTTGTGGTAAAAAAAATCTTGTTATTCCACAAAGATAATAAATAACATGACCATTAATTACTTTCCTACGCCCACGCGCGCAAATAACTTCTATCGACATTGTAGAAAAAAGTAATGACCGAATTTACCACCGTTTGCGCTAATGTTTTCAGGTCCATCTTCGCTTAATCGTAATACAGCCTCTGCATTGAAAGCAGCAGCTGACCATCTTAGTACCATGTCATAATAACTTTATTAAAAGTTATCAAATACTTGTCAGATTATTAAGTTAGTTTGACAAAGCGCTAAAGTTTTAAGAGACTGTTGTAGCCGACTGTACCAGTTCTCTGGGACATACCTTAGTTTCTGTGCTGTTCTGAGAGCACAGAGGTTATAAATAAACTATATGGCCAAAGGACCATTCGTTCAAGTTCAATTCAAACGTTTAAATACTACTTACTCATACTCAACTGAAATGTATGTATGTAGAATGGAGTAGCTGTTTTATTTATTTTATTAAAAGTTCGTAACAATGAGTGAATACACTGTATGAGATCAATTTCTATGCTATTTATGTCTGTATTTAATACGTTCACATACAATGTTTAGTGACATCTAATAACGTCTATACGAAAAACTTACAACTAAACAAACAAACTTACAATTTTAAAAAAAATACAATATTTTTTTTATTTTTCCCACGTTTTTGTCTGCGTTGGTTTTATTTCTTCTGTTCATACCTTTATCAAAACCTTATAATAAAAAAAATGTAATAGAACAATTCTAAACGAATTAAAGATACCTTATTACATTAATGTATGTACAAATAATATTTTAATGACTAGAACATCAGTAGTTTTTAAGTATTGCTAATGCTAAACTTAATGAGCCGTTCAGCTATCTAGGCTTTATCGTTGCAAACGAAATTAATTAATCCTTGTTTCTCTATGGCATACAACCAAATGTCTTGAATTTTCCGACACTGTGTTTTGTCTATACCCATTGAAAACGCTTACAAATAATAATTAGGCGGTTCGCAGAACTAACACGATAGTATTTTATTAAAAATCATAAGATTAACATACGTAAAAGTAATAGTATTTTGATATACTTTTCTTTTGTATATTTATCAAGTCTGTCGCCGTAACATTAATGTTTACTTAGTATATAGCTCGTATGTTCTACTTGTAAAAAATATAATAGTATGTTTCTTTTCAACTCAGCTTAATTAACCAACATTTTTTTTATAAAAAGAATCGTCATGCCCTCATATTTTATACCTTCCGTAATTGTAATAAATTTCATTTATACAACACGAGATGACACACGCAACGTATGAATAATTAATGACACAAAAAAAATACGAGGCCATATGAAAGTGCTCATACATATTAGATTCAAATTAAACATAATTATAAGTGATGGTTTTGTGATTCGAAATCGAATGAGACGAATACAATTTACATGTTTAAATCTACTTACATTAATCCGGTCATTTACAACATTTACGGTAAATACAGTAACGTTATTGTTTGAATAAATGTATAAGTGCTCATAGAATTAATCGCGTACAATAGTTTGGTGGCTTATTTATGGGAACGTAGTCTGTATCTCACTTAATATAATTAGTGACACTATCCTTATTGACTTAAATGCCTAAGTAAAAAAAAACGCTAAACAACACCATAACACTACACTGGATTTGTAAGACAGTCTGTACGCTGTGTTCATTTCTTGAAATCTAAAAGTTTTCATTTCGTTTTGGATCGGTATCACAGGATCCACTATAAATGCAGGCGCATCAGTAGTCGTTTTCGTTTCTCTCGGGCATGGCAAATTCTCCGGTGGGATTTTTAATACGACTCTCTTTGATACCTTTTTAGAAACTGTTATTCCGTTGCCTTGTTCCTTATTCAGCTCTTCGGGCATAGTTTTCTTTTCAGTTACGTTCATTTTCTCGTTCAAAGTCTCAATCGTTATGCCCGCATGCAGTATATCTTGGTTGTAGTCGATTTTGTTTTCGATGACGTCTGACATCTTGTTGTAAGCGGAACTAACGATCGGCGAGTCCATTTTGCACGTAACACTCTCCAATGACACTTTTGTGTTTTGACTTTTTGTCTCGTTACGCAGCGAATGCATCCATTTCAGTCTGCAGTCGCACACGAAGTTGTTTTCTGTGAATTTAAAAATAAATTTCGTTAGAAAGGAGTGTAAAAACATAAATCCGACATGAGGTAAATAAATAAATAAATTAATTGAGTATATATATCCAGACAGTCTAATCTAAATCTTACAAGTTATTCAAAAGTGGATTGAACACCACTTCACACTTCTAGCTGCTCCGTTTTATATCATTATCATAAAGAAACCCTAAGGAATCATAAAAGAACAAACTCCCTAAGTGTGTAAAGTTAATAATAACGCCAGTGTTGGCTCTCATTTAATATTCAGCGTATGTTATAAGTTTAAGAAACTTCGCATGATGCGGTATTAAATATTCATTATTACCTTCGAGTAGCAAATTGCTGTTCTGTGGCTTCAAATTGTCCAATATAGGTTTGATGTTGTCGAAAGTTAATGCGTGCAATTCGTTCGAACGCAAATCAAGAGAGCTCAGCCCCCTCACTCCCTCGAATAAGTGTGCGGGGAGCGCAGCCAGTTTATTGTCGTCTAGAGACAACTTTCGGAGTTGTGACAAACCGTCGAAAGCCCTTTCTGAAATGTACTTCAAGTCGTTCTTGCCGAGCAACAGCTCCTGTAAGTTCCACAGTTCCGCAAAAGTGTATTCGGTCAGATTGTAAATGCGGTTCCGCCTCAGATCCAATTTCCGCAAGTTGGCCAATCCATCAAACGTGCGACGCCTCAAATGGATTATGTTGTTTTTATTCAGGTCCAATTCCAGTAGATTGAACGTGTGCAAAAACGCTCCGTCTCTTATCGACGATATGTTATTCTTAGTGAAGACGAGTTTGTGCAACTTCGGTAAATCAAAGAACACCTCTGATCCGATCTCTAGAATCATGTTTTCTTCCAGATTTATTAACGTTATATTCGGAAGGTGAGCAAAAGCGTATTGCTGTAAGTTTTCTATCTGGTTTTGTGACAGAGTCATATCGGTTAAGTTTGTGAGATTGGCGAAGGCAAAGGATGTTACGTCGACTATGTTCCCGTATTTTATGTTAATTGATCTAAGATCTTTCAGAAAGTGTAGCGCTTTTGTAGGGACGTACCCTAAAGCTCCATCGACGCGGACATTAAAAGACAAAGTTTGCAAAGTCGGTTGAGAGTCAAAGCTTTGCCAGATGAGATCATCTCGTGGTATGCCGCCATTGAATACCCAGCATTCCGCTTTAGTCGCATTCCTGGGCTCTCTAGTGTTCTCGCAGTAGCAGTGCACTTTAGAGTCGCGGTCGCTGACATCACAAATATTCTTTTGAAAACCTCCTGTTTTCTCTTTAGGCCGCCTCTTATTGTTGTTGTCTTTTGCTTGGACGTTAATTGACATTTCGTTAACAAGGGCGAAAGTGATCAGGATGTAGATTATTCCCGCGATCCGCCTCTCCATTTTCATTTTATCTGAAACAACGAAAGTCATTAGGTTAAAACGAGGAATTAGAATTAACATTGTTTCGCGTTTGCGTTGTTAGATTACGACGGATTGGGTTTTACTTTGAAATCAAAATTTCAAGGAAATTAAGGTTTTCATTAAAATTTACGTTCTGTATTTTAGGGACGCGTTGAAACTATTTTTGGTCTAATACCGATTTATTTTACATCGTTGCGGCTTGCTCGTATTATGCACGTCAAATCGGGGCACCAAAATTAAGTGTTGGAGATTAAGTTAATTTGAACGTTCATATTTGGAAAGAGGTTCATGTATTACTAGAGTTAAAGAAAAATCACTCTTAACAAATATTTATGTGATTTAATAATCGGTGTTTTATTATCCTAAACAGTGCTACGATTAAAATGGGCGTGCAAATATTTTTCTTTCAGAACCAAAACACATTTTCCTTGATACTTACACAACGCTTAACGATTACTAATTAGATTTTTATTGTCATTAATAATGATTTACTAAACATTCAATGTTTAGATAGTACTATGGCGACAAAATCTAATGAAGACCTTCTTAATAATATTTTGTGATTAGTTCGATTTTTACTAGCATCGCAGACTAAGGTATCATCGACATTATTCGCGTAGTGCTAAAAAATATATATATTGTAAAATCCCATGTATACCTACTTAAACATATTACAAGAGAATAGATTCTAAATTAGATTCTGATCTCAAACACTATTGTGTTTTGGCAATCTAAAACAACGACAGTAATTGACTATTAGAGTATTAAAATGCCAGATGAATTCGAAAAGTATTTTTTAAAACTTAAAACCACTGCAATGCCAAAGGCTTCGTTTTAACCACTATACTGCTGCAGTTGTAAAAGATTATTCATTTTCGATACCTACATCATGCTTACATAAATAAACATGAGAATCGAGAGTTCTCAGTACCGATTCCATACATTTCGTTATTACGTGACGTATAACGCCATCTCTGTATAATGTTGGGAACTTCGTGGTTGCGGAGATCGCCCCGCTTATTCAGCTTTTGTTCAGTGAGGTTTTAGCAGTAGTAGATAGACAAATACGCCATAGTGTTAAGTCTTATTTAAAGGTTGGATTTCCAAAAAAGAAACTAAGTAATTTTATAAGTAGGTATTAGGTAGTCGAGGTTTTGTTTGTACTATTTAGTGATAATACATACATTTGTTGTAATAGTTGAATGTACATTGTTTTCCAAGAATATCTTCTATTGATTTTTTTTTTAATATTATGTAAACTATTTTGGATCATTCAAGTTGTACCAACTTGGCAAAAAAATCGGTTAGGTACCTAAAATGGTATACGCAAATACCCATGCCTAGAATGCTGAATACTATGCATTGAACCCAGTATAAACGTGAATATTTCTATGAAACTGTGTGACCAAAGATTTAAGAATAATAAACTTGTTAAATCGCTTAAAAATTTTAATGAAAATATACAATTCCAACTATTTATTTACACGTTTCTATCGTCAGTACCTACAACAAAATTGAGTTGATATTGACATGTCACATGAACCCAATATTTGCTTCAGACCAAAGGCGTGCGGTTTTGTCATAATCAGTTGAATAAATAATTAACGAGCGAAGACATATACAAGCGCATTAGCTCTCTCTGAAAGCATATAGCGTAATGACAGTGTATTTCATGTACTTAATGAACTGTCGTAATCCAAATGAGTTTCGAATATTTAACGTCATGGATTGGACTAGACAAACAGGGTAGAAATTGTTTCATTTGTAGATACTATACATATAGATTTGTAGATACCGTGGTCATACCATTCCCTTTAGATAAATTTGAATTTATTCAGAGATTTTAGGATTTATTTATTTCCTTCCTTAAGATACCATCGACAGTGTTGTTTTACATTGTAAACATGGTGGATGTATGTTGGATATAATTAGTTTTTAGGATTTTGTTGAGTTCTTAAAATTGTCGGATGTTTTAATTAGACAAAATACTACTACTATATCTGCATATCTACTATCTATCCTACTGTTATCTGCTTATTTAATATTATTATGTACTTAAATTTTGATTAAATACAAATACTATAAATTTAGTGTGTCTATATAGTTTTACGCATTTTTTTTTGCGAACAAATTACAATTTGAAAAGGTTAAAAAAATCCAGGTCAGGTGCGCTACAGGTGTGTTTTAACCTGCCCACCAAAAATCAATACTATCTACTCTTATTTTGTAAGCCAAATTCAATGCAAAATCTACATAAAATTTCATTTTTAAATTTTGCAAATTAAAATTTCTATAAACCGTAATACATTATAATTTATTAAAATAACAAATAGAGACCCAAACAGAATACCAATGAATAAATAAAACATAATCCAGCATTTTTCGCGGCCCCAACACTACCAGCATTTTGAGTTAGGCCACCCCTCAGATTATTTGCAAACAAATGACGCTCATTCAAAGATTTAATCCTACAAGTGGCTCATCAATCCACATAACTGTACGAAATAACATCAGAAGAATCATCCTGCGCCCCAACAAATAGTCCCCAAGGGTGGGAAGAAACAAAAAGCAAACGTTAAGGTTTAACTTCGGTGCCACAAAAGCAAACAAATCTGAGTTGTACAAGCTTTTTTGGACACGGCCAAGTGTTCTATTCTTATGTGCCATAAAGTTGTTTTTTTTGTCTTTGATACGTTTTTGGAGATTTATTGACTTATTTACAGTTTTTGGTTTTAAAAAAAATGAGCTACAGATATTAGAAAAATTATAAAATGGGGGGATGTTGTAACAATGGCTATTTTTCGTTGATACGTTTTTGGAGATGTATGGTTTTTTTTACAGTTTTTGGTTTTAAAAAAAACGATCTACAGATATTAGAAAAATTATAAAATGGGAGGATGTTGTAACAAAAGTTAACACATTGAAGTGGATGTGAACAGAACACAATACGTTCAGGGAGCCAGTACCAGTAGGTTTTAATAAATTTATCGACCCTGCAGCAGTTGTTTTTGAAAAACCTTTTTTATATAAATTTTTATTATTTTAATAATAAAAAAACAAGCCAAAGTCAAAATATCTTTATACAAATAAACCGATTTATTTATTAATTAATATTTTGTATCCTTTTGTTTCCTTTTCCGTTTTTATTTTTAAATAATTTATACATAATTATAGAAACGTTTTTAAAACAGAAATAAAACCCAATAGGAAACAAGAAAAATACTTTTTATATCTATCAAAGCTTCGAAAGATTTCGAAGTAAGTTAGCAGCTATTTGCATTGCAATATGCTGGAAACAAAGTAAAATTGTAAAATTTATAACTTAAAACAAACGTAAATTTATTCGTATTAAGAATTTCATCTCAATGTGTTGTTTGAAGTTTTATTCGGTGTAATTTGGTTTGCTTGCCATTGGTAGAAAAAACATAATTCGTAACAATACTTCATAGTTAACACTGGCTTTAATATTTTCTATGTTGAGTTCGAATATCATTGCTCTCATTCAAACGCCAGCTTGTATTCCGTTACTGAGCCAAGATCTTGATAAAAAGCGAACGCTAGGGTCTCACGTGATACAAGAGAGATTTATTACTGGAAATCTCTTGAGAGCAAGAGATATATTCTTTTGAGTATAGAGTTAAGAGGTCGCCGCCCGTCACACCGACGTGCTCGACTGTACAATTATTCAAATGAGTATTTATGATGTAACATAAATCTTTGCTCCACAGAATTGGATTGAATGGAAATTTCTAGAATTTACATGAATCTTGCAAGAGTCTGGCAACTTAAGTGGCATGTCATTCTGAATATACTTAATTTAATAAATATATTTTACGTTTACTTGAAATTCTTGTCCCAGTCTTAAAAATACTTTTAAAAACCTAAATAATGTAACTCAAATATAATACTATATAAATAAAAAAAGATATCCCTTTTTTAGAGTTGTATTCATTTAAGAGACATTGGAATGTGATAAGGTTTGGAAAGGGCCAAAAATTTGTGTCATCTTCATTACATGTGCACGACTCTAATATTGTTTACTCAACACTATGAACTTAATCACCCATTTAAAGACCTTGCTTTACGAACTTTACCAATTATAGCATAACGCTCACCTTCCCAACCAACTACCTATCTTTCAGCTACACAATAAGTTCTATGTTACAAACAAACCTCCTTACGAAACAATCACAAAAAACAATACGGTGTAACAAACGGCCAGAGTAGAGAAAGAGTTGACTTTAGCTTCCGTTTGAGCTACGAACTTCTTCTTTGAAGCTTTGAAATTCAAATTCGCCAACGCGTGTTTCATAATGTTTCGCTTATCTGTATTCTCTTTACATAACACCATGTCATGCGGAATCCGGTATCCTTTTAGCATGCATCGCGATTATACGTTGCCAAGAGAATTTTGGCTTAAAATCGTATTAGCCTATAACCGAGTTATTAGCCGGTTTATCGTTCGGTGTTGTTGTGATAGAATTACGATATAGTCGGTGGCCATTTTAACGCTTCGTTTGATACAAATGAATGATGTTATGACATTCGCGATTGATACAGTGGACTCGAATAATTAAATTTGGTTTAAATTATTACAAAATTGAGGCGGAATTTTAATTTAAAACGATAGCTCAATATGCATATATTATTATGCAGTGTTACCTTTAAAATCACCATCGACATAGTGGCTTACCACTACAGTGGATTCGGGCTCATAATTTGCCTAGATAAAGGAGCCTACTTTCCTACCTTTTCTACCTTCTTAAACCTTGGCTAAATATTTCGGTACAAAAACAGCATAGCGGCTGTTTCTATGTATCATGTACCTACCTACTAAAAATTGCATGCCAAATGTAAAAGTGAAGACACGGAGGATTATTATTTATTAAATTTTAACAAATTAAAGGGTTTTTTTTGTTATTTTATTAATCTGTCATCTGTATTTCAATTGTTTGTAAACGAAGGGTTAAGGACCGCCTTAATTAAATTTTGTAATAAATATAAATATTAGTTCCAGAAATTGATCGGTACATGATTAGAAAGAAAAAGTACATATTACCGCTTTTTCATTAAAAAATTACATAATATGGAAAAATAAAAATGTCGGTTACAAAAGGAAAATCCATTCATGCGAAGGGCATAAATGTCTAACCAGACGGTCATGGCCTCCGGGCCGGCAAACGTTCCCTTTGTTTTTTTAAAGCTTCTAAGATTTTAAATTTGCACATTACACGTTTTCATTATTTCCAAATAAGCACGCACGTCTACCCATTCGACGTCGTAAAATAATATAACTTTAATTCCTCCATTCTTACACCCTTCCTTGATATTAATGCATAAGTATGTAATCTCTGTATCTATAGTATCCAATGTTAGGTCTCTACATGATATTTGGTAATAAGTGTATAATCTCGAAACATGCCCATCA
Source organism: Eudonia mercurella (assembly GCA_963082485.1). NCBI lineage: Eukaryota > Metazoa > Arthropoda > Insecta > Lepidoptera > Crambidae > Eudonia > Eudonia mercurella. Next base: position 16,739,568 of record OY720036.1, read on the forward strand.
TCATCATCATCATCATCAGCAAATTTTTTATGTCCCTACTGCTGGGGCTCGAGCCTTCCCTATGGATGGACAGGGAGAACGGGCCATAAACCACCACACGGGCCCAGTGCGGATTGGTGGTTGTAACGACTGCTAATGCAGCATGGATCTACAGCTTTACGTGCTTTCGAGTTAATACATTTTTGGTCCCCCATCCAATGACCGGCCTTTGCGGAAGTTGCTTAACCTGGGCACACTCGGCACAGACCGGACGCGTTAACCACTGCGCCATCAAACTTCTCAAACATGCCTATGCAACCTAGTTAAAGAGCACAGTAGTACCTAATATGCGAAATAGAATTACTTTTCCATGCAAAAACTCAAATTTGTTCACCTTATTTTTAACAAAAATGTTGTATTTATTCACTAAATCACTCGCTCATCAAGCTTGGATGCAGAACGCAAGCACCGCCCTGCCCCCCATTTATCACCTTATTTTTGCTAAACCCTGACATGTTTTGACTTTTGTTTTTTATACTATAAGGTTGACGACCAAGAATAATGTCAGTTGTCAGATAGGTACATTGTTCTTGGTGGTAAAACTGCAAAGTGACAATACTTTGCAGTTATACTTGGTAACAACAATCTCAATAATTAAACTAGTTACTATTTGCAGTAAAGATATATTACTGTTAAACCTCATATGAAAAATTCACAGATTTCACAGTCCCCGCAAGAATCGGAGCATTGAAAATGAATACAACAATTTACGAAAAAAATTTTTTTTATTTTAAATAGCACAATTCCAACTTGAATGCATTTCTCGCCTGCATCCGCATCTTTTAACACCATTACCATGACGATCGGTCAATAATCAAAGAAGCTACATCACTTTTTATATACGGAAATACCCGTTTTTCTACAATACCAAATCTAAAGGGACCAACTACGGGTCACAATTATTAACCGATTTTCAAATTTTTTCGCCATTTTGTAGCTAAACTTACACCCTAGGACACTTTTTTTCATTTTTTCTTAAGTCGGTTTTTTTTAATATTTACAATTTAGTATACAAACACCTCCCAAAAAACCCCATATTTTTTTTACATTTTTCATAATTCCAAAAACAATTTTCAGCCGATTTTTAAAATTCAAACGCTCACACGTGTCTCGATAAATTCCTCAACTCTTGGTACTATTTCCATCTCGATTCTCTCAAAATCCTCGGATGGCCAAAAATACGTCTTGAACTCTCACGATATGTCATGGCGATCAACATTTCTGAAACAATAATTATTATTGTTTTCCTGATAAAATCTGATAAATGTAATAAATAAATTAATACTAGCTAATAAAGTTCAATTCACTGCGGGTTTTCTACGAAGGGTTTAACCCTATCAATAGCAATAAGGATAACCTTACCTGACACCAATACAATATTACACGATTACACACGCCCAAAAACGCTCACGATCCAGCTACCAAGCCTTAGGCGTCCAATAAAAACTGAATCAGAATACAATATCAAAGCAACGGTAAAACGACGAAAAAAAATCGTTAAGAAAATCCAAATAAAAGCTTCCAAATCGGGCGTTCCAAACATAATATTCATTACAAATACTGGATAAACGGCTTAGCTCAATGCTTATTGAATAGCCTACTCAAATTTACACGCCGAACGCGATTTGAATGCTAATGCTACAAAACGGTGGTAGGGGTTTTTCATAAGAGTGCTTACAGACAAAGTAAGCATTTTCCGATAGAGTCTCGCTTGTAATTCAAATGGTAGATGTGAATTACGGATTGCCGTCACGTAGTAATGGTAAAAGGGGCGTTATCATTTTTGTGTAATTTGCCCCGGTAGATTTGGGAGCTAATGGGCAATATTTAGTATGGGGACGCTCACCTGTTCGATAACAAGCAATTTGGGATTGTTTTATGATAACGCGCTCGAAATTGTAATCACATATCAGCTCATTTTTATGTCCCCACTGCTGGGGCACGAGCCTTTCCTGGATGGATAGGGAGAACCGGCCTTAAAGCAACATGCGGGCCTAATGCAGCCAGAACCAACGGCTTTACTTCCGAAGGAGCTCGGAATGATATATTTTTATTCACCCATCCGATGATCGACCTGTGCGAAAGTTGCTTAACCTTTGCAATTGCAGGCTGGACGCGTTAACCACAGCGCCGTCAAGCTCTTCGAATTGTAATAAACAGTCTTACTTAGTCATTTTACTTCTTTGTTTATGAAAGATCAACCATCAAAAACAAACTTGTAAAAAAAACCAAGTTTTGCACCTCAGTTCTTCTACCGTAAAAAGTTGTGAGATCCATGTAATACTAAGTCGGTTAATTTATTCAGTCCCTACTTAAGGCGAAGGGTAAGGCACACTAGCGCCACCAATTGATAATTTGACAATTACTAACGGACCGGATATTTTTTTTAAACATTGCGTACCGTCCGATAACAGGAAAGCATCCATAGTATTTATTTAATAATTGTGCACTACTTTTTGTTGCGTGGTTTATTCACAGAACGGGCTATCGCATTTATTCACAAACATTGACCACTTTTGGTGTTAGCGAATGAATACAAAAACAAACCTAAAAGTAGTGCACAATTATTAAATAATAGATGTTTGTCTAGTGTCGGAAGGTTCGCAATGTTTGAAAAAAAATCCAGTGTAGCAGTTATCAAATTAAATCCATTAGCGGCGCTAGTGTATTACCCTTTGCATTAAGGGACCTTCTGTTTAAGTTATTACGTAATTAGCTAACCTAATAACATCTTATAGTGACCATATCAATATTAAAAATCTTTTATGTTTTAAATAAATTGATTGACCATCGCATGAAAACACAATGTATCTTACATTAGTAATACATAAGTATATTATATTAAATTAGATTGTTCAGTGCGATTGCCAAGTCAATAGATTTTAAGTGCATACCATCGTTATAATAAATAAATATGTTATTTATATAGGAAAGAATTTCTGGAGGGTACAGCAAGGGGGGCCACTACCCTTTCGTCCCAAGAGTGTGACAAAAAATGAGTAAGTGATATTGCCTACAGTAGATACCCCTGAGATCTCAGTGCATCATAACACCAATACTTGCATAATGCTTTGTAACAATAAATACACCATTCTCTAATCCCTAATTAATTGGACCAAGACAGCAAGATATCAATTGACATAATATTATCATTAAGCATAAATAAACATTTATCATCTCGAGCTCCTTCGTGCTTCGGAAGGCACGTAAAGCGGTTGGTCCCGGCTGCATTAGCAGTCGTTAACAACCACCAATCCGCACTGGGCCCGCGTGGTGGTTTATGGCCCGTTCTCCCTATCCATCCGTAGGAATAGCTCGAGTCCCAACAGTGGGGACATAAAATTATGATAATAATAGAAACATAATAATTAACTTAGCGCAGCAGCTATAGGGTTTGGTTGCAATCTTAAAAGCTAAGCAACTTTCGTAATGCTGGGGCTTTGGATGGGTGACCGAATTAAATATCCGGCTACTTTAAATATAATATTAACCCAGTTGTTGTTGAAAGATGGCAATCGTTATTAACCCCTAAAAGGCGTTGGGCTAACGTAGGGGTAAAACATTATCTTTTGTTGATACAAAATCTCGTTTTCATTAACGGGATCAAATAGCGATTAAAACTTGTACTAGATACCCTAGTTTTAAATAGGTACTTGACAAGCACCAAACGCTACAACTAAAGCACGCTTACTGAATTCTCAAATACATAATGTATTGATTAAACAGTGTGACTTGTTAGTGTTGACACAAAATAAGAAGATCCCCGAAAGTAAGCCGCTTGAGCAACGCACACAGACACGGAATAACAGACTATCTCGAACTAGTGATGCCGATCGATAGGAATATCGATAGCACAATATTTGGTAATAGTATTGATGAGTTGCAATAGTATCAGTAGTATCGATAGTATTACGTCTTGGTAGTAACTACGCTATCGATACTATTTTCATCCATGACGATCAACTATCGATACTATCGATAGTTATGTGTTTTGCAATACTATTGCATGTTTACAACCTTACAAAACCTTACAATACTATCGAAAAATAAACAACTATCGATAGTTTTATCGATAGTAAACTCGTCCCGGATAAAAATAGTATCGATAGTAAACTCGTCACCGATGAAAATAGTATCGATACTATTCATACTATTGCAAGTTAACAATAGTGTTACCACATTTTGTGCAATCGATACTGTCGATAGTCCTATTGATATTCTAACTGATTTTTGATGCCGAACTATCGATAGTTCCACTATTGATAGTTCGACATCTCTATCTCGTGCGAGATTCCGTGTCTCTGAGAGGTTGTCTATGTATTCGTTGCTCGAGCGCGTTTGTATGAAGCTTGCTTTCTGCACTCTCCTTATTTTACGTCGCCGATTATAGACTCGAGTACACAATATCTCGGCGCTACCCGTGACGAATTGAGTTGACACGCTCAGACATATCCCGTCTCACGTCATGACATGTTCGGTGTGAACTTTGTGTAAGCGAAAAATAACACAATTTTTGGGGTAAAAAAAATCAGTTGACAAGGGTTAAGTCAGTATTATCGTTTGACGCATCGCGATAGGCGTCGGTATAACGACGTTGGGCTCCGTCAGAACGAGATGACAGGAGTATCAAAATTTAATTTATTATTGTGACATACTTTGACAGTTAGGTACGAGTAAGGACCCTTACCCCGAAAACCAGCAACACCATTTTGGGAAATGTTTAAACAACTGATTGTTTGTAAGGGAAATAATGTCATCATCATCATCATCTCAGCCAAAAGACGTCCACTGCTGAACAAAGGCCTCCTCCAAGGATCTCCACAATCTCCTCCGTGTGCTGCTTACATCCATCGGCTGCCTGCGACCTTCACCAGATCGTCGGTCTACCTTACATCTACCTAAACTGCAGCTAACGGTGCGCGGTTGCCACTCAAAAGCTGTTACGCCCCAGCAGCCATAAGTCCTACGAGCGATGTGCCCTGAAATAAATATTATGATATCGACTTCTAAGAGCTCTCGTTTGTGCAGTGTCTGGTGCGTTCTGGCTGCGGTTGTGTAAGTTAAGCAACAGTCGCACTGTCGGGTTGACGGTAACTTAAGTCCAGCTCTTTCTTGTTTTAGAAGGCGTATAAGCCGTTGGTTCCGGTTGTTGTCGTAAGATGGCAATCATCACAAAACCCATAATAAGATGGCACAAAACCCACTTACCCGCAAGCGTAGCGTGGTGGGCAATGGCCTGATCTCCTTATATGCCAAGCTGTGGGACGTTTATAGGCTACAATGATTTTGTCATGGCTATTATTAATTTTCCATTAATGCAAAGCCCCGCCCCACCTTAGGCAGGCTTAGTTATTAAAAACCATTATCTGTCTCATTTATAGCCAACTAGCGACCACCCACGCCTTCGTCCGCCTACTCCTTGTTTTCCATAATCCCGTGAGAATTTCCCGTGTAACTTCTTACCTACATCATGTTTGAAAATTTCAGCGGTCTCTGCGATGTTTATTACTTTTAAACTAGCGGCCGCCCGCAGTTTTACCCGCGTGGTTCCCGTTCCCGTAGGAATATCGGGATAAAAAGTATCCTATGTGTTAATCCAGGTTATAACCACTCTGTATGCCGAATTTCATCCTAATCCATCCATCCGTTGCAGCGTGAAGAAGCAACAAATATACATATACACACAAACTTTCGCATTTATAATATGAGTGTGATTAGCCAAACAGAACTTTATTTAATTATTTACGTAACGATTCAGTGGCCTAGTGGCAATGTGCTCGGCCCGATAGCCAAAGGTCCCGGATTCAATTCATAGGTCGGGCGGTGTGTTTAGGATTTTTCGATGCATAGCCCGGGTTTGTGATCAACAACCCGCATTTGGCAAGCGTGATGATTAAGCTTTTACTCCTCAATATTGTGATGATGACTTGATTTCAATGATGGAGGCCTTTGCCCAGCAGTGAGACAGTTATAGGCTAATTACTACAGTACAGTACAGTACACCTACAAGTGGGACGTACCAATTATAATTATGAAATTAGGTTAGTTAAATTGAATGTGCAAAAGCTAGAGACCCGTCGAAAATATTTAGAATTCATATACCTGTATAAAATCATTAATTCTGTTTTAGATACTCCTGAATTGCTCTCCAATAAGGACCAACTCTCGAATTTAAAAAAACAGCTGTTTCATAAATTTATTTACTCAAGGGTTTATTGTAATGTATGGAACCGCTGAATTCTCTTAAAGATTCCTAAGTTGGTCCTGTAAAAAAGTTGTTTCTATACATGAGTTCTATCACCTGTTTGAAGGAAAACAACTATTTAAAATTTACAGTGTATAGAACCTCGATTGTGTTAAAAAGCTTTGCAGAAAACGCCCTGTGGTAGATTACCATGCGTCAAGGTGATGATGGCTGACAGTCGATTGCGGGTAGTACAGTGAAGAAGGGAGGACTTCTCTTTTATTACGTTTTCAAGGCAAGGGTGAACAGGCAATATCTAGGCATGTATGCTACATCCTCGGTCGCATCATCGCTTACCATCAGGCGAGATCGCGGTCAAATACTTACCTATAATAAATATTTAAAAAAATAGGTACCTATTACAACTGTTCATCTTCCATTCCTTTCAGTCGTCAACCACCAAATTAATTATCCTAACAAAACTGCCCCAGATGGCCTACCACCAGTTGATTGATCACTATCTCCGAAATATTTTATTAAAGGAAAACAACATTATACTTGAAATATTACGGACCAAATTACGTTTACGCTCTAACTTTTATCGATAAAATCTATCTGGAACGATAACCGCAAACATCTGATTTTGTCCGATCGAATGGAGCTAACGACTTTTTTTATTTATTTAGGATACACAAAACAAGGAATCTAACAATTTTTATATTATTTCAGGTTTCATCTAAATCGTTATCCAAAAATATGTGTAAAAAGAGTGTACCATTATGTTTAAATTAGCGCACATGCTATTACTTAAATTTATAACTTAAGCCTAAGTAAAAAATTTAAAACGAATAAATAATAATTTGCCTATTTATAATGACCTATTTTTTTACAAGTTTATGTACACATATAAAAGGGTAACACAATAAGTTCCACAGGTGAATGCAGTCCAAGGGCGCTGCTTATTTCAGTTGAAATATCTTCCAGCAGCCCTGCAAAAGGAAACATTATAAATATAGGTAGAATTAATGTGTAGTACCTCCTGTAATAACTGAAATAAACATACTTAAATAAATACTGCTAAGCCAAGGCCTTCATAAATGAAATTAAATCATTACTACAATGATGGGTATTTTCTTAGTTACCACGCTAGATAAATGCGAGTTAGTGATTAAAAAATCAGTGCTATACAATTAAAATCCCAAAACACTCTTAGTTTACAATGTGCTGTGGATTCTATGTTCATATATAAAATGAAGAAAAAAACAATCTGGGAAAACCCTGGACTTGTGGATATAAACCCGACTGGACAAGGCGAATGCTATTTAACCACCAAGTAGTAACAAAAACTTAAAAAGAGGAGTTTCGTTTCGCTTGTATCCACGTAACATTTTATTTCATCACCAGCTACCTTTTATGTCCCCAATGCTGGGGTACAAGCCTTCCCTATGAAAGGCTCCCTGTACATCCCTATGGAGACGAGCCATAAATCACCACGCGGGCCCATTGCGCATTGGTGGTTGTTAACGACTACTATGCAGCCGGGACCAACAGCTTTACGTGCCTTCCGTAGCAAGGAGGAGCTCACATCACATCACCAGCTCTTTTTATGTCCCCACTGCTGGGGCACGAGCCTTCCCTATGGATAGATAGGGAGAACGGGCCATAAACCATCACATGGACCCAGTGCGGATTGGTAGTTGCTATCGACTGCTAATGCAGCCAGGACCAACGGCTTTAAGTGCCTTCCGAAGCGCGGAGGAGCTCGAGATGATACATTTTTTTTCACTTATCCGATGACCGGCCTATACGAAAGTTGCCTTACGTCAAAAATCGTAGACCGGGCGCGTTAACCACTGCGCCATCGTGCTCCTCATTTTATAAATGGGGGAGACGTCTTTGAATTATTCTAGACTGTCATTATAATATGGCTGGTTATCTCCAATAATAATTTTTGACTGCAGCGGCAGCAGCTTGGCTGAATGCCAAGCTCACCTAATGGTAAGTCAAGATTATTTTATAGATAAGTAGGCAAATAACTCCGCTCCATCTGATGTTAAGCGAAAGAGAGTCCAGATGTGAAGACAACTAGAGAAGCAGGATTGTGCTGTATTAGCTGTCTTCGTGATGCTGACTCGCAAGTTACTTGAGTGAACACCCGTACCCCTTGAGTGTTTATAGAAATATATTCTAGAACCCTATTACAGCGTTATTACTGGGTCTAATTGTGAATCTAAACCATCATCATCATCATCATTTAAAGCCATCTTCATGCTGAAGTTTGGAGATCAGTATACTTAGTCAGATAACTAAGTCCAGTCCACTTTTTGATGTCGTCCAGCCATTTGCGTCGCAGCCGTTCTGGAGCTCTCTTTCCCGGAATTTTGCCTTCGAGGATTAGCCGTGGAAACTCGTATATGAATGTTCACTGCATGTGCCCGAAAAAGGCGACCTTGCGTCTCATTACTGTAGACATCAGCTGACCATAAACGACACACTCACTCAACACACACAAAAACTTTCAGCAAGGAGTTAAGTAACACACACACACATTGCGACTTCAGAAGGATTGTAAATAGCGCCTTCTTGGCCGACCAGTTTATTACAACAAGACCACAGAGATCATGTTCCGTGACATAAAACTCCAAGCACACATGCGTCCTACGCCAGCGAACTGAGTAAAACTTCCACGGAAGAGTTTAAAACAAAAAAGGGTGATAACTGCTATGTTCACGCTGCCTGGCACGGAGTCCCGAACGGAATTTTACATACATTATGCATACAAATAGCCGACAAGTTTATACCAGAATCTAATACATTTTGGTAACAAACAGGTTACAGTAATGATGGAGTTGGCACAGTTCGGCGTGCCTCGAAGCCAAAATGTGGTAAGCTGAAAAACATAAAAAAACGCTAGTAGAAGATAGTTTCACGCTCTGCCTGGTTTTAACTCGGATTGGCTACCAGCCTTTTTGCTTGCGTTAAACTTAATAGGTTAAGTCGTTTCTGGGGAGTAGTAGTTATTGTTACCGAGAAGATGGCAACCTTTTTAATTATTTTTGACATTACGTACAACGGCACTAAGCAAAATCCTTTTCTAAATACATTTAATCCGTATTTTTCTAATGTAGAACTCAGTTTTTAATATTGTTGCCTATACATATTTGTTTTTCTTAGCTATGATATATTATAAAAATAATTGCTGCTTTGATAATACTACCGATTTAATAATAAACAAAATAATCTTAATTCAGATATCCACAACAACACGAAGTTCAAAATAACAAATCACAGAACATTACGCCTCACAAATTGTTCTATAATTGTCAAGTCGATTATGAAAACTCTTTCATTTAAGATTAATTTTAAAAAAGAATTTAAATTCTACACTATAGTCCAAAAATTCAAATTTCGAAGTTCGAGAATTCTGTTTTAAAATATTCACCGGTGATCGGTGATAAGAGTGGGAGTCGTCGTAAGCTCGTTATTGATATTATCATAGTTTGGCGAAATGTTGCCATTTCATAATATTGCTGTTCAGATCATAATAATTTCAAAGACACTTAAAACAAAGGACGGTCACGGCAATAGTATAAAAATTCATAATTATAATATGGCTTCTACTTAAAGAAATGTAGTTTGAACAATGCGGATTCGACTCTGCTTTCAGTTGACCCATATATTCATGTCCGTGACGTCACCTAGGCTGCCAATGCCGTGCCCAGGCTGTCAGCTGCCGGAAAGTATCGCCCCCCGGTCGATAGATGACTCTGTCACGGTGACGTAGCAGAACCTCAGAAAAACAACCAAAGGTATACTCTAGCCAAACTCGACAAAGAATAAATGTAAACAAACCAAATTTCAAAGGGTCATCACAAATCTGAGCAAAAGTGTTTTTGTGTTTTTCGTATTCTTACTTGATTACTGCATTTTACATAAAAGATATTGTAAGACTTAATATTTTCACTACATATCTAACTTAAATCAGTCGCTTAACGTCGGTAAAAACGTTATAATACGAAGAACGTAAAAAAAACGTTAACTATTTTTACTTGTTAACCCTATTAAACAAATGTCATTACCTACTAAACTGGAGGTATTCTAAACAATTCCGTTAATATGAACTATCATTCCAAATGAAGATGACACTAGTATCCAAAAGGGGTCGATTATCCTAACTACCTCTGAAATCTGCAGCGTAAACAGTGCATTTGCATTCATGAATGAACAAATTGAATTGACGTTAAAGAAAATTTTATTGTAACAGCAATCGATTAATTTAGGTTTGTAATAAATAAATTATTGAATCTTCAAGTGCAGTTTTTTGATTATTTCAAGGTGGCTAATTTATTCACTCACATAGAACTAAGCTATGATTGTACTATGGTTTTGGTTTTCAAATTTTTAATACAATATTTAATATAAATGAATCTTTTACGTAAAATCTTACCTGTTGACCGACCAACTGGAAAAAGTTGTCAATACAAGCCTGTCACTAGTTGCTTGGCAACGCTTTGTTGGTAAACATTCTTTATCGAATTTGGCTATAGTATTATAGGTATATATTACCCTTAAATATCACCAGGTAAGCCCAGTGCTTGACACAATTTTTGTCACAAAAAATTACATAAATATTTATAAAATACAGTGAAAAAATTAAATGCCTACCCGACCTAGCCAGGAATCGGACCTGGATCTTCCGCAATCCGGGCGGCTGCACTGACCATTATGCTACCGGGCTGACGTAAGCATTGAATTTTTACACTGCTTTCTAATTTTTGAGTGCTGTTAGCGGCATAATACCGTCTATCCAACAGTTATTGCAACCGATGGCTGTGCAGATTCATCTTTACAGATGAAATACCACAGATTTGATAACACAACGCTACAGTAAATTTTACTTTTAATTTTTAAATGCTATTTTCTGCCAATTTTTCACTGTTTTTTATAAATATTTAATTCAGCTTCAGTGCAGCAATTAGCTTTAAAAACAAAAAGTAAAATTTAAATGACATAAATTTTTTTGTATATTTTATGGGATGCCAGGTATGCAGCAAGTGGTCTGTATTCAATTGTAGCTAAAGACTAAAATCCGTTGCTGACCCCTGTTTGTAATGATTAAAGGAAAAAATTAAAATCACTGGTTCCTGTCGAACACTGGTGACAGAACAACAGTACAATGAGTCTAATATTAACTGGTATTTAACTTTTATTTACTACTAGCTGTGCCCCGCTACTATAAAAAGGTAACGGTGAGTCAACCTTAAATGCAGACATATGCTGTCGCTGACTTTTTTACAACTTTTAAAGAGGAACAATTTCGTAATACATGATTTTTGCGCAACTTTCACCGTTTACGCAGCGCGCAAGGAAAGCTCTAAAAAAATATATTTTCCCGTTTTTGCAACATTTTTCATTGCTGCTCCACTCCTATTAGTCATAGCGTGATGTAATATAGCTTATAGTTTCCTCAATAAATGGACTATTCAACACAAAAATATTTTTTCAATTTGAACCAGTAGTTCCTGAGATTAGCGCGTTCAACCAAACAAACATACAAACTCTTCAGCTTTATAATATTAGTAAAGATAAGTAAATCTCTATCTTCGATCAACAATACACCTCTATTTACAATATTTTACCGTAAGCTGAAGATCTCTATTTACAATATTTTACCGTAAGCTGCTTCTTAATTCATTAGATTCCCGGTAGATAAGCTCTTAGGACAATAACAAAAGCAATTTTTGTTTTAAGTGATTATGCTGATTATTTCGATTTTATTGTAACCTTTTTCGTCATATTTTTGGCTTATTCTTTGAGCATGTAAAATTATTTGAAAAAGTTATAGATAAATTATTTTATTTGAAATATAATTATAAAGTAGTTTTAAGTTCAATTGTTAATTTTAATCGTCTCTCTTTATATGTACTTTCAATTAGTGCACTGTTGAAGGCTTAATGCTAGTTAAATAGCAAACATTTTGATTATATTTTAATTTCTGGTTTCAATCAACAACCCAATAAAACTAACTAACACTCAAATAACTAAAACTCTATTTTCAAATTAAAGGGAGATTTTTTTCGTTATTTTCGGAGTTAATCGGAACCAGCCAGTGTTAGCCGGCATTAGTTTGTTGGACATCTTCAGGATCTGTTGACTGTTCAACAGTCATTCCAGTCGACCAGTCAACAGCTCCTGAGGATGCCCCGTGGAGGGGCGAAACACGTGTTGGGTATCGGTGTTGGTGTTGTGTTGGAGGTTGGTGGATTTTCGCAAAATAACGCCTGATTCCATTAATTAATATAAATATTGTTTATTGAACACTGTCGGTTTGGTTGGTGGTAGAGCTTGTTTGTCCGCCTGGCTAGCTACCACCATCTTATCTAAATAGACTAAATATGTCGTCATATTATCAATGTTTGTAGCATTGTTCCGGCAGCTAGAGATAAGATAGCCAGTGCTTCAGTATTTGAGGATTCCGGGTGAAGTGCGCTTCCACCATTGGCCTTATCATCACTTAACATCAGGTGAGATGAAGGCGAAGTGCTTACCCCCAAAAAGCTGCCAGAACACAAAAATGCTACAAACCGCTCTCGAGGCCATCAATCCTACGAGCGATGTGCCCTACCCACTGCCACTTGAGCTTAGCAACTCTTTGGGCTATATGTTGGTAACCTTTGTTCTTTTACGGATCTCCTCATTTCAGATACGATCCCGCAGAGAAATCCCAAGCATACTATCCATTCCTCTTTGGACTACATTACAGTATTTGATTGATTCCATTAGCCAATCATCTTACAGTCTCACAATGTCTATAAAAATTTGCAAACTCTCAATACAAAGTTCCTGCCAGTTTGAGTGGAGCTTAACAAGTTTTTGATGGATATTCGGGCATGATTGCACTCAGAGAACAACTGTCTCGTTTGGCACCGACGCAATGCGTGCTTGCCAAAACCGGATAGCTGACTGGAGAAGGTGTATTTCAATGTTTAAGTCAGACTGGGTATTTTGGTATCAACTGTTTGGTATCAAGTGTTGGTTTAGCAATTCTAGCTAGCTAATTATATTATGTACTTTGCATTGTAAGTGGCATTGCATTTCACAGTTTTGATTTTTGGGGAACTGCGAGTAACTGGCAAAATGTTGTTGTTTTTTTTAATTTGGTAAACATGGCTACAGTTGTTAATGATTTTTTACACAAACATCATCATTAACTTATTTCTGCCGTTATCTTGATAATCACGTAAAAAGAATATACTCATTATGTAAACTGTTAATAATTCATAATCATTAAAAAAATATTGTGTATTACCTATACTATCACTTAATGAAGGAAAAATATAATGATATTCCTAAATAAACTTACCAAGAAATTATAATTTTCCATAGAACAAATAATTATATTATTATAACTCTCGGCAACTAAAAAATCCCACAAAGAGTTTCAGAATATCAATATCCTCCTATATGGTAGGCGATTCATGAAAGAAACAAGTTGTGTCCTCAGGCGGAGGCGAAATGCCTTATTTATAACCACTAAATCGTCTGGAACAGAATTCAATCAAACGCCCGGGGATCGGATCCGGGGGCCATACTTGCCGATACTTAGGAGGACCGGTTTTTGCCAGTTCATTGATTGAAATTCGACTTTCGAATATGTACCTATCAGATTTAGTTATTTTGTTCTTTTGTTTTGTCACGTTCTTTTTCTTTTCTTTTTAAATACTTTTACTTATTACGCCAGTAACAAGTGTAGATATGCTTGTAGATAGATACTTTTTTGTATAGTTACAATAGTTTTCAAAAAACCTAATTTTAAAGGTGATCATCTACGGTTCACTACTGATTCAAGTTAAAGGTATGCAGGATGGAAAAAAAAGACCGTGGTTGGAGGAAAAATACCCTTAATATTGATGATGGCAAATTTTACTGAAAGGAAACATTCCTTTATTCTCAAATATAATTAAAACTGCATTTAAAGATTTTTGAAAAATCACTGTTTAAGCCGGGAATCGAACCGGTGTAATGTTAAAAAAAACCTCCTTTTTTATGATACCAACCGAAAAAGTCATTCATAACGATAAATTTCTTTTAAACAACATAGTATCTTAAATTAACGAAAGACCAAGAAAAATATTTTTACACTTAGTAGGTACTTTCGATTCCCGGCTCAAACAGGTGATTTTTCAAAAATCTTTAAATGCACTTTTAATTATTTTTGAAAATAAAGGATTGTTTATCATCAATATTAAGGGTACTTTTCCTGCAACCACGATCTTTTTTTCCACCCTGTATAATGCATTTTTGTGGTATTAGTTAGGTTTACCTATATGCATATTTTTCAACTACTTAAACATGAGCTAAGGCTCATTGTTGAGCACCACAAAATAGAAAGTATATGTGATATTTATTAATTTTACATGATATTTTTCTCACGTCTTCACTTAACGCGATTGAAAATAGAAATCAATGACAACAAGTGGTCATAGATCAACACACTATTCCATTACGTCTTTTAACACTCACAATTCACAACATACCCTTTAAAAAAAAACAAGTGTTAAAAAAAATCGTTCACGACACAGATATACGGGTCATGTGTATACGATAAACGTGCCCTATTTATAAGCACTAAATCATTTGGAACAGAATTCAATCAGGCACCCGGGGTGCGATCGCGGGCGGCGCCTATTTACCAACACTTGAGCGGCGTGAGCCGGATTTAACCGGTGCCAATTGAATTGTTGTACGAATGCTATCTTCATTACGTACTGGGTCTTTTATTATCGTTAAAACAATAATGATAATAGTAAAGTGTTCATTTCGGATAACTTTGCAATCTATATTGTACGTAATCATTATCACCACCAGCTCATTTAATGTCCCCACTGGTGGGACACGAGGTTTCCCTATGGATGGATAGGAAGAACGGGCTATAAATAACCACGCGGGCCCAGTGCGGTGCGGTGGTTGTTAACGACTGCTAATGCAGCCGGGGCCTTACGTGCCTTCCGAAGTACGGAAGAGCTCGAGATCTTTGGTCAACCATCCGATGACCGGCTTTTTGTTGCTTAAGATTAGCAATCGCAGCCTGGGCGCCAATAAGCTTATTCACTGCGCCAATAAGCTTATTCACTGCGCCAATAAGCTTATTCACTGCGCTAATAAGCTTATTCACTGCGCCAATAAGCTTATTCACTGCGCCAATAAGTTTATTCACTGCGACAATAAGCTTAGTCACTGCGCCAATAAGCTTATTCACTGCGCCATTAAGTTTCTTAGTACCTACGTACCTCAGTACTTAGGTTCTGTGATATAAATACTGGGTAAATAATAAGTTGGCTTTATTTACAGCGGCACCGAATGTTTACGAGCGGCCACATAGGGACTCGAGTTTAACTTGTGAAACATTATCTATTAGGTTTCAAAAAGTATGCAACACAAATTATTAATATATTTCAAACTTTTGCAACAAAATATTATATGCGGACTAAATGCCTGAGGCATTTTCTACCAGTCAACACAAGGTGCAGAAATGAGAGGTGCAATTTAGAGCAACAACAAAAGTGGAAAACAGTATAGCAAAAAAGGTTCAAACTTATTATACATACATAAATACTCTATACATTACAAACACATAAAATACTTAAAAAAATTAAAAAGCGGTCGTTACTGAGATAATTCTGCCAAGGTTTCAATAAGAAAAAGCATGCGGACTTTCTATTTAAAGACATCGCGACTTGTAGCCATCCTGATTTCGAGAGGCAGTGTGTTCCTCAGGAGAATTGACTGGATATAAAAGTAACACATTATCTTAGGTATCGTAGGTTTTAATAAGTTAAAAAATGCAACACAATGGAATTATTTTAATGGATCGCAAAACTTTCATAGTGGCCAGCGTTAGGCCTACCCGTACTTTGCCTTTACCTACCCTTTGTACTCAAAAGGCAGAACCCGAAAAGTTAGCCAACCTCCAGACGTTGCGAGACTGTGGAATATAGCCTACGGATTACCTTAAATTATTAAATAAATATTATCTGTCAATAATATAGAAAATCGAGGTTGCTGGCTGAACCCTCAGCAACTGAGTTGAAATTTTTAGGGATTGGCTTCAAGCTACCGTTTTCTGGTAACGTAATGAATTCTTAAACATGTTGACAAGAGTAGAAAACCCGTGAGAGCTCTAAAGGCCTTTAGGGACCTCGACTAAGCTTGAGTGTTTCATGAGAGAGGGTTTATTTAATAACATAAACTCCTTCTTGGGTTCCTAAACCAAAGGATGTCTGGAAGAGATCGCTTAAAGCGATAAGACCGCCTTTGCCCATGCTAGCTTTAAGATTATGTGTACTTGTTTTTTGTTTTTATTTGTGTGAGCAATAAAGTATTTATCTATCTATAAATCTAAAGGAATATAATAATAGTGGTGTTCTAAATCAAAAGGTAAGGCGACATGCGCTTACGCCGTTTTTAAGTATTCTTTTAAGAATTTGAACGTGAACATTTGATTTGGAAACTCTAATTACCTTGAACTGCAAAATCCTTTACCAGTTGCATTATTCATAACTGACCTTTTTAGTTCTATTGACTTAGCAGCGCCAATTTTATGTGTGTACCTACCTCGTAAAACTTTATTGGATAACTTAACTTTTACCAAAGGTCCTCGGTTTAATTTCAATTCCGGGCAAAGTACTTTAAGGATTTTATTCGCTCGGGATTGTGATCACCGATCTGCATTTGGAAGGCGTGGTGATTAAACCAATTACCCATAGAAGAGGAGCTCGATGGCGCAGTGGTTAACGCGCCCGGTCTGCGAGTGCTGAGGTTAAGCAACTTTCGCAAAGGCCGGTCATCGGATGGGTGACCAAAAATGTATCATTTCGAGCTCCTCCGTGCTTCGGAAGGCACGTAAAGCCGTTGGTCCCGGCTGCATTAGCAGTCGTTAACAACCACCAATCCGCACTGGGCCCGCGTGGTGGTTCATGGCCCGTTCTCCTTATCCATCCATGGGGAAGGCTCGTGCCCTAGTAGTGGGGACATAAATGAGCTGATGATCATGATAATGACCCATAATTTGTTGTCAATGATGGTTACGTAATAGGTTGGAGGCCTTTGCCCATCAGTGGGACATCGAATTAATTTTTTACTTTATTCCATAATTCTAAGTTAGACAAATAATAAGCAAATATCAAACGCGTACTGTAATAGAAACTACATTTTTCCGATATCATCTCATCGCCCCAGTTATATTCCGATCGGTTCGTTCAAACGAAACGCATGTAGAATACAAACAACGCAGTCTCTTCGCAACCGATCCAATATAAATGGGGGATATCGAATTAGCCCATCCACAGTTTCGAACTGTCAGTTATACTGAATAAATGATTCGGAAGCAACCTTTCTATCTGGCCTTATCAAATTTCTATGGCGTTTATGTGATTTGTTTGTGTCGCTTAGCTTCCGTATTGAGATTTAGGTTTTTATAAACCGGTCTTAGTTTTTTTACAGCACCTTTTTGAACATAACTTATATTTTCATAAAATGTTCAAATAATTTTTAACGCAAAATTTGTTGCGAACAAATTACTAAAACACAAATGTTAAAAAAATTTCCACAAGCTGGATTTGATCCTGCATCCTTCTGACATACCGGGTCAGGTGCTCTTCCAATTGAGCTATCGTGGTTCTAACCAGCCCGCCGAAATTATTCAACACTTTTTACTTTGAAAGCCAAAGGCGCCCATTCAATGTCAACAACTACCGTCACTAACATCCGATCATAATATTTTTACAAAAGCAAGCTATTTATAAAATGTTCAAATAATTTTTAACGCAAATTTTGTTGCGAACAAATGTTGAAAAAGTTAAGGTCAAGGATTCCTATCATGCTATGCACATTTGTAGTTTGTCACATTTAATGCTAACTAACGATAACAGAAAATTTCTCAATTAAACCACAAATAGTATCATCACCAGCTCATTTTTATGTCCCCACTGCTGGGGTACGAGCCTTCCCTATGGAGAAGAAGGGGCCATAAACCAGCACGCGAGCCCCATGCGGATTGGAGGTTGTTAACGACTGCTAATGCAGTCGGGACCAATGCTATTACGTGCCTTCCGAAGCAGTAAATAGTGCACTGCCATATTTATAATATAAATGAATTGTATTGTTTTAGTTATTGTATGTTATTGTTTTAACGTTTCTATACATAGTGATCTTTACAGTTACGATTTTTTATCTGGGAAATGGAAAGTGTATTGTTGTGTTAAAGAGCAACTCTCATCAGACACTATCCTTATTCTTTTGATCTAAGTGGAACTGTCAGAAATCGACGTTGTTAAACTATCATCTGCATTTTATACTTGTTTGAGATTTCTATGATATCACAATTTTTTTTTAAACAACATCACATATGTACATTATTCGGATCGCAAGATAAGTAGCTAAAGCGCTCGTTTTATGGAAATCAGAAACAATGACGGTACCACAACCACCCAGACCCGACACAATATCGAAAAGTTCGTTTTCGGCATTGACCCAACCGGTAATCGAACCCGGGACCTCAGAATTAGCGCCGCCCAAAGTCCGGCGTGCAAGCCACTCAACTACGGAGGTCGTCCAAAAATGTATATAATATACATACTAACTAAACTTTAAGCTATACCTACTAATATTATAAAGAGGAAACCTTTGTATTTTTGTATGTATATATGTATGTATGTATGTATGTATGTATGTATGTTTGTATGTATGTATGTATGTATGTATGTATGTATGTATGTATGTATGTATGTATGTATGTATGTATGTATGTATGTATGTATGTATGTATGTATGTATGTATGTTTGCAACGAATAAACTCAAAAACTACTGGACCGATTAAAAAAATCTTTCACCATTAGAATGCTACATTAGCATTGAGTGACATAGGCTATAATAAAAAAAAATTACTAAAACGACAATTTAATTTTTCAATACAAAATGATTTCTTTGTTTTGTTGTCATGGAAACCATTGATATATATTTAACTCAATGATGGCAACTGTCAATATTATATAGCAATAGTTATATACTTTGTGTATTTATTGTGTATTTTATCCTTATACCCAACTTGCCTTATACTATCAAGGACTTAAAGGCAGCACGGACAGATTAATTATCAAGCATTCCGTTACAGATGAGAAAACAACAATAGACGGTGATCCAGCGAAAGGTGGGTCTGAGTGCATTCGACAGTAGCGTAAATCAAGCGAAAAAATATGGCGGAGCAATCAAGGGTCGGATAATGAAGGATTTCAATTAAAAATGCTATCGCTATTAAATGCTCTTTGCGGTTTTCTACTGATGAAGGAGACTTTTCAATAGCTTTTAGCTATTACCATGTTATTGGTGAAGTGCTTTTATGTACTTATGATGGAAATGAGTTGCGATTCGACGTTTTACTGATTAATTGTTATCTGATAATTTTTTGGTGTTCGTTTTCGAAGTCAGCCATTTTGGTGTTTGTTAACTATATATTTTGAGTTTAAAATTACAATTGAGGCGAGTTTCTATAAGGCGCTTTGCAGATGGCGGAGCGGGCCGCGCTGGTCAATTTGACCGCGAACGATAGCGCAAAGGGAATCCTATAAGTACTACCAACGCACACAGCGGGCAAAAAGACCGCGCCGCCAGTGCACCCCGCCGTGCGTTACTGCATACAAACTGGTTTGTGTGATCCATGGCAGGCAGCCGCGGGCATCGACTGGCAGACGCGGTCTTTATTACTATGCGGTCAAAAAGACTGCCCCGCCCCGCCGTCTGCAAAGCGCCTAAACGATTAATTCAGTGGCAAAAATGTATGGAATTTATATCAATGTCACTTGTTTTAAATTATATGCAGACTAATTTTGTAGTTTCAAAACATCGTATAAACTACGATTTAGGCATAATTTGTGATTGTCCTTTAAAGGAGCAACTATTTTCTTTATTGCTTTGCTCCTCTTGATAGATCGGCTGCTTTCCGAATCGGTTTACTGTCAGTCATCAAGATTATTTATAAATGTGTCAATATTAAGTTTACACACACAGCAAAAAAATACTATTCACTTTTTTGTCTGTAGAACCTTTCCAGGCTCCCATTTTTATTGTCCTCCCCGATGCTCCAGTAACTCCCAGGTCGTCCATCACGATACTAGCACGCGTTGTAAATGTACATTTCGAAAATTCAAACTCGGGAGTGTCCCAGTCGAGTCGTACGAGACTTTACGACCGGGTTTAGTGACGCAGCCCGGTAATAGTTCCATTTCGCCCCTGCTACTAGTTACGCCTGCCTAGACACAGGCACGACTTAAGTTAGGTCAGTTGCTCAGTTGCTATTTGCTAGCCAAGAATGGGTAGCATTTACCTTTTTTATCTTATACTGGGGCAAGTACCTAGTCGTCTTAAAGCATTTGCTTATTTCATATTCAAGAAATAATTTCAAAAATAAAACGAGTCTAACATGAAACACTGTACAGATGTACTTACTGTACTTGGTCACTATGTACCTACGCTAAAATGTATAATATTAGCACTGTGTACTTATACAGTTTAAGGGAATTGCAGGAATGTCAATAAATAAAGAAAAATAAAAATATTTATTTATGGGAGAACCATGATCCATTTGTGTTGGTAACAGTAACTTATCTTTTCAAGTAAGTAAGTTTTGCATTTTATTTGCAAAGTAAAATCGCTTCTCCTACGTTTGTCTTAAGGCCTTAACGCAAAGGATAATATCCTTAGTGGTCGAGAGAAATCACTCTAGTGCACCGTGTGAACTTATGAGTCGCATAAATAACCAAATGACATACTCCCAAGAAAATGAATACCGCTTTTATGCTTAGTCCATGTCGAGAACAAAAGAAAAATACATTTGGTACTTTCTGTGGCTCAACGCAACACGTTTCTATTTTGAGATCTCTTTTGACGTCACTCGTCTATTCGGAAAAATGCGCTTTTAATTAAAAAGGAAAGAAGTAATCTATCAAACAACTCTACAGCGTCATTCAGATGTAAGCAACCAAAGTGGCCGATGAGCACTAAATACTTTGTCAAGGCAACTAAAGAATCTGACATGTGTTTGACAACTTTGAGTAATTTGTTAAGACACGGTACTAAAATGTTAAACAATCTCAAGGTTACCTCAAGTTCCAGATATAATGCTCCAAAGAATCTAGTCGCCGACACCCTAGAAAATCCTTCCATGGTTGTACGTCCACTGAAGCTTGAAACCCTATTGTGATTTTCGCCACCCTGTCCAGTTCTACTGTAAAACTAATTTTTTTATACATAGCTCAGCAAAAGGCTACTCCACCTGATGTTAAGTGGAAACGGAGTCCAGATGCAAGGACCACTGGTGCAATGTGAAAACAACGCAGCATCAGTCACCCTCACCCTGCCGGCCCACAAGGTGCCTCTTCACGCCTCGTTTGGTCGAGAGCACGTTCCAACTTAAGAAAATAATCATCTAAGTCATCACCAGTCTATGAACGTCCAACTGTTGAGGTCAAGCCTTCCCGCATAAACAATAGCATATGGGGAGAATAGGCTTATGCCCATCAGAGTGTAGATACGGGCTGAAAATTATGATGATGATGATGAGGACATTATCCACCAAGCTAGTACATACAGGTTGGCGGGAAGGAAAACCATTTTCATTAATATTATATATCTAATTTGAAAAAAGAAAAAAGATAAAGTGTTGAAAAAAATCCACGAGCGGGATTCGAACCCGCACCCCATGACAAGCCGGGTCAGGTGCACTGTCAACTATGCTATCGTGGCTCAATTCAACTCGCCGAAATGAATCAACACTACCTACTTTTACTTTATAAGCCAAAGGAGCCCTATTCAATGTCGACAACTACGTCATCAACTTTCGATCTTAATATTTTTACAAATATTGAAAGATCAGTTAAGAATTGGGCAAGCTATATTTATGATTATTTACATATATTTTTTTTTATATTATATAGTCAAAACTTGCTTCATCCTATACACATGGTGCATGTGTCTAAATAGCAAGATCATGATAGCCCCAAGTTCAATGTCATATGTTTGTACCTACATGACTGTGTACTGTGCAGTAGTAAATAAATAAATAATATTCGTAACTCTTTTAATAGACATACTATCGAGAATGCTTGCGACAGCTCTATGTATTGATGCAAAAAAATATACATAAATACATATTAATAATATGTTTGTACTTTCACGTCATTGTCCCAAAAACGCGTCATTAATAAAGTTGATACATTACTCTTAAAATTACCACAGATTATTTAATGAATTAGTATTTTCGTATGAAACGGGTGTTTACTTAACCATGTAAGCACACAGTTTGGCTCGAACTTACTTGAAAGACGATTCCCAATCCCAATACCTCTGCTAACTAACTGGACAGTTAATACTTACCCACATTGCATTGTAAATTTATTAATTTCGAGCATCGAAATCGAACATAACGGTCAAACCAAGCGAGTCCAGGCTGAGATGGTGTACGTTCACGTAATGCGTAGAACCGAGGATCATGTCGTGAGGAAGTGTTTTTCTATGGCTACTATAAAGAGGGGAAGTGGAAGCCCTCAGACCACCTGGCTGACGAATGTCCAGAGGGACATGAAGGAACTGGGTCTGAGGGAAGAGGACGCACAGCGACGGACCACGTGGCCTCGCATGATTGGCAAAGCCGACCCCGTGTAGCGGGAAAAGGCGAGGTCAAAGACGAAGAAAGAGCATCGAAATCGAATCACCAAGTTTAAATACCACCATTATCACTTACACCACCTGACGCAACCTGACGCCACATTTAGCTTAAACAAAGAAAGTAAAAATAATAATTATGGCACATTAATGATTTCAAAACACAATATTTTAAAACACTTAATTACTTCTTAAATTCACGCTATTGCTGTTACGTCACCAACATTGAACTACGAGTAGAACGCAAAGAGGCGAGTTCCTATGAAAATTAAAAAAGTTACTACAATGTTTAAAACGCTTTCCTCAATCATTTACTGAGCAATTTACCCGACTTGTTTCTTTTGTAATTGCGACTTGCGACTAAATGGCACCTTAGGATTATGTTCGAGCAATTACAAAGAGAATAAAAAATAGCTAAAGGTGCTAAAGTCACGATACCTCCGTGTTAAGGATAATATTTAATGAATGGAGAATAATATTCTATAAAGGAGTTTCGAAAATGATTACAGAAATGTATAAGGAGTTTATGATGCTTTAATATGTATACCTAGGACAAACGCTTCAACTAGGAAAAAACAACTTCGAAAAAGAGGTTAATAGAAGGATTCGGCTGGGCTGGGCAGCATTTCGCAAACTCCATCGGGTCTTCTCGTCGCAAATACCAAAGAGCCTTAAGACGAAAATCTACAATCAGTGCGTCCTATCTGTTATGACATACGGAGCCGAGACATGGACACTCACGGTACGACTAATCCACAGATTTAAAGTCACTCAGCGAGCTATGGAGAGAGCTATCCTAGGTGTTACTCTAAGGGATCGAATTCGGAACGAAGTAATTCGCCAGAGAACCAGAATTACTGACATAGCTCTTAGAATTAGCAAGCTGAAGTGGCAATGGGCTGGTCATATAAGCCGCAGGGCAGGACCGATAACCGTTGAGGTAGACGTGTTCTAGAATGGAGACCGCGTCTCGGCAGACGTAGTGTAGGACGCCCTCCGGCGCGGTGGAGCGACGATATACGCAAAGTGGCTGGCAGTGGTTGGATGAGAGTAGCCGAAGATCGGGCTCAGTGGCATGCATTGGGAGAGGCCCACGTCCAGCAGTGAACTGGTGTGGGCTGATTATGATGAATATGTATATTTCCGAGGTACACGGTCTGAATCTATTTAATGAAGTAAACTGAATGAATCGCCTCGGCCACCGGTCTGAGACTCAAGCGTTCGATTCCCAGCGGGAGATACGTGTTTGTGTACTCGGTTTGGTTAGTGTCCATGTTGGTCCATGTTCGTGTACTCGGTTGTGTTAGGCTTGTTTGTCCGCCTGGCTATCTACCACCTTCTGATAAAATAGGTCGTGTTAGTAGCATTTTCGTATTCCGGCAGCTATATAAGATGGTTGAGGTGAAGTGGAATTCCACTTTCTTAACATCAGCTAAGATGAAGACCAAATGCTTACGCATAATTAAAAAAAAATTACTAAAGTTTTCAAACTTTTTATTCTATATTTAAATAAAGAGCTCACTACATATTATTATAAACACGTAGACATTGAAGCTTTTTACAGTTAAACATACAGTTACCTCATTCGAATGCATACTCTTTAGTCGAACAGACCTTAGTGTCTCCACTACCATCAGCTCACGCTTTGTATTCAGAGCGCATTGTTTGTGCTTAAGCGTTTACATTGAGCACAATGAAAAGTTTCATCCGATATTAGTTTTCAATTTCCCAGCCCATCTAGGGGGAAATGCGAATAAGAAACATCGCTTTACATACTGTGAAAATGAATGTTGCTTACGTCAATAGCGTTTTAAATAATGTTCGAGTATGGGCTGATTAAAGAGCTCGATGGCGCGTTAAACAGCGCCAGACTTACAATGGCTAAGGTTAAGCAACTTTCGTAAAAGCTGGTCATCGGATGAGTCACCAAATATGAGCTCCGGCGTGCCTCGGAAAGCAAGTAAAGTTGGTCCCTCCCGGCTGCATTAGTAGTCGTTAACAAGCACCAATCCGCATTAGACTCGCGTGGTGGTTTATGGCCCGTTCTCCCTATCCATCCATAGGGAAGGCTCGTGTCCCAGCAGTGGTGATAAAAATGAGCTGGTGATGAAGGGCTGCCTTGTAGTCGCTGGATGCAAGCATCACAAAACCGGTCGTTGTAAAGATCCTTAGGAATTTTTTTTTGATTAATATTAGCTGTCAGATTAAATTTAGCATCAATTGCCCCTGTTATCTAGTAGGTACTTAGACTACTTGTCCGGCGTTCGATATCCAGTTAGAGATAATGTCTGTATTCGGTTTGATTGGTGGTAGGGTTCGATTTGAGACCAACTGGCTAGCTACCACCATCTTATCTTTAATCTAATATTTACATAACATCAATATTAGTAACAGTTAGAGATAAGATAGCCAGTGGCTCTGTAGTTAAGGATTCAAGGTAAAGTGCGTCTTCACCTATGGCTTTACAATCACCCTTGACTCTAAAGTAACCCAGTTTTCCAGAGCAAATCCAACATTGAAAAATAAAAACAATAATTAATACTTCATTACATCGAAAACCAAGTTTATTTATTAAGGTAACATTTTCGGCCGCGAACACAAAGTATTACAACAATTTCCAATGTAAATGTCGTCGTTATTTGATTTAACGCCATAAAGTTGCCTGAATTTTAATTAGATGCGAGTTACGGCTGTTACAATTTTAATGTGCACCGTTCCTGTCACTCCCACTCACTGTGAGTACATTCGATCGGTGAACATCAAAAACGAATGAAAAGTTTCATCAACGATAGCAGCCTATTTCGCTGGTAAAGATCAGATCAGAACAGATCTTCCATCTGTCAAGCAATGCCTATGCTCTTGATTCTGTAGATACACATTCATTTGTTATCATTGGTATTTATAATAATGCTTCGGTGAATGAGTGGCAAAGTGAACGGCTCGATATCCCAAGATCCTGAATTCAATTTCCGTGACGAGAAAAGTGCTTTTTAGATTTCTGTGGGTTAATGATAACCAACCTGCATTTGGCAACTGTGATAATTAAGCCATTACCTATCAATTGCACGGATGATTCGAGTTTAATGGTGGAAACTTCGGCCCGCCTTCGTTTATTGGAGATTTACTTACTTTTATTCTTCAACAGGGAAGCGATTAAGGCCTAGACTTCATTTCACCTCTCTCTTTACTTCTCAGGTAAAATAAGGTTTTAATTCCAATTTTGTTCCGTCTATAGGTTATAATTATTTACAATTTGTCTATTTTTCGAAACTGTGTTATTAAGTGTAGCCACAAGATTGCTATAAATAGAAAATTATATAACAAATACGAATATAAATCCGGCAGTCGTTCATCCCAAGCGTTTTTCCATTTCCTATAAACACTTTCTTCTTTATGAGGTATGAGACGATTGCAGTCGCCGTCGCTCATACAAATCGATAAACAAGTTCAGCTAACAAAACACACTCGTGTTATGTCGATAGAATACAAAATGCTGTACACAACATTTCAGACACAAACTTAGTAGGACCTAAGTTCAGTCAGTCCTACATATTTTCAGACAACTTGCATAGAATATATACAAATCACCATACAAATCAAAGTCAAAGTCAAAGTCAAATATTTTTTAATCAAATAAACTTTAGAAAAGTGCTTTTGAATCGTCCAAACATTTTTTACCTGCTACCCATTCAGGACGCCTAGCTGTGGAGAAGAATGAGCGCAAGAAACTCCACAGCTTTAATATAAGTAACGACATTTACAAAATTATATGCCGTTACCAAGTTATACAAGTTTAAAATTACTTAACAGTATTTTAAATTAGAAATACCTGTTGGAGTGATTAGAGTATTTTAAACTTATGCTGTTTTGTCTTCAATATAATCAGACACTTTACAATAAGCTTTTTTACAAAGCTTTTCTTTAATGGAGATTTTAAATTTATTACTATCATTTTTTTTAATATTACTTGGAACTTTATAGTTAAAACGTACACAGGCCTCTAAATGATTTATTTACTTTGTGGAGCCTAGTATAAGGTCGATCGGTATACGGTTTAAGCTAACAAAACACACTCGTGTTATGTCGATAAAATACAAAATGCTGTACAAAATTTCAGACACAACCTTGGTAAGGCTACAGTTTCAAAATGACGTAAGCTTGATTATCCATTAACGATAGGCGTCGATCTAATGCTAAATTGATTTTGGTAGAGTGAGCATGGATAGAATCTCGAAGTTTGGACGCCTTCCAAAAGGCCCTCGTCATTTTTGTTCGACAAATGGATGTTGGCGAGAGACTGTTCAAGTGATTACACTTTTGGAACAGCAAGTTTGGATCATCATTAGCTTATTAACGCCCCACAGCTGGGCTTGGGGTTATTTTTATTTATTTATTTATTACATAGTTCAATAAATTATAGTGTCTTCTTGAGACCACGAGAATTGTAAAGGTAAAATAAATAAATCAATAAATTTACTTTTATTTGGAACATTAAAAAAAAGGTGTTTACATAATAATAATATAATGCTCGTAAGTGTCTGCTTTAGTCTTCGATCAATTATGTTCTAGATTCCCGATGACCGCTTGAAAATTAGTTAGCGACTTTGGGACGCGGAGCCACAATGAAGTTTGTGGCGATGACAGTAAATATTAAGTACAAATATTTTGCAACCTTAATTTAACCTTTATTTTTAAGGTTTAATGTTCATAGTAAGCTGAAGTTGTTGATGCTATCCTATGTTTTTCAGATTTTGTTGTACGAAATTTAAATGTATGAGTAAACATAGAGGTCATGTTTTCTTTATTTTGAGATGCATTTTTGTTCGTGATCCTTTATCTAGTACATAATTGATCGAAGGCTAGTATTAAACTGCAGTGCAGCCACAAACAAACCTCTCGATAATATAGTGCGTTCCAAAATTTTAGAATCAACAGGTTTTTCAAATTATGTACTTAAATTACATCAATTAAGGTTTCGAAACGTCAAGGTAAAACAAGTAAATTTTGAAAAATGTGTTACAATTGTTTATTTCGAAATGGACGAACCCGAGTACTTACTTAAATGTACTTAGGTACTGTATATAGGGTAATAACCAATTTCATCGAAATAAAATGTCATTTTCAGTCAGTTTTGTCAGTTTTTTCGTGCAAGAAATAAGAAAACTTACATGACGTAGTAAAAACATTATAATAAGACGTGAACTAAAATAATTTCTGTACACGTGCCGTCTCGCCGGGCAAATATACCTATCAAAGAGGACGAAGCCGACGACGATTCAAAAATTTTTACAAAATCACGTACACTAGATTATCGGCCACCGAAACATCGGTCTCATACAAAATTGATTTCGGCCAAGCGGGCGCGGTCCGACTCCCGAATTTTGGATGCTCTCCAAACCGAATACTGCACGCTCGCATTTTTCCTACGTTTATTTTTATGACAATTTCTGACGATGGACAATTTTCGCGAATAAATTTACTTATCATATTTTATCAGGAATACGTTGAGACGATTCGGTCATCGCTGCTCAGCTCATGTTTATTTATCGGGGCTCAGGACTCGCCAGCCTGCGGTCTGATAAATTTGATGGCTCCCCATAAACGGGTGGAGTGGGTCGCGATCTAATAATAATAATATTTTCCAACAAATTTAGTCCCTGATTTTGATGGGGATGCATCGTAAACATTCCGTTTAAATTTAAGGCACAAGCCGACGGCGGAGCAAATGTGTGTGTA
Organism: Eudonia mercurella; assembly: GCA_963082485.1. Classification (NCBI taxonomy): domain Eukaryota; kingdom Metazoa; phylum Arthropoda; class Insecta; order Lepidoptera; family Crambidae; genus Eudonia; species Eudonia mercurella. Next base: position 16,768,244 of record OY720036.1, read on the forward strand.
TTCGGTCATTGAGTTCTCACCGATCGGTCCGCCCGTGACGTCGCGTCATACCATCAGCTCTCCAGAACCTTCTAGAACTACTCGTAAATTGCCTACCGTCTGGTACACCCTTTCATAAAGTGCGCGTGCGCGTGGTGTGTGTGTGTGCGCGAAATAAGCGACTTCTACCAGCATCAGCTTCATCTCCACGACAGTCGTGTCGTGGCCACGCCGCCAACGTCAGCTCGCCAAGTAAGTCCCAAATATCCCATTATTCATCATCCATCCCTCCTCAGCTCCCTATTCCTGTCCAATCTGCCCACTCTGATGTGTCGGCATTGCGGATATTGATATGTAGATAGCAGTCGATTAGTACTTTTAAGTTTAAGTTATAGATTGGATATGAAAGCTATGGAGTTTTGGATTCCGTGCTTCGGATGACAAAAAGCTGTTGGTCCCGACTGCATAAGCAGTCATTATCAACTCCACTCCTGGCCCGCGTGGTGGTTTATGGCCCGTTCTCCCCGTGGTTTTACTATCCGTAGGGAAGGCTCGTGGCCCAGCAGTAGGGACATAAAATGAACTGGCGGGGATGAAGTGATGAAGCTATTGGTATTGTTTCATGTAAACCCAACCTTTTTACAATATGACGGGACCTCTGGGCTATTATTACTCGTCAGTGGAAGACAGAATGTTTTTCACCATGGAGATTTTTAGCGAACCTTTTATGAAAACTAGTCAATTAGAAAAATGTTAAACAAATTCTTTGCAGCTTACTATTTTATTTATGCCAATAAATTCAAACAAGTCCCGTTTTTCTTTGTTCAACATTTTATAGGAAAAAGTAAATTGCTTACCTTTGATAGTTTGCCGTTCTTCTAATTATCTGGAAAGAAAAGATCTTTTATAGAATATTTTTCCATTTGAAAAATGCTGCATTAGTTATGAGTCTATAGTGATTGTTTCTAATAATAAAAGTTATTTGTTTGCATAAGAAAAAATATCTAGTTTTAACATTCTTTGTGAACGTTGCTCATTATCAATGATCAACGGGATTAGTAGACTAATTTATCTAAACTTCAAGACGGGACATACAAAGAGATGTATACCACTAAATTCGATACCGGTATTTCACATCACATCATCTCATTTTTGGTTCCCACTGTTGGGTAACCAGTCCAATTCCTGGAAGGATATCATCATCATAATCATTGATCACTAGATGTTTTTTATACAAACTGATGTATGTCTATCTGTCATTTAGTTTCTATGAATTTGCTTTTTGGAACTAGATATTACGTTTTTTTACAAATTTATAACTATTCTCTATTTTTTTTTAAATTTCCTGTTATTTATTTTGTGTATAATTGTGTAAGCAATAAAATGTTTATCTATCTATCTAATATATTATTTAAATATAGTAACAACATCAACAAAAGTAGTAACAACATTTTAAAAAACGCAACGCGTGCAAGCCATAAAATTGAGTATCTACCGAATTCATGTCCTAAAAAGAAGATTGGAAAGAATCATCATCAAAGTGCTTGTAAATTTTTTATACGGCTTCCGCTCATTCTAATTCGTAGTAGGAACGAGCACCTTCCCTCATAATCGGCCTGAAACATCCCGAGGGATAAAATGTACACTGTACGGTTCGGACAAAAAAATGGCGTCCGTTCCAATCGTCGTGTCACTGGATGTGGCCTTAAAATATATTTTTTATTATTATTTATATGGACAGCCAACAAGATATACACATATTAAATACAAGAAAAGATAAATAAGTCTTAACCTAAATGCTGTCTTTTTTAAAGATTGCCACGGCATGCAAATGAGGGCTTTCAATATTTTTTAAAGCATACAATATTTTAAATAGCAATATGCAATTTTTTATAATGTTATTTTGCATTTCAAATGCTATATAACTGTCGCTCGAATTTTGAAAAGCTGTCCAACACGGGTTGGACAGCTTTTCAAAATTCGACTACGGAGAACTACGGAGTTGCCACGGGTCCATATTGGGTTGCATAAATTAAAGAGGCATATTTTAAGGCTGCATAACGATTTTTGGCATTCTCTTCGTTTCGCATAACGTTAATTCAAAATAAATCATTAGGCATACTTTATTTCTCAATAACTTCTTTTATAATAATGATATCAGCGTCAGATGTTCACGCATAAATGTTTTTTTACAACAACGACTTCTAATCATAACATACATAAATAAAAAGCCATGTAATATCGTAAGTGATTGTGAAACGAGTACATCATCATCTATTTTATCGCATCTGCCCACCAATCATTTTTGTATGAAGTTAGATTTCTGTTGTCTAATAAAAAAAGTCCCTAAAGGGTATTTTTAGACGTATAGCAATTATGTTCTTTACATTTATGCTGATTAAAATTATGATAAAGACAATTATAGTAAGTTAAAATTATGCCAATGAAACCATTGAACCGCTGAAACTGTTATGCCAAACTACATTATGACGAAAGAGATTATGCGACCGAAAGGGCTCCCTAGTTGCCACATACTTGATGCCACGTAGTTATCAATATTCAAGTGCTATTTTCAATTTAGATTCTTCTTAACTTATTTTTAAACGGAGCCAGGATATATTCACATTATTATGATCAAGCTGATGGTAAGCGATCATCGCAGCCTATTAACGCTTGACACTATGGGTATAACTAATTGCTTGTAATCGTTTAATTGACTGTGTGTCCATTAATTTCACTGGAGCATACCTACCCTTCAAACCGGAACACAGTAAATCAGGACAAAGCTGGTTGACGTCAGAAATAAGTAGGAGGGTGGGTGATAAGTTCTAGACGGTGTTCATGCGGGATCACTATCACCAGTTAACTAAAGAGAAGTGACACGTCTTGTAAAAATAATGTATTTTTTTTTTTTCATTTTGTTGATGGCTTCGTGCGATTAGCACATTTAGCCAGTGTCAAAGTAATTTTTCTAACAAGTAATACATAAATAATCAATATTTCTTTTCTGTATGATGATGATGAATAATAATAGAAATGAGAAGTGAGAAATGATATACCACCCAACCCCTCGAGTTTCTCAGTAAAGATGTGGGGTTTTACTGAGTTCTCGGGCGGACTTCTTGAGAGAATTTGAAAAGTGACGTTGCACTGTTTTGTTTCATTTGCCAACACTCATGCACACTCACGAACACTTAACGGTTAATAATCCACCATTATTTCACATTAATATTCGACATAACACAAATTTTAGAAAATAAAACAAAACCGCAGACATGACTCTTCACTTTCCCGCCAAGAACAATGTATTTTTTTAATTGGGGATCTTATTTTTTTTTAAATGGTATAGATGTTGTTTTAAGTTTACGCATTTGAAACTTTTTGAAACATATTAGAATTGTCACACTTGTTCTTATTACGATATTACTGAATTGTGTAAGCAATGACAACTCGTGATTGCAATAATAAACAATAGCGTTATTTTGCATAAATAAAATGTTATAAAATATGTTATTATTTCATAGGTTCATAATTATTAGTAATAGTATATTCATTTAAGCCATTAGCCACAATATACACGTGAGATGACCGGTTCAAATACCCACAAGTATCATTATGAAACATAGAGAGTGGCCACATCCAGTATAACTCTATCACATACCTGTGGGTCCGTATCCGTATGTTATTCCTTAGGGGCCAATAATAAAGATCATGTTGTATTTCCCTTCTTAGGTTTCCTCCTTCCCTTGATTTGAAAATGCTAACCTTACAGCGATATCGTATGCTTTAGTTTTAGCAATACAATACTTTAGGATACATGTGGTAAGGGCCTATAAAATTATTTTCTCCATCGGACGTTACTACTCAAAGGCCGGCAACGCGTCTGCGATTCCTCTGGTTTTGCGGGTGTCCATGGGCGGCGGTGATTACTCTCCATTAGGTGACCCGCCTGCTCATTTGCCTCCTTCTTTTATATAGAAAAATCAAATAAAGAATTACTTCCTCAAAGACCAAAATAATGTGTTGGACTTGGAACTGATTGGTACAACTAGACGTGGTTAGGTTAGTTCGTGAATTATAGGAGCATAATATAGAAAACAAATACAAAAATTCCTAACCGTTTGATAACTGCCTCTGAGGTTAATTGATTTATTTATTTATTTATTTATTGAGACAACAACAGCCATACTTAACTTCTAATTTGACAATCTTACTAAGACTAAACATATTCGGCTAAAAAGTTGTCCACAGAAAAATAATAACAAAACCGCCCATAGAGGCAACTAGATATATTAGGTTAGTTAGATCATTGGTCTTAGAACCTAGAGGACCCAGATTTGACTCCGAGCGTTGGGTAGAGAGGTCCCAGGTTCTATTCCCTACGGAGTTACATATTATTTTAATCGGTTTGCTTGTTGTTAGGGCTTATTTTTAGTCTGACTGGCTAGCTTACCCATGTTATCCAAGTATGTCGCCATAACAACGATAGCATTTACCGTTACAGCAATTTCTTAAGTTTCTGAGGATTCCAAGTAAAGTGTGTTTCCTCCTTTGTACTTATCGCTACCATCAGATGAGACAAAGGCCAGATACTTTTTTATTCAGTTATAAAAATTACTAAAACAACATTGATTACCGAATAGAGAGGTCCATCACTGTGGCTGGATTCTTGGAAAGCTCATTTTGCCACCATGATCTGTATCAAAGATATTATAGGTATACTTAATTTCATCTGTGGTCCACCCAACTGATGTTGATCAAACAGGATGCAGCTACAGCCTCGTTGTTTATTCAAAACAAATTAATCGGGTGCAAGCAATCCAAATTTACTGAACAAGAGTTTAATTTATTGAACACGTGTTTGTTATGTGTTGTTTATAAGCCTGTTGGAAATAATTTGTTTGGGTGGGCGTTCCGTTCATTAGGATATGAATTTTGAGTCAAGGTTAGAAGCTCTATTTTCGCTCATCTCCTTTGCCCGTCATAGAATTGATGAGTATGAAATTTAAATTTAAAATAGTTATTTGCGAGTGCTCGGTTACGTTTCAGGTTTGTATACAAAGAGGTCCGGAGCTTATTCAATAAGCCATGTAGACTTGCGTAATTTCTTTTGTCGAATCTGAGTCATTTTCCGCCATTTGTAATACTTGTATTGTCCTCTGTATGTCTTCTGTATGGTGTTCAATAAATTTAATTTCTATTTATTTTATTTTTTAATTTCATTTTAAATTTCTTTAATATTTTATGTTAGTGAACCGGTATACGAGCATAGTGTTCGCTGAATCGCTGATGGAAAGCGACCACCGCAATACATCAATGCAAAACACTTAAAATTCAATAAATTTTGATATTCTTATGTTTGATACAAAACGAAACGTTACCGCGATTCAGTTTAAACACTAGCGCCTTCCAGTAACAATAATAATATTAGTATAAATATTATTATTAGTAGTAATATAAGTGCTAAAATTCCTCTAAAATGACTCTTTCGTCCCGAGACTCTGCTCTGTACCTACAGTCAAACTATAAATATAGTTTTGTGGGGCTATGTTTGTAATTAATGTCGTATTTCTAAATTTTTTTATAAAGTTTTAATAAAGAATTTCATTCATTCATTCATTCATTACGAACTAATACTTTCCTCTGTCAAAATTAATATTAAATTCATACGTTAAAACAAACAGGTATTAAATAGATAAATACGATAAAATATGCAAATAAAAACAACCAAAAAACACCAAACTACACATTAAACAGATCACAGTCATAATCATTAAAGAATCAGTATACTTTTCGAGATAACCATTTTTTTGTAAGATTGAATTTGAATACTCGTCACGACGACGGGACGGGATGTTAAATAAAATTTTAAATAACACCAATTCAAAGGAAGTGAAGTAGCAATCTCCCCTATTGTTCAAACACACCCTTCACATAAAATATGAATTTTACTTCATTCAATTCGGCGAACGCTGCCTGCATCCGGCTTACCCGGACTATCCTACAATGTCTTCCTTGAGGCTTTGTGGATGCATTTTATAATGCGACAGCCTTTGATGTCGCCAATGTAGCATACAATTTTCATAGGACACAGCAGTAGTCGCTTTGGTATATTCAGGAAGACTCAACATACTATTTTAAGCTGTTTTGGAGAATTTCGTTTGTTATTTTCGAGAAGTAGGTACTTCTTTTTAAGGACTACTTTTGATTCAAGTATCTTTTTTTATATTAAACAGAGGCAAACGAGCAGGTGGGTCAACTGATAGAAAGTAATCACCGCCGCCCATGGGCACCCGCAAAACCAAAGTAATCGCTGATGTGTTGCCGGCCTTGAGGAAAAAGTTGGATCTTGACGAGGGAGTAGGAATTGGGATGGGGAGGGGTGAAAGACGGGCCTTCGGTACTTTCACTCACCGGACAAAATATAACAGCAACGAGTGTTATTGTTTCACGCCGATATTCTGTGAGAGTGCAGTATATAATCCTCATCATCATTATAAGTCTTTTGCAGGCTTTCAACAAGGTGGACCGACGATTGGTAATGGTCGTGGGTAGTCGCTGGGTTAGAGCAGCATAAAACCGGTCGTTGTGGAGATCCTTGGGGGAGGTCTTTATTCAGTAGTGCTTTTTGCTGAGATGATGATGAAGCCATTAAACGTCTCTTTGAACATCTACAATTTACTTGAAAAAGGTTTTGTAATATTGTACGCACATCATACAAATTCTCTTTTTCGTTCATGTACTCGAATGGGGAATACAATTCACACTGAACGCTCTAGCTATGTCAGTTCTGACTGACGGAACACAACAATGCTGTTATCACAAATGTTGTTATCGACATATTAAGTATGTTTTATATTGTAGCGCTTTACTCATTGTTCGCACCACCGGTTTTATAGAGTCTATGTTATATCCACTGAAAGAGAAAGCTTTAAAGCGGATAGGAACATCAAATTGTTACTTTGTTCTTAGTTTTGTTCTTTTTGATGTGTAACATCTTTCCGCTCGCTTTCTATATAAGTAATTTGTAGGAGTGATTTCGTGAAATGAGACGGAAGTATGTAAAACAGTGTAACAGGAAGTCAGCGAAGCGCGCAAGCGCGCGCCATTTGGAAATTTAAAATCTATATTATGAACATGACATAATTTTATTATATGAGACATATTGTATCATTTAACTATCAAAGGTCATTTTGATATGTCAAATGTCTTTTAATGAGTATTTACTGCATTTATTTTATAGTTATAAAATGATGTAATACCTGACCCATTTTTTTCAGAATATAATGTTAAAATTGCTTATTACTAAGGTGAGATGTCAAATGTTACACATCACATGCGACTACTGTAAGGCTCGTTCATTTTTTATCTACGACTATCTGTATGTTTAATATTCAAGATCCTCAATCATTTCACGTCTGATTCCCCGTGGCATAAAAGATACTAAGATTTTAGTGAGTAGACCTCTCCTCCCCTCGTGCAGCTTTTCGTGGCTGGACGAGGGAAGAGGAGAAAAATCCCACCAACCAGGGTCAGCGTATGCGATAGACAGCATTTTACCTAGTTAGAAAAAGCTAGTAACGGTAAAATCAAAGGTGGAAGTGCACTTCATCCGAAATCTTTAACTAATGATTATTATTAATTTAATTCCATTTATGGCATCCATATGTCAATAACATGAATACATGTTATGCTAAATTGCCCACCTACTTCGACAAAGTCGTGAGGCACTTTGAATTGGTTTATTCTTACACGGACCCTGCAAAGGGTCGAAGCCTTTGCAGGGTCCGTGAACGTCACAATAAACATTAAAGTGTAAAATAAACGCGAGTAGATCCGTAATAGTAGTTTCATTTTAATGTGTAGTGTTCGCGTAAACTTAGAAAACAATATTTGTTTATTCTGTTATTTCTTTGTGTGTGTGTATTTGAATTATGATATTTATTGTCTCGTGTCTGTATTTTTTTTTTAATTTAATGAGAATCCAGCTACCAAACTAGGTTATCATTAAAACACGTTCCAACAATTTAATATTCACCGGGATAGAGATTACAGAAAACATTTGGACTGAAACTGCATTTCCTTTAGTATTCGGAAAGGGAATTTCTTTTTTGCTACAAATCGACTATTTTCCTCTATTTTTGTGAAGTGCTCTTGTACCTTCCCATACGAATCGGAAGCTGCTACAAAGTTAACGCTGTTTTTACGATTCAAATTGAAACATACTCTTTGAAGCGCGAATCCTGTTCAACTGTAGTTCTTAGTATTTGTGTTTTTGGAACGCAAACCGTCCGTCGTTATCACAAATCGTAAAAGAGACACAGAATGTATGGGAAGAGCCGTTCAGTCGATTTGACTCTTTCATAATGCATACGATATATCTATTGGTAGTATGTTTTCCAAAACTAGGGCAATCATTAAAAATGGCTAAATCTATCTTATTCATAAATATGAAATTTCCATTGAGTAGCTAGAAGAGATTATAATGACTCCATTTCCACTTAACATCAGGTGGAAAAGAAACACTAGCCATGTCGGTAACAAAAAAAACGAAAAAGAAATGAAAAATATATTATTTAAACAAAAAAAATTACCTATTATTTCATACGAGACGCAAATACCAACCGTTTAATAATAATGAGCAAAGATTATTATCACTACACAGTATAAAACAAAATCGCTTCCCGCTGTCTATCTGTCCCCTATGTATGTATGCTTAGATCTTTAAAACTACGCAACGGATTTTGATGCGGTTTTTTTAATAAATAGAGTGATTCAAGAGGAAAGTTTATTATAAGTATGTATAATACATGCAAAGAATTGGACCCGGTACTCAAGCGGACGAAGTCGCGAGCGGGCCGCTAGTTTAGTATAAATCAAAGTCACAGTCAAATCATTTATTCATCATAAGACGAATAATTCTTCACAGAGACTTATTGACGTCAAAACTATAAAATCCAAATAATAATAAAAAATGTAACTGAAACTGTCAAAGCGATACGAAGTCCGCCGGCCGGCCAGTGTAATATATTTTGTGCTGGTTGTATTTTCATACTGTTCGCTTGCATACTGACTTCAGTATTTCCTTAAAGCTTTACTTCAGTTTTATTCACGTCTCATTCTCTTTAGTAAGGAGAAATATTTCTTTTTTTTGTGCGAGAAGCTCAGAGAAGTGACAAGTAATAAGGATTTTACTGCCTTGTATGTGTAACTCTGAATTGCTTTGTCTCGAGCATGATTTATCTTAAGATACGTTGATTAAAGGATGATAAATAAGAATGTTTATTAAATATTAAATATTAATCGCAATTTCGTGGTATCCTTTCTGGATTATGTTACAGTTATATAATTTTATGCAAACAAGTAATAAATACTGGTTAATTTATGTTGCAACGAATTGAGTTTTGAGTTGTCAGGACAATTAGGTAATACTAATATTTTCAACCTTATTTGTACAAAAATGCTAAAGATAGATATTGCAACGTTGTAAATACGTATTTACCGTACGGAGTGCTTTAAAAACAGTAAAACATGAATGGCTATGAAACAACCAATCAATATAAGCAACTACTATAGGGTAATTTTCGGAAACGTTAAAAAATGCAGCAGTTTCATGCATAAAATAGTTATTTAATCGAAAAAGAGGTTCAAATATTTAATCTTTAGAGTAGGTACAAGAGATTTACTTTTCTGCATAAATATTTAAGTCAAAACTCTTAAAACCGAGCTATAAGCCTGACAAAGGGTCTCCTTAGCCACCCGCATAACAAACTTTGAAGTTTAACACCTTTCAGGCACAACGAGAGTTGAAAACCTAATTCCTTTTCCTGTAACGTTGCCCTCAGTCTATGTATCAAGCCCTCATTTACCGAGGGACCTCATTCAACCCTTCCATTTACTACAGCAGGGCACCCTTAAACATGTTCGTACTTACAGGGTTGCACAAAATACAGGCTGCCTTCTAAGACTGAGAGCCAATGACGTAGGATTTAAATGTAGTGGTAATTTTGAATTTCAAGTTGTAAAGTTAATAAAGACGCTTTTGCCTCCTTTATGTACTCCTTCTTTTACTTAACAATAGGAAAAGACCCAGAAGTAATAATAATAATAAGATAATCTTTATTGTCACATAAAAACAAAGGGTTACAATAACGAAGTGAGTTCCCTGACCTCTATGTTAGGTATAATTACCGGTATGACAGAGGTCAGAAAGAAGTGGATCACTTACGGTTAATAAAATTTGTACTGTAGAAATATTGGGCTACAGCCTTCGTCATTAAAATCAGGTCGTCGCTTCAATTAAGATATAGGTATATACTGCAATAATTGTAATGTATGGGTATGGTTAAATAAAGTGTTACTAACAAAAACTGGTAAGCATAGGTAATCTAGTAATAGTGAAGGTACGACATATTGTATGTTGTACAATGTACGTCGTTTGGTAGATCTGATAACTTGTTCGTTGGTTAAGTAAAGCAAAAATAATATGAGTACTTAACACAACAGAACATTCAATTAGGTTTTGAAATAATACATTTTTAGCTGTGTAGTTTCTTCCCATTCTTCTCCATAGATAAAAGACGTCCTGATAGGGAAGTAGGTCAACACATGGCATGTAACGATTTAAAGTACCTACTTATTTGAATTTCTTAATAAAGTTTATTTAAATAAAAAAATTATTGAGCGTCGATCGACCAACCAGGTGGACGATAACAATTAAAATTCTATTGTGTCTGGTATTCGCGCACTCGAGCTCATAACAGCGGTCTGACCTAAAAGTTAGTATGAGGTGTCACCTCATACAAATAATTCTACACCATCTCTACGTCTAACTTCAAATAAATCTTGCCTTCTAACCGTAATCCTGTAAGAGCCCACCTTTTGTAACGCAATAATATCGTTTAAATTGCGCGAGTATCGACACGTGAAATTGGCTTACCTGACTCTTTGTAGACAGACTCGCTAATGTGAAGCAATTTAGTATCATCAATATGGTGAAAACGACTAATGAGCTGCTCTTCTTGGCTTTGAGACAGAAACCAAAAATGCTATAAATACGTATAATGCGGGATCCTCATTACTTTTGTATTTGGAACGAGCTTCGCTCAACGCATTTGTTACAGTTTTCATTATAATTTTGATTCATCATTCTTTGTCTTACGAAACCGATGAAATGGAAAACTTTTAAAAGTTCCAAATACCTAAGAAAATCGACTCAACTTGCCGAGAACCTAGGAAATATTTTATTCACTATTAATTGTGCTTTCGTTGTAACTACTTTTGTAATTTTAACATACTGTTTGTCTTGTGGTTAAAAGCTGAATAAATGTTATTTATTCTTATTAGCAGAACCTCCTCATGACAAACGACTATACTAAAATTTTACTAAACAAAGTCTTGTTTACGTTCGTGTTTGAACGGCAAATAAAACTTGCACGGGCTTCCTAAACGTATTGTATGTGTAGTAAAATTTAAAACACATGATATTCGTCAGAGTAATTAAAGCCGCTTATTCAAACATTTCATAAACACACCCTCAAAATGATCGACCACCAATTCGAGCACCGACTATTCTTAGACCAGCTTAAAGCTCACGTTCGTAGCCGAAATCGCATTACCGCGGTGCCATGCCACCTCAAAGTTCTCGTTAGAAAGCCGTATATAAGTTTCACAAAGTAACCTCAGCTCTTTTAATGGAACCCAACAGCCTAAGAAAGTGCGCAGACGACAACTACTTTCCTCTTTTGAGAGCACTCCTCGAGCGAAACTTAGGCGCGTATAAAAAAGGTGAGAACTAACTGATACTTTGTTACGGAGTTGGTACACTTGTCGTGGAGAAAAATGTTTAAATAAATACTTTTATACCTTGTCTTCACCCGTGTTATTCAATTGTCGACCGTATCTCGGTGTGTGTGCTTGTGGAATTCCCAGAAAGCCAATTAGGACCTTTTCAATCGCTTGTGTAAGCAGAGGGTAGTAGATAATAATTGGAAGTTGGTTTGATTAAAGGTAAGGCTTAGTTCTAAGTCTACCCTATAGATACCACCAATATGTTATGTAAGTCGGTCGCCATAACAAGTTAGTAGCAATGTTGTGCCGACAATAAGATATAAGATAGCCAGTTCTTTAGTGGTAGTAGAAGTGATTTGGAGTGTAGAGCGCTCCTAACTTCAGCCTGATCATTATTACCATTAGGTTACTCGAAGAGCAAATCGATTTCCGATAGAAAAAAAGGAAGCTAAAACCAATCTCTCCTTTTGAAATGGCTTCAAAAATATTAGATTCTATTTACTTTTCAAATACACTCGGAGTTGATAAATTTCCTTGCAAATATGAATGAGAATAAGGTAAGTGTAAACTGCACTTAACATCAATAGCTAACAACTATTCTTACTAAAGCTATCTCTGCCTTTATTTTTTGCGTACCTCAGGTGGCAAAAGGTTCAGGAATCTCGAAGATAGAGCGTGGATAGAACGGTGCGCTGTGGTTTTCACGAAACATTTTTTGTGTCCAGATTTATGTGTTAGGGGATTTGTGTGTATCGAGATTCTGTTTCAACAGTACGTAACAGCTTAGTACGTGTTTCAATTTTGCAAAAGATCCCTCTTTGATCTATCTGTATATTGTTTTGTAATAGAAAATGTCTATATTAATACGTGAAGCAAAAACTTTGTACCCGTTTTTACCCGAAAATTGCGCGGACGGAGGAGTATGAAATTTCGCACACTTATAGTTTATATAGAGAATGTTATCCAAATGTAAATATATTTTTTTAATTAAGCATAAAAAATACATTAAATCAACAAAAACAACATTACACACACTACCATGTATTTGATACACACGTATTGTTTGTCTTTAATGCGGCCTACATCAGTCAATGCCAATCCAAACTCACATTCTATCTTTTTTAATTTTTCATTGCTTACGATACAATCCGTGCAGCCTTAATAAAATTACGGTCAAATTTCGACCACTGGGCGACCACTAGTTTTTATAAATACACTCACATGTACACATAGAGAAAGGCAAAGATCACCTTCTTTTCATTAGCTACGATTCTTATACCTACTTCTTTCACTTCAAATCAAGTGAAAGTAAAGCGAACATGTTAGTCGGTTTAAGAAAACTCTTGCCTTCGGTACCTATTTCTCGTGAACGACTCCTCAGAGTCCTTGGGATCACACCCAAGTGGTAGACAGGTGCCCTTGGTTTATAGTGGGTCACCCATAACATCAGGCAAACTTTTCATACCCCGCGGAGTTAGAGCTTCGCTAGATGATTGTAGTGCAATTTTTTAGGATAAAACAAAGGTACTCATTTATTTAAGAGCATTTTATTATTTTAATAGAAATAGTAAAAAAAACCCAAACACCCAACTACTATCAGACTTTGGGCGACTTAAAAGCATCTACTATCATTTCTTGTTGTAAACAAAAAGGACATATTTCTCGTGCGACCTCTCATCGCTTAGTAAAGAAGGTTATTTACTTGCAACCTTTTACGGGAAGGGAGCTCCGATTTTATATTCCCTGAACTATGGGACGAGTGTTATTGTCCTACATTCCCTTGAGCGCGCACACTGGAAGGCCATTTGCACAATATTGCAAGGTTGAGATGGTAACTATTTGCCGCTTGTCAGTTTTTTTTCATGTTTCTATAGAAAGCTTTGTTAAATATAAACTAGACACAGTGGGCTTGTTAAAAATATACACATTGATAACCTTCCTTCTTTTTTTAAATCGGTTCATAATAAAAAAATCACATATTTTTTATTTATTTTTATTTTTATTTATTCAGGACAATAAACAATTACACAATAACATATATGTCATGCATAGTTATAACCAAATGGAATTATTGTGCAACCAGCGACATTGTCCACAACAGAGGTAAAAAAAAAACAAATACAATTAAGACAGGAACATTAAAATGCAACATGAAAAGATTTGCATAAAAAATATATAAAATAAATCCACAATACTTTTATATTATATTGGTGACATTTAAATTGTGCTCTGTATAAAGAATTGTATATACTCGTAAACAATACGAATTTGAAAAACACAAATGTTGAAAAAATTTCCACGAGCAGGATTTGAACCTGCACCCTTCTGACATTCCGGGTCAGGTGCTCTTCCAATTGAGCTATCGTGGTTCTAACCAGCCCGCCGAAATTATTCAACACTTTTTACTTTGTAAGCCAAAGGCGCCCATTCAATGTCAACAACTACCGTCATTAACATCCGATCATAATATTTTTACAAATATTAAAGATCAGTTAAGAAATAAGCAAGCTATTTTATAAAATGTTCATCATTAACATCCGATCATAATATTTTTACAAATATTAAAGATCAGTTAAGAAATAAGCAAGCTATTTTATAAAATGTTCTCATTAACATCCGATCATAATATTTTTACAAATATTAAAGATCAGTTAAGAAATAAGCAAGCTATTTTATAAAATGTTCTCATTAACATCCGATCATAATTTATAATACGAATACATTTTATAATACGAATTTGTATATGATTTGTATGTGATTCATCTTAAAATATTTTGAAAATCTCAATTCCACGAATGAAGTTGCGCGTTTATGTGCTAGTAATCTGTAGGTACTATTATTAAACAAGTAATAACGTTTGTTTGTTTGTTTGTTTGTATGTCGAGGCTAATCTCTGGAACTACTGGTCCGATTACAAAAATTCTTTCACTGATATAATGCTGCATTCCATGCGGGTAACATAGGCTACATATTATGTAAAAAAAGTTTATTTTTAAATCTCAAATCCACGTGGACGAAGTCGCGAGTACAGCGCTAATAAAAATAACCAACAAGTTCATTGTTACAATAATGTGCATAAATACTAATTCACTTTATTGACTTTGTTATGTGTGTCTATTTTGAAATCACATTAGTACCGAGAGTGCAGTATCGTGTATTCCGTTCAACCGATATTATTGTTTACATACCAATTTACCTTCACACGCTTTCGTCAACATTTTAAGCAAATAGTAAATTCTGTTTATATTTTTATCGAATGTTACAGCTATTCTGTTTGTGATTTTTGAACCGTTATTATTACGTTATTTTGTTTAGAGCAAATCATCATCTATATCAAAAAACTCATTTTATGTCCCCAAAGCTGGGGCACGAGCCTTTCCTATGGATGAACGGGCCATATATGACTACGCGGGTCCAGAGCGGATTGTTGGTTGTTAACGACTGCTAATGCAACCGGGACTAATGGTTGTACGTGCTTTCCGAAGCGCAGAGGATTCCAAGATACATTTTCGGTCACCTATCCGATGATCAGCCTTTGCGAAAGTTGCTTATCTTCAGCAATCGCAGACCAAGTGCGTTAAATAAGCATTAAAATACTAAAATGTTGATAGGTAATAGAAAACATTTAAATCAGTTTGAGTAACCGAAATTATGTAAATATGTTTTTTTTATGTCAACACCAGCTGACCCGGCAAACGTTGTTTTGACATATAAATTATTGCTGCTCTACTCCTATTAGTCATAGCGTGATGTAATATAGCCTATAGCCTTCCTCAATAAATGGACTATTCAACACAAAAATAATTTTCAATTCGGACCGGTAGTTCCTGAGATTAGCGCGTTCAACCAAACAAACAAACATTCTTCATCTTTATAATATTAGTATACATATGTGTAAAATTAGCTTAATGCTTTAAAAGTACACCTTTAAAGTTTTTAGGTACACCAAACCGAAATAGAAATGGCTCTTTACCAAAAATTGAATCGCGAATATTCAAAAGGCCATTTAATGAAAGGATGTTGCAAAAAGGCCTTCAATGAGATATATAAGTTAACTCACAATATAAACTTCACCCGAATGAAAGGAGGTGATGTAGGCCAGAGGGCCGACAAACCCTACACGTCCACATTGGGATAAAAAGGTCTTTATGTTAATCATTGTCACTTTGTGTATATCTTATATAGATAGGTACCAATAAAGGTTTCAATTATTTAAACATTCATCATCATAAGCCCCTCTGTGATTGAGAAAGGTTAAAGTTGAACAAGATTTATTTAATAATATTTTCCTATTTTTTATTTGGTTTTGATATTTTATTTATTTGAAAAAAGACAAAGTGTTAAGAAAAAAAATTATGAGCGGTATTCAAACCTACACCCCATGGCATGCCGGGCCAGGTGCACTACCAACTATGCTATCATGGCTAAATCCAACTCACCGAAATTAATCAACACTGTCTACTCTTACTCTATAAGCCAAAGGAGCCCTATTCAATGACGAAAACTACGTCATCAACCATAATCATTTATCCAACCAATCAATTATTATCAATTATCATCATTAATCAATTATGTATCTCATTTTATTTATTTACAATACTGTAATGTGGGTCATCCACTCCTCATGTGGGGAGGCTACAAAAAAAAAACGCTCCACACTTATCAGAATATTGGTATTTATTAAAAGTCTCAATATATTTATATAAAACATTAAAGAATGTTATGGACCACGATCGTGGTCTTAGAGACTGGACGTATTAAGACAGAAAGTCGCTTAAGTAGAGACTGAATAAATTAATAACCGACTTGGTATTACATGGATCTCACAACTTTTTACCGCAGAACAACTGAGTTGCGAGACTTGGTTTTTTTTGACAAGTATTGTTTTTGATGGGATTTCTTTTATTAAAATTTTCTTTATAAACTAATCTAACTGCAGTGATGTGTAAAGTACGTACCATTAAAACTACGCTTTAAACTTTTATATATATATATATATATATATATATAAATTGAATAGATAAAGTCAGATACCTACCACCTCTATTGTTTTACGGTATTATCAGTACACCCGTCTCTATTGATCAGAGATAACCGCAACCACTGATACCTGACACCTGTCACTCACGTGTCACCATTTATTATTACTGTTATCTCAACAACATTACAATACCAGCTAGGCTAAGTGACAGATACATAGAAGCAAAGAGCTGGGACGACGCGTACAGTTCGGTACAACTTGCCGCTCCACTGAATCTGGAATATCGAGCGGCCAGTGGTGATAAATAATGCTTAAGCTGAGATCGTCAGATTCCCTCGTCAGTGAAGGCTTAAGCTGAATTTATCTAACTAAGATCTACCTCCTTTCGACATCGAAATTTTCTTTTCCTTAAATTTTTTCCCTTGCGTGTTCGAGTCGGGACATGAGCTCTATGGTGCAGTGGTTAACGCGCTCGGTCAGCGATTGCTGAAATTATGTACCTTTTATTATTATTTTATTTAAACTTTTGCAACATAAATATTACATGGCGGACTTAATGCCTGAGGCATTCTGTACCAGTCAACCATAGGGTGGTGCAGAGATAGTACTGGTAGGTACAATTGAGATAATTATTATTATAAACAATTTAAATGTAAGTATAATATACTTTATAAGACTAGGTGACGTTTTGGACACATTATATTCGGACACCAATAAATTAGCTGATTTGTACAGTCAGATAAAAATATTCTTAAATATTATATATACATAAACATAATTATATGTGTATTGTTAAATACGTAAACTACTATAAATAAACATACATAATTCTAATAGGACGTTATTGAGATGATTCTGCCATGATTCTATCAAACAAGAGCTGGCAGACTTTCTTTATAAATGAATCACGAACGACGTAGCCATCCTGATTTCAAGAAACAGCGCGTTCACAAGAGAATGGATTGAATGTGATAGGAAGAATGAACAAACTTTCGTAAAGTCTGTTCATTGGATTGGTGACCAAAGATTTATAATCTCGAGATCCTCCTTGCTTCGGAAGGTCCCTGCTGCATCAGCAGTTGGTAGTACACCTGACCCGGCATGTCATGGGGTGCGGGTTCGAATACCGCTCGTGGAATTTTTTCAACACTTTGTCTTTTTTCAAACAGTATGAATTAGTGAAAATAGCGGACTTAATGCCTAATAGCATTCTTTATCAGTCAATGTAACAGCTAGGCAGGAGCTCGATAGCACAGGGGTTAACGCGCCCGGTGTGAGAATGCTGTAGTTAAGCAACTTTCGCAAAGACCGATCAACGGATGGGTGATCAAGATTTATCACTTCCGAAGCACGGAGGGGCCGTGCTTCGGAAGGTACGTAATTGTAATTCTTAATGAGAATAAATGTCTTAAACCTTACGTAAAGCCGTTGGTCCTGGCTGAATTACCAGTCGTTAAAAACCACCAATCCGCACAGGGCCCACGTGGTGATTTATGGCCTGTTCTTCCTATCCGTCTATAGGGAAGACTCGCCTAGAAGTTTTTCTTTTTTTTTATAACATAAGCCTTCACAGGCTGTTAATGACGTCAAAACTATACTAAAAAATTTATTCAGTAGTTCAGTCTAAACTAAAAAAAATAACCTTACAGTAGTCGCGTTTTTTTTTACATGTTGTGATTGTCCTTTATATTATGTGTTTTTATTTGTGATGGAAAGTGTCCCTTTATTTTCCAATATTTTGGACGCTGTAAGGGAGAAAAGATCTGAACACTTGCTGAGTTTCTTGCCGGTTCTTCTCAGTACAAGCTCTCCCGTCCAGAGTAGACTTACGAACCGATGGCATAATGACGTTGAATTGAATTGAATCGCATATGATGTGTAACATTTGACATACTTGGATTTTTATCAATGATCTGCACTTTATTGAGACATATCATCAGTAAATTTATATTTATTAATCTATATTACAATATAAAATAGAATATAGAAATTAACAATGACGTATATTTTTATACAAATCTTAAAGAGAACGCAGTAAATACTCATTAGAAGACATTTGACATATCAAAATGATGACACAATATGTCACTTAAAATAATATGTCTTGTTTTGTTATCGATATTAAATGCGCGCTTCCGACTCCGTATATATTTTTTCAAATCATAAAGAGAATGCAGTAAATACTCATTAGAAGCTTGTTACACTGACGCATCCTATCTGCCGCGCAATTTATTTATGAGTAAAGAATTACATGTTCTTTAAACAGTTTCGAAAAAATAGATCGTAATGTCAGCACCACAAATATCATAATCACAAACACAGTAAGTTGTACTTAATGCGTTCATAAATTGTGCAGTATCACACTGTTACGATCACATTTCTACGAAATCACTCCCACAAATATTACTACCTACATCGGACATTGGGCTTAAATTGTCGATCACTGGTGGCTGTTACGGATCACACTGTTGCGGTACTTTCGTCCCTTTTCTACGAAATCATTCTCACAAATTGTATATATAGAAGACGAGCGGAAAGATGTTACACATCAAAAACAGTGGGGACGTAAAATTAGTTGATGATGAAAAGCTACACAGAAACATTATTTTGAAAGCGGTGCTACGAAGAACTTAAGTAGCAAATGTACTACATGAATGATGTCTGAGAGATATAAGCTTTCTTCATTTGTTTAACGGTCTCTTTTTGTTTATAAAAACAAAAGGAATATCAAACACAGCATTCGCAAACTCATCATTGGCTATTCTTCTGCTACAGTTTGATTGGAACCGCTGTTGCGTTCCAAATTTGATTTTCCGATCTCCGATAGTTCAACCGTTGCAGCATATTCGAGAGTAGTAATTACACGTCACAATCTGTCGGCCTTCCTAGTAATTACTCGTTGGCACTGCTTCAAATAGGAAGCTTGCATTTGATGGCTATTGTGGACGTATGAAAGTATTCAAAAGAACTAAGTTAATTTGAGTAAATATGGCAAATTCTTGACTTTACTTTTTTGTGGAGACAAGAATTAATGATGGTTATTAGTTGTGAGTACGGATATATCACCATTTGGACTTATCAAACGTCTAGTATTAAGTAAAACAAATATACAGTCTTTAGTTAGTTTGTTCGTACTACGTCACCACTCCTATATTTTTTCATATACATCAACTATGTTTAGTCAAATACGGAAAGAAAATCTTTGACAAATGACTTCGTAAAATACACAACGCAAACGTTAATAAACATATTATACAATAATATCATTTTAACAAATAAAACGAGAATTCAAAAGTTTGTCAAATGAAATTCCTAAATGTCGGTTGACTAACAATAAATGTATGCTAAAACATCAGTGAACCCAAAGTGACACCGAAAACACTCCCCCAAAAAAGGAGGTCCGAACAAAATAGTTCTACACTGTCTCCTAAAACAATTTGCGGAGCGACATTATCATTTTGCTACCAAAAGAAAAAAAAATAAACGCGCAGAATGGAGTGTTCTCGAGCCCCCGTCAACTTGAGCCGACATGTCTTAACTCGTGGTTACACTGAGTGTGCAAGTCTGTTTCCCGTCTCACTTGTGACCTCGCTGGTAACGCAGGAATTCTTATGAGTGGTGCTTGAACCGACTTTCGTTTAGTAGCACGAAAAAGTTATGTTGTATGCGCGAAGGCAGTTCTTATGTGTACGGTCCTCTAAAACCTTAAATGCCAATTGAACGACAAATAATTGAATTTCTATTGTGACTATTGTGGCCCGGCGGCAGTCCACCTGTTATCGCGTAAGCAGGTCGAAAAGTCAGTTTAAGCTATTTTTATTTATTTTGTCCATGTCGATGTCCTACCTTTCAACATAAGCTCTTTAGCTCTTTACCTCTTTCTGTTGTTTGTTGTTAACAACAGAAAGAGTTTGTATGGACAGTTGGAAATACTTTGTAAGGAGAAAGGAATGCTTCCTAATAGTGGTCATAAAACTTTGAATGAAGATTTTCAAAAACCGCCGGTTTGTCGGCCTGGCTAGCTACCACCATCTTATTTCAATATGTCGCCATTACATCAATGTTTGTAACATTGTTGTGTTCCAGCAGCAGCAGCTAGAGATAAGATAGCAAGTGCCTCAGTTATCGAGGATTCCGGGTGAAGTACGCTGCCGCTTTCGGCTTTGTTATCACTCAACTCTGCCGATCCGATCCGAACCCCTTGGAGAATCTAGTAGGAAAATGGGACACGCTTTCGTATTGTTATTCCCTCTAGAAACCGTCTGACGTGTATCGATCAAACGGCTCGAGGAACCCCCATGTCGCCCCGAAAAAATCCGGTGACGCTGGAAAGGCAGCTTGACGACATCAGCAAACTTCTCCAAAAAACTTTCAACATCGGGTGAGACGAGGGCCTAGTGCTTGCCCGTAAGTAATAAAAAATATATATGTAGCGTCAGCTCGGACTTTGGATCTAGAACACACACACTCGCTGTTTCTAGCTGACGCACATACTTGGATTAGCAATAATTAGTATATAACATGTAAACACAAATAAACAATCTCTTAGCTCTCAGCTCACGAAGCTATCTATAGCTACAACATACTGGCTGTTTGATTTATTTCCCACGCTAGGTGCCAAATTGGTGACCCCGACGTGATTCTGCAAGATTTCTCCGTGATTGCACATTTCAATCAACCTTCCACAAGCGGATCTCACCGATTGAAATTTCAAGAGGCATTAAACTCGGAGGTTCCTCGTCGTTACAGGAGATAAACAGATCGCAGCCACCTAGTGAGTCAAACAACCAAGAGCAACTGAGGAATCAAGCATAGATACGCAGCTTCAAACTGTTTACGTCGTTCGTTTATTTAGCGAATCGGTTTTGCGGGCCTCCTACAAGCGGGTCTCACCAGTCTGATTGAGAAATCGCATATAGATTAACGAATACGTCACGTTCACAACTGGTACAGCAGCGTCACTATGGCTTATCTTCAGAATACATGACTCTTCTACTAATTTCGAATGGCCTACAAAATTATTTCAATGGCTTGGATCAGACATTTTCCTTATAGTCTAAATGTGAAAATCAGGTTACAAAAACACGATTGCAGATGTTTTTAGCAGAATTGATATCTTGTACAGTTATCACGGATTTATATTAGTCATTTTGAATTCCAGTATTAGACCTGCAATACCGTGATCACAGTCAAGAAATCAATAACATGTATATATAGCCGCGATTTGTCATAGTTTAAGTAGGTAGTAGAGCACCCGGGTTCTACCCGGATCTCTGTAATACCGTGAACATAGTGTGATGTCGACTTTGCCGATTTCGGCTACGGTGACTCGCTTCTGTGGTTTGAATTACCTATTTCAGCTTAGATGGCGTGCTCTTCCAATCCAATCAGTCGTTCCCTCAATGCTGAGGATCGTGACCACCACGTCTGGTGGTGGAGACAAGCGCTCTCCATCTGGCCCTATCACCCGCGATGTGGATGGACTAGTGTAGCTGCTTTCTTGTGGTCTTGATAATGACGTCAGCCTATCCAGCAGGCTGATTTACCCAATTTTTATATATACGTGCACAGTGAGGGCACGTCAGGGCGTTATTGGTTTAATGGTAGTGTACGAGTAGGTACATTAGGAGACGGGCGGCTCTTGAGTTTGTCACGGTTTGCGCCAAGGTCATGCGTCCTTTCCTCCTCAAAAGTATACACGTGACTCTGAACACGTCGTCGCTATTCGGAGCGGTCAGCAGCCAATGATTCCTAACTAGAGGACTCTATGTTGCAATTTTTCATATGCCTCTTCTGAACATCTTTTTACCTATGGTACTGGCTGGCCACCGCACTTTCGCTTACATCAAAAAATCAATATAATATAACGAGTAAATATGGCTGCGATATGTCATAGTATAAGTAGGTACCTAGAAAAGCTTCCATCCGGTTCTACTCGGTTTTTGTCTAAAAAAACGGGTCCCAAATCATGATACCCGGTTTTTTTTGTAAAATCAACACCATTACAACTTCTACTGAGGCTATGTACACTAAATACATTAGCGTAATTAATCATCTACAGTATAATAGTGTCGAATAAATTTCCTTTCGCCTTCTTTTCCTATTCATAAAGGAAATGTTTTACTATTAATCACACTTTAGTGTGTTATTCCAACCGACACCCAATATTGTCAGCCTATATTTTAGATGCTCTTTTCTTCCACCTTAATATTTTCGGTCATAAACTGCAATTCATCTCGAAAGGACAAATATTAAACCGTAGGTATTGTGCGGCCGACTGACTACGTAACGGAGCTATCGGTTGTTATTGCTTTCGAAGAAGAGGAATCAAAACAATAAAGTATATTTTGAAGTTTTATGTTATTTTAGCACTCCTCGAGATACAATACGCGGATTGTGGAAAGTAATAGAATCAGTTAGCAAAACAATTTGTAAATGCCATGTTTTAGTATTTAGTTTTTTTTAACATTGGTAAAGCAAAGATTTCGATGATATTCAGTTACATAAGAGTCACGTTATTCTTGTTTTGCATAGCATTTATTTAAATGAAACAACTTTTACGGCGCTACTTGCATTTATTTTATACATTAGTTATTACCAGAGGTCGTATCGTAATTAGGTAAAGTTATTTATGTACTTGCATCGAAATATTGATATTAATATGGATTTTCCTGGGACAATCCCGTGTGGCCAACAATATTACAAATAATTAATAATAAAAATCTCAGAGATAGATAAGACAAATAAAACAAAGATAATTAACATACAATTTTTATTAGTATTTACATTAATTCACAATACAAACTATTAATAGTCTTAAGCAAATTCTCATACTTATACTTCGCCTTTTTTATAAATACTAAAATACTTTTGCTTCTAGCCTAGACTCGTGAGGTTAAAATTTAGGTTAAAAATTTAAGTTAAAAATTAATCTCGGGATTTGAGGCATATCCACTTTATTCTTTCGCTGTATGAAATCAGTGTAAGTACACAAATAACTCTACCTAATTCCGACCTCTGGTTATTACTTTATACCTTTAATTATTGAATCATAGTTAATTATTATTCCATATTCAATTTTTCTCTCTTTCTTCAAACATAGAAACTACTCTAGGGTAATAATGATCGATCATCTGGCTTATTGAATTGTTTAACCCGTTTGCTGTCTCACAAACCGCAATGCTACATTACAATTGATTAAACCACTGTTAATTTTTTTGGAAATTGAACCTGTTAAAGTAGGAAACCAGTTATTAGTCGCGCGACGATTTCGCGACAACTTTCGTACATGATAAGTACTTGGGAGTATATCGCCAGGCGGTGGCTTGGCCGGTAGCCAGAACAGCCCGAATAGAACAACCGTATATCAACGAAGAATTCTAAAGGCACCAAGGTGGAAAGAATGATTTAGAAGAGTTAGAACGACTTCGGACGGTGTAGTTGGAATTCAAATGCTAACTGTTGATTTAACACTAGGAGTCTTCACACCTCACCTCTGTAATTAAGTCAACTAACTGCATGTCTGTGACTTTTTTTAAAATATCTTACGGGTAAGCACAGTGCCTTTATCTCACCTGATATTAAGTGATGATATGAGGCACTGCCTATCTTATGCTGCCGGAACCCAAAAATGCTAAAAATATTGATAAAATGGTAAAATGGTAGTAGCTAGCTCTGGGTCTGAGAGAGGTGGTGTTGAACCGTAAAAGTGGACTTTAACCACTAGACTTTGTCGTTCGTTCCTTTAAATATTATAATTTTATGTAATTGTGTTATAAATGGAAGCCGTAACCCCATATGCGAAATGTCTTAGGCTCGCGTCCCAGCTGAGGTATGTTGTCTCCTTTCAAATGATATTTTCTAGTGCTTGTGCTAGTTTTCCTCTCTATAAATACATTGTTTACAAAAACATAAAAATCTTTACAAATAAAATGTTTGTTGTTGTTTGCTGTTGTTGTATTAACAATATATTTGTAGGGAAGACCAACAGACTAAAACGATCAAAAGTTCGATATACTGACAATCATGAAACATCATCGTTACCATAACCCTAATATCAAGGGTGACGTAACGTCCCACCGATCCGTCCCGCCATATTTCGGCAACTTCCATATTTCTTATTAAAGAACTCATCCAGGTCGGGTTAGCAACTGCCGAAGTTATTAGATTCACGCTCGGATAAATACGGAACCTCATCACATGTCCCTGTCTTGATATTAGCAACGGTACCCAAACAACTTACTTCATTCAACTTCCTTAACTTCATTCCAACTAGATAACGATTTTAGGGGTCCTCAGTTCACATGCGGAATCGAAACGTTAACCAATTCAATTGCACTTTTAGTAAGATGGTAGAGATAATACCAGATTTTCCGTGTCATTGACTTTAGAAATCGTTATGTAACTTTACATGATAATATTATGAGCGTTTAAAGGATTTTGCCCAAAACCCAAGAAGATCAGGCCATAGGGACACAATTTTTGTCGTTTAAAATAATAAAAACCAAAGCCCTGGTCGACAGCTGATGAAACAAGCGTGACCTATACTTAACAATATACTAAGGGGCGCACAAATTAGGTGTAAAAAAAATAGAAGAACCGGAGGAGAAAAGAGTCACGTGGAGAAAGAAATGTAAAGATCAGACTATCGTTGAAGTTCTTTGGTCACAATGACTGAATTCAAATTTGCTAGTTCATGGTAGAGGAAATGTACGCTAATGTAATGCCAACTGGACGCTGACCCAGTCCACAATGAGTCAGCGTCCTGCTGTCTGGCACTGTTACAATCACAAGAACTGTTAGAGCATTTGAAGATCTGTGCGATTGCTAAGGCATGTGAAGATTGCTAAGGCAGGTGTCATTGATAGGGACCTACTATGTATACCATTCACATATACCAAGTCCATTTGCTATTACTGACGGGTTAGCCGTCTTACTTACTTAGCCTCATTTGATTTGAAGTAGAGAAGACTGAAGGTGGATGCGCACTTTACCCCATTCCTCAACTACTGACACACATGATATTTTATCTCTAACTGTCGAAACACAACTGTCGAAAACCAACATCACCATTCTAACAAAGTGCAAAACCCATAGCTACCCAGTTGCTACTGCGTAATAAAAACAAAACAACTATGATGAAGGTTCAAACCAAAACCGAGTTTGTCGGCTTTTACTTTTCGCTTAAAACTTTCGCGGTCATCCAGGTAGGCATGAAATACGACATTCATTTCTTTCTCGTTCCAATGAACGTCACAAAAACAAAGACAAGAAAAAAGTTTCCGCGTAAGGAAACGACATGAGGGAAATGGCGGCGCTGTGTGTTGATATGTTGTTTTCCCGCAAAGTTTTGTGTAATTTTTTTGCGGTAAATCGCTATGACACGACTGGATAACAAAACAGTAAAAACAAAATGGCGACGTGGCTACTGAACTTTGTCTGATATCCGTGACATCGCACTGGCCTGTTTAATACAAGAGATGAATTCTGGAGTGCCAATGTACCGTTATTGTGCTACTTTGTACAACTTTATTGTCCGATATGACGCTGTTCTGCATACGAGGTCATAACAAAAATGAAATAGCCTTTGGAGGAAAATTTTATAGTCACATACAAAAGTTTTCGCGGGGAAAATTGCTTTTATAATAACCTTCAAGCTAATTTCAGACAAGACGACAGCACTTGTAACAAAAGACTTTCAGTCAATTATGAAACAAAGTTATTGTGTAACAATGGATATGGTTTTCTTAAGTTTATGCTACACTACAAAAGACTCCACTGCTGGACAAAGGTCTCCCCCAAGGATCTCCACAACGACCGCCTTTGTGCTGCTAACGCTACTCATTGAGTTCATCATCACCATCTTATGCATTTATTTTATGTCCCCACACTGCTAGGGCATGAGCCTTCCTTATGGATGGATAAGGAGAACGGGCCATCAACCACCACGCAGGTCTAGTGCGGATTGGTGGTTGTTAACGACTGCTAATGCTGCCGCGACCAACGGCTTTACGTGCCTTCCTAAGCACGGAGGAGCTCGAGATGATACATTTTTGAAATCGCAGACCAGGCGTGTAAACCACTGCGCCATCAAGCTCCTCACTCATTGAGTCGAAACACTTTTCGAATCTATACACATCTATTACTTTAGCGACTGCTCACGACTTCATCCGTCTAAATACCAATATCTCAAGATCTTGAGAATTTTGGTAAACCCTGTCATGGATATTGTCTTTAATAAAAGAAACTCGCCACGTTGATGAGTCGTCAATGAGTGAGCTAAGACTTATCTTTGTACATCTTTATCCATATGAATGAGAATGAGGAGCTCGATGGCGCAGTGGTTAACGCGCCCGGTCGGCGAAGGCTGAGGTTAAGCAACTTTCGCAAAAGTCGGTCATCGGATGGGTGACCAAAAATGTATCATCTCGTGCTCCTCCGTACTTCGTAAGACACGTAAAGCCGTTGCATTAGCTGTCCGGCTGCATTAGCAGTGGTTAACAACCATCAATCCGCACTGGGCCCGCATTTGATGGCTCGTTCTCCCCATCCATTCATAGGGAAGGTTCGTGCTCCAGCAGTGGGGACATAAAATGAGCTGATGGTGATGATGATGATCTATATGAATAAAAATTAATTGCCACATGTATGTCACTCTCGACCGGTTGGGCTGATTTATTTTTTGTTGTAACAGAACAATAATTGGTATTTGAAAAAAAGGTTTTCATATACACCTGAACTCTTTCAAAACGCCTGGACCGATTTGGATATTTTTTTTGTGTGTGTTTGATTAGGTCTCTGGATGGTTTCCATACACAATTGGATCCGGTAGGTGACGCTGCAGTAGGATTCTATCATGTGGTGTTCTCAAGCCGACGAAGTCGCGGGTGAGCCACTAGTATTATTCTTAATAAAAATTATTAATTATTATATGGCTTAATGACTTAACCTAAACTGAATAAATGATTTTGAATTTTGAATTCAAATGCCGTTAATCATTTCGAAATATCTAACTAAGATTGCAAAAACCTCAAATTAACTATGAATTAACTGGGGATTATGAAGAAGCTCACTAAAACATAATTATCCATTTAATTAAATATATGTTATTGCATTTATTTATAATTTTGAATGTTCACATATTATAACCATTACTTGTGATAATGTAAAATTTAATTTTAATCATGTTAAGAGGGCGTATAAACCTAGAAAAAAAACAGATTCCACCCGCGCCCCTTTCACGCCCCGCTTTCGTCCGTGCGTACGGCGTGGCGGCCAACGCAACAGATTGGCAGGTCGCTCCCTCGTGTGTACTCGTGTTTAGTGCGATCGCGCACAGTATACCTAAAATAATCAGATAAAAACCGGCTAAGTGCGAGTCGGATCACCTAGCTGTACTTCGAAACACTAAAATACTCTTTGCTGGTGGTAAATAATACGCAAAGGTAAGTAATGATATCATATATTTTTATTATATATTGCTACTTTAAATATTTAATATTGTTTTATTTTATAAAGGCGTAGGTGCCATGAAATCTTTAAGCATTTTTGTATTATGTAGATTATTTTTTGTATCATGTAGATTATATTATCCCTTCCAGTCGCACTTTGCTATCGACAGAAGTAACTGCAACAGTCAGCGGTTGCTGTCGACACGTTAAAGGTCAAAGGCCTACCATCCGACGCTACAGTTACCTCTATTGATACCAAAGTGCTGCTCGTGTGTAAGTGCTCTTACTGTTATATCTCTTTTTCAAAGAGTGTCGACAATGTAAAAAAAAGAAGTCTAATTTTATTACAAAAATATCGCTTTATTTACATAGATTCATAGGTTTACATTTTTTTTTTCAGAATTCGATCCCTGGCTTGTACCTGTACTGCAAAGAACAGACAGAAAGAAGGTAAGTTAAAAACATTTTTGCATTAAATTATGTATTTAAGGTCTGTTCATTCTAACTTGTCTTAAAATGTAACAATCTTTATAGGACCTTACTATTGAAATTTAATGAAAAATTTTATTGTTTTTTTAATGGTAAAAATAACTAAAATATTGTTTACACTTAAGATAAACAGACTTTCTGTAATCAAAGTCAAAGTCAAAGTGTCAAATATTTTGTATTCAAATAAACTTTAGAAAAGTACTTTTGAATCGTCCAAACATTTTTTTTACCTACTACCCATTCAGGACGTCTATTTTTTAGTTGTGGAGAAGAATGGGCGCAAGAAACTCTACAGTTTTAATATAAGTAACGACATTTACAAAATTATATGCCGTTATCAAGTTATACAAGTTTAAAATTACTTAACAATATTTTAAATTAGAAATACCTGTTGGGGTGATTGAAGCATTTTTAACCCATGCTGTTTTGTCTTGAATGTAATCAGACACTTTATAATAAGCTTTTTTACAAAGCTTTTCTTTAATGACGATTTTAAATTAAATCATAAGACAAAAGAGGAATTCTCTTGCAAAATGTTTGGTAATATTTTAAATAAATGTGTAATTAATTCTAAGAAAAGCCCGTCTCAACCTACAATTATTAAAAATGTTCAGTCAATCAGTATGGTTCACCAGAACATTCAAGGAATGATGGGCAAAGATCCAGAGATTGCATTGTTCATGAACGATAATAAAGTTGATATTCTGTGTATTACTGAACACTGGCTTAAAGATCATCAGTTCATGTTCAATTTTAATAATCATTTGGTAGGTAGTTCGTTCAGTCGAGTAAATTCAATTCATGGTGGCTCCTTAATTATAGTTGATAAGAAGTTAAAATTAAAGGAAAGAAAAGACATAATGAGCCTCTCGGTTGAGCAAACAATAGAAATAGCTTGTGTGGAGCTGGAGCGACTTGTTGTATTAAATGTATACAGGCCTCCGTCAGCATTGTATGATTATTTTGAAAAAGTAATGGATGAAGCATTATATAAAATCCGCAATGTAGGTAAAAAGATAGTTGTTTGCGGTGATTTTAATATTAATTTGTTAGAAAAGTCTACAGGTTCTATCAAAATTAAAAATTTATTTCAATCATATAATTTGAATAATTTATTTTTGGAGCCGACTAGAATAACTGCCACTTCGGCCACTTGTATCGATAATATATACACTGATCTAGTACCTCTGTCTAAACTCATTATTAATAAACTAGACTCTGATCATTGTGGCCAAATGGTCAGCCTTCCACATCAGTGTCAGCAAGTGAAGAAACAGATTATCACTGTTGTACCAAAAACTGCAGGTCGTCTGGAACGCTTCAAAACAATCTCTATGATAATATATGTTATGTAGAATATAATGATAACCCAAATAAATTTTATAATGATTTCTTTTATAAATATTGTTTAGAATTTAATAAAACTTTTATTCCAAAGATGATCTCGGTTAGTGGTACTGTTACTTTTAGTGAATGGGTTACAATTGGTATCCACAAAAGTAGAAAGCGACTTTATGAGCTATATGATGAACGCAACTATAACACCAGTGAAGATTTCAAATTGTATGTCAAAAAATATTCTAAGTTATTTAAAACAGTATGTCGATTAGCAAAGGCAAAATTCCTGAGTTCAAAGATTAAGCTAAGTGATAACAAAATAAAAATGACATGGAATATTATAAATAGTGAAACTGGAAATGTCAAAAGTCGTAACAATGAGTACAAATTGAGCTTCGAAAATCAAATCTTAACTTCTGATGCTGATGTGGCTGCGGCATTTGAGAAGTTTTTTACTGATATTCCAGTTTCAACTACAAAGACTTTGGACTCGTCCCCCACTGTAGCTGAAACGGTTCTAAAGGAAAATGTCAAACCTAGTGAAAACCATTTTAGTTTTCAAAAAATTGATTTTAGAGATATAATTAAAACTTTTAACACTCTTAATTAAAAAAAAGACTGCTGATTTGTGGGGTAATTCCGTTGACGTCACTAAATCCGTTATTGAGACAATAGCTCCAGTTTTAACTTGCATAATTAACGAATGTATTGACTGTGGTGTTTTTCCTGACCTAATGAAGCACAGTAAAGTAATTCCATTATACAAATCAGGTAGCACATCTGACCCCACTAACTTTAGACCAATTTCTGTGCTACCCACATTTAGTAAAATATTTGAAAAGATAATTCTGGACCAAATTCAAGTTCATTTTTATAGAAATAAGCTTTTACATTCATTTTTCAGGTATCGCGAGGCATTTCATCTGCGAGCTCTTCGAGATCTACGAGATCTTCGAGCTGGATTGTACAGTCAGCAACGACAGACTTTTCATGTGTTAACATATAAAAAAATCAATATTATGTTTACATTCTATGGTTTTTATAAAAATAAATATACGAATAGCTTTAAATTAAACAACTGTAACGAACTAACAGAGTTGATGAGAGATTTTTGCGTACGAGTTTGACCGGATAGCATTCATCGGCTTGTGAGATATTACGACATTTACGAGCTGCAGCAGTTCTGAAATACAAAATAATTGTAAATCACAAGTTTGTACGGTAATATACGAAGTATGATACAATACTTCCAGAATAGCTAATTCAACTTAATTATGTATGTACTGTGAAAAAAAATTACTATACATACTGCCACCAATACGAGTGGTCAAAAGCATCGTTCTGTTTTGCATATACTATACCCGGTACCCGCGTCGCCGTCATTGCTTCAGCGCTTCTAATACATTGTATAGTGAGCTCTAAAGTTAATGCGTAAGGGTCGATATTTCAAGGTGAGACTACTCATCACCAATGAAAAGAAATAATAACATTATTATGATAATAATATCTTATTTTAACGAAATATTTTCTCGGCGCCCTGAGCACAGAAACACAGTCCTCTCGTCTCAACAGAGTGATCGCGACTAATCGATGAAACAAAACATGCCTGTTACCTCGGGTCAGGTGCGACAGACTGGAGCGTTCTGCACGGAATAAGAATGTCGTAAGCGCCGAATTAGTTTTAGTTTATTTACTCGTAAAATATACATTTTTTTTTCAAATCGCTAATACAGTCGCTCGGTAATATAATTTGATATTATGTGTTAAAATATTGGCTCAGTAATATGCGTCAAATTGAAAATAAATTGATTCTAGTTGAAAAGTAGACGTAAGTTTGTGATTTTATTTTATCGATAAAATTTTAATATATTATGTTTTCGCTTAAGCCAGTCCCTTTCAAGTATG
The DNA here is from genome assembly GCA_963082485.1 of Eudonia mercurella. Classification (NCBI taxonomy): domain Eukaryota; kingdom Metazoa; phylum Arthropoda; class Insecta; order Lepidoptera; family Crambidae; genus Eudonia; species Eudonia mercurella. Next base: position 16,800,176 of record OY720036.1, read on the forward strand.
CTGTAGTATCTATGATATTTTTTTCGGGTAAATCGTGGTTTATCTTCTAGTGTTAAAATCAAATCTACGATTGGTGATTTACCTTTATACCCCCTCTTAATTCATAATCATTAGACTCGAACTAATGCCTTGATTGCATTCTGCTGAGCTACAAAGCCCTAACATTAAACAGAGTGCCAGATGTGCATTTAATGAGATCATTTATTAACATTAAATATGACAGTTAGTAGCATAAGTTATTGTGACTTTCGTTTATTTTCATGTAATTAAAGCAGCTTTGATATTTAACGCAATTATAGCTAGATAACATTGATAGGTACGAATACATCGGGTAGCGTATTGAAATAAAAATGTTTAATTTTGTGGAGACTTTAATATAAATATTTCCTTATATAATAAACTATTAATCATAAACAATTTTATAACCCATAATTTTTATTATAAGTCTAAGTTATAATTAAGTGATCATTTACATATAATTTTGCAAATATTGTTGCGAACAAATTACAATTTGAAAAGAGACAAACTGTTGAAAAAATTCCACGAGCGGGATTTGAATCCGCACCCGGGTGACATGACATGAAATGCCGGGTCAGGTGCACTGCCAACTATGCTATCGTGGCTCAATCCAACTCGCCGAAGTTAATCAACACTAACAATTTTTACTTTATAAGCCAAAGGTCGACAACTACGTCATCAACATCCGATCTTAATATTTATACAAATATTGAAGAATAAGACAAGCTATATTTTTTTTTTATTTTTTTTTATGTTAGTGTTGGATTTTTCGATGCATAGCCCGGATTTGTGTTCACCAACTCGCATTTGGCAAACGTGGTGATTAAGCTAGTACCCATCAATTGTAGCGATGACTTAATTTTGATGATGGAGTCCCTTGCCCAGCAGTACAAGCTATTTACTTTACTATAAGTTATCTATGAGGCCCATCTCTCACCCCTTCCCCCTCCCAATTCCTACTTCCTTCTCAAGATTCAACTCCTTCCTCAAGGCCGGCAATTGGTTTTGCGGGTGTCCATGGGCGGCGGTGATTACTTTCCATCAGGTGACCCGCCTGCTAGTTTGCCACCTTTTAATATAAAAAAGACCGTATGGCATGATTTGGTTCGGTAAAGAGACAAGTGGAAGACCTTTGCCCAACAGTGGGACAGCATAGGCTACGGAAAAAACACACAAAAGGGCCTTTACTTCTCTTTTCTGTAAACTTTTAACTTTACAGTCTAATTTATTTACTACTATTGACATTAATCTTTGTTAGAAACTAGCAGATGCAGTATAAATTTCAGACCTCCTAAATAACCTAACCAACCTTACTCTGCCTGCCCACACCATATTATGGGACGGTGTCTAGCATGGCAAGTGCCATTAAGGTATCGGAGTTATAGCCTTGGAGAACGCCCAAGATACTATATATTTGGTAAACACTGATAATTTGCGATGCGATGTATTTGATATTTTGTTATAAGATATTGGAATGTAGAGGTAACATGGAATGTTAGGGCGCTGATTGGAAATAACGTGCCGTTACGAGGCATATTTTGAATAGAATGTCGGGTAATTAAGCCGTATTATATTGTAACTAACGCAATTTAGTAATAGTTTACGTTTATTAAGTGTATTTATATTTATTTTCTCGAGATCTGAAGTGCTTTCGAAGGCACGTTAAGCCGTTGGTCGTACCGGCATTAGCAGTCATTAACAACCACCAATCCGCGCTGGAGGAGCTCGATGGCGCAGTGGTTAACGCGTCTGGTCTGTGAGTGCTGAAGTTAAGCAACTTTCGCAAAGGCCGGTCATCTGATGGGTGACCAAAAATGTATCATCTCGAGCCCCTCCGTGCTTCGGAAGGCACGTTAAGCCGTTGGTCCCGGCTGCATTAGCAGTCGTTAACAACCACCAATCCGCACTGGGCTCGCGTGGTGATTTATGGCCCGTTCTCCCTATTCATCCATAGGGAAGGCTCGTGCCCCAGCAGTGGGGACATAAAAATGAGCTCATTAGGAATCTGCGCTGGGTCCGCGTGGTGGTTTATAGCTCTGTGGCGTTTCCATTTATAGAGAAGGCTTATGCCCCATCAGTGAGGACATACACTGAGATAGAGCTAATGATTACTTAAAAAACATATAGTTTTTAACAACTTCAGTGACTACTTTTTACTGCTACACATTTTTCTAAAACAGTTCACAAATAAAAATCAATTAAAACCTCTTTAGCGAACTTACTTATCTTACAAGAATCTAACTCTGTCGTAATAACAACGATGATAGTATCACTGTTGTGTTTCTAAATTAAGAGATGAGAGAGCCAGTTCCTGAGTAGCAGAAGTGCGCTTTCACCTTCAGTCACTTACCGTCAGAGGAGATAAAAGCTCTTGGCTTTCATCTCCTTGGCGATAAAGGGATAATGAAGTTCCTTTTGATTATCTATATAAATGAAAATCAATTGCTGTTAGTTAGTCTCGCAAAAAATTTGAGAATGGCTGGACCGATTTGGCTAATTTTGATTTTAAAATATTAGTGGAAATTCAAGGAAGGTTTAAGCGGTAAGAAACATAAATAATAAGTAACGGAAAATACGAAAAACGACAATTTATTTTTCCAATACAAAATTATTTGTGTTTTGTTGTCATGGAAACGGCAATATGTAAATCAATTGCTGTTCGTTTCGCTGGATCGATTTGGCTAATTTTTATTTTAAAATATTTGTGGAGTTCAGGGAAGGTTTAAACGGTGAGAAACATATATAATAAGTAACGGAAAATACCTACTAGAAACGACAATTTAATTTTCCAATATAAAATGATTTATTTGTTTTGTAGTCACGAAAACGTCAATATATAAAAAAAAAGATTGATTTCGCTGATAAGCTCAAAAATGTTTACGTTATAAGCTGATGTGTGTCTAAATCAGAATTTATACCCTAACTATCCTAACTAATAGTAACCTAACTTAATATGCGAAAGTGAGTTTGTTTATTTGTTTGTTTGTTATTTGTTACGCTTTCACGCGTATACTGTTCATCCGATAATCATGATTTTTATTACATAATCACACTAATATTATAAATGCGAAAGTTTGTGTGTATTTGTGTATATTTGTTGCTTCTTCACGCTGCAACGGATTTGGATGAAATTCGATATACAGATAGTTTATAACCTCGATTAACACATAGGATAGTTTTAATTCCTTTATTCCCACGGGAATGAATGGAAACTGTCAAAGCGGTACGAAGTCCGCCAGGTCCACTAGTTTACACATAATTTTACGCAAATTTTGTTGCGAACAAATTACAATTTGATAAAACAAATTATATTAAAAATGAAAAAAATGCTTTAGTGTTTAAAAGAAAATTAAATGTATTTCTAATTAAAAATTGTTTCTATTCTGTAGATGAATATTTTAATTTTAATGTTAATAATTGATGTTTTTATTTTTTAATAATTGATGTTTTTATTTATTGTTAAATGTAATTTAATTTCTATTATATTATTATTTTAATTTATTTAATATTAATTTTTTATCTCATCATCATTTAATTTTTATGTAATAATTTAAATATAAGTTTAAACATATATATTTTTAAACTGTATATTTGTAATACCTGCAAAAGGTCACTAAGTTATAAAGCCACAAAAATATATTTCACCTGTATGATACACTTAGTTATGCAAATAAATATTTTGATTTGATTTGATTTGAAAAAAAAGACAGTGTTGAAAAATTTCACGAGCGTTTTTCGAACCCACACCCCATGACATGCCGGGTCAGGTGGCTTAGACAAAGTAACATTATAAAAACGATAGCGAAACGATAGCGAAGTTAGAAAAGAATAAATGCATGGGATTGACATTACGTTGACCACGTGATTTAGCGCGGCTTACGTCAATCCCATACATTTTGTTCTTTTCGAACTTCGCTATCGTTTTTGTAATGTATTTGGCTAAGGGGTCAGGTGCACTACCAACTATGCTATCGTGGCTCAATCCATATTCAACACTATCTACTCTTACTTTGTAAGCCATAGGAAGTTCTTTTTGCCCATTTTCTCCTAATATGTGTGACACTCGTAATACAAAGTTTTATCGAGCGAATCGATTAGTCTGACAATCGAATACGTACGTCGATAGCTCCCTCCCAGTAATATTACACGGTCTAGGCGGCAGGTGCGACATTGCAGGAAATCGTCTTCCAATTCAGCGTACAATGGCATATACCGGTATTTCATTTCCTTTTTTCTGACACTAAAAATAAACAAACGACATGGGCACTTCATTTATCATCAGCTTATTCTCTTTCAGGGTCAGTGGTTAGCAAACTAACCACATATTTCATTTGGTTTTCAATCTTTTTTCAATCACATAAAGTTCAAAATGTGGTGGGAATATACATCCCTCTGACCCTGAAAGAGTTAAGTCCACTGCTGGAAATTGGCTTGGACATAGCCGCGGATCGTGCTTAGGCGGCTAATCTCATCCAGCTCTTTCCAGCTACCTTGCGAAGATCGTCACTTACATTAGAGTTACATTAGAGTAACGGAATTACGAAATACGGACATTCTGATGGGTTTAAACTATCGTGTTTAAGTGTCTAGTACCTAACTAGTTTATGTGAAAACCCGCTACAAGAACAAAGTGCCGCTTTTTTTTTTTTTTTTTTTTAATTTATTTTCTTTTACATTTGTACATGTATTTCACAACATATAATTTCGCCAAACTGATTAACAGTTTATTGGCGAAAATTGCACTCATTTTTCACAAAAATATAAAAATAACTGAACTACAATTTTTAGCTTACATTGGTAAAGAATAACTATTTCAAGAGATCTGCCTATCAAAATACATTAATAAGCTATTTTTCAACTTTTTCTTAAATTTAATTCTGGTATTATGCGTAGAGTCTCGAAAACACTTTCAAGTAAATAGTAAATAGTGAAACAGTGTTTCTGCAATTCTAAGCAGGGGGGTTACCACAAGCTCTTATAGCAGTATTATTGCAGTTGTGAAAACGAGACGCGAGTAGCGGTGAATATACATGCGTCTCTTTTTCACAACTGCAATAAGACTGCTATAAGAGTCCATAGTAAGGGGGCAGGGCCTTGTCAAAATATTTAAGGTTGCCGCAGAGGACACATTGATTGGCAACAATTCGGGTGCTTCCTTACACCAATTTCTGCCGCCAAGCAGCACTATATTGTTGTATTTCAGTATGAACAGTATACGATTTTGCTTGTTCGATACCTATCAATCCTAGAATGTGCTCACGGTCAGGTAATTGTTTATCTTAGCTACTATTCTAAAAAAGCACACCAGCACCAAATACGATCTTAGTCGTCTCAAGAACAAGCGACGTAAAGGAAAAGTTTGTCCTGTGATAGAGCTTCGCCCATAGGTTTCATTGCTATCTTGGAAGTCACTTATATAATAAAACTAATTCCCTTCTTTGGAATATTATTATTATTATTCTCTTTCCCGGTAGCATAGCGGTCAGTGCAGCCGCCCGGATTGCGGAAGACCCAAGTTCGATTCCTGGCTGAGTCGGGTAGGCGTTTAATGTTTTCACTGTGTTTTATAAGTATTTAATTATTCTTTTTATATATTTTCTTTCTTAAAACTAGATTTTTACAATATTTTAATATAAAAACAATAAAACATTATAAAAACCTAATCCTAGAGTATCAGCAGCAGCGGGGCAGGGCCCAAGCTACCGGTGGTCAGGGCTGCAGAGTGAGGAACCTCCTGACAATACGTGCCGTGTCAAGGAGTAATATTATAATTATTATTTTGTGTCAATATGTTTTTTATATATCAATTGCTAATTACTTTTTATAATTTTAATTTTAATTACTTACGTATATTTTAATTAAGTTTTAACGGGTTGCTTGATGCTTTTGTGCGTGCACGATTTGTCTGTTCTGAGCTTTATAACATGTTTTTTTTTTTCATTTTATGATTGATGTCTGTTGTGCTGCCTCATATCAATAAGAAAAAAATGTGGTTATTTTTATCCACGCCTTACCCCAGGAACCCTAACAGAAGCCGTACGCCAATGAATATTGGCCGCGATAGTTCCCGAAGACCGTAATTTCCGAGCCGTCAATTCCATGCTCTGGACGGCCACTAGAAGCTAATCTCCACATTAAAAGGATAGCTGTCCTGCTTTTTTAAACTCCGAGCGACAAGGTGAGCTATAGTTTTGTCGCATATGACTTCACCCGATAGAAACACAGACGGGTATGGTTTTAACGGCTACATGAACGGATCTGGAATATGAAAGGAGTTTTTATATAAAATATGGACTATTTTTCGATAAGTTAAAGTTTTTTTTCTGTTTATGTCTCGGTAGCTCAGTTAAATTGGAAAGCTGTCGTCCGTATTGTGAATGGTCGTAACAAGTTCGAGTCTCTGTCGTCTTTTTTCTTTTTTCTATGAATAACCACATATAAACAAAACCACACTAGTAGGTACTTAAATTTAGCATGGACTATTAAACAACGTGTAACGGAAAGGTTTGGTAAAATTGAAAAAACCCAAAGTGTATCTAGATTTTGTATGTCTTGTTACTTAGACATAATTAAAATAAATAAATAAATAAATGTTTCCCACACTCACACCATTTATCTAGCCCCAAGAAAAGCTTCCTTAAGCACGGCCTTAATTACAACTCTAAAAAGAGTGAAATCCTAGTGTTTAAGGCACCCAAGCAACAGCCTCGCCTTGTGCCGCCTGTATATCTCAACGGCGTAGTCCTGAACGTTGTGGATAGCTTTAAATACCTAGGTCACGTTGTTACCAGCGACCTTCGGGATGACGGTGATATAGAGCGAGAGCGCAGGGCGTTGGCAGTGAGGAGCAATATGCTCGCCCGCAAGTTCGCTCGCTGCACGACAGACGTCAAAATAAGTTTATTTAAGGCGTTCTGTCAGTCTTTCTACTCGAGCGGACTGTGGGTCTCATATACGCGCCGAGCCTACAACATCCTGAGGGTTCAATACAACAACGCTTTCAGGGTGCTGTTGCGGCTGCCGCGACGTTGCAGTGCGTCAGGAATGTTTGCGGAGGCCCATACGGATGGGTTTCACGCAATCATGCGCAAGAAAGCGGCCTCCTTACTGCAGCGCTTGCATAACAGTCGGAACAGCATACTGAGAGCGATTGCTGAAAGACCGGACTGTCCAATACAGAGACACTGGGTGGAGCTGTGCTTGGGTTTAGTTAAGTAATTTAGGTTTAGTTAAGTAATATTATATTTGTATTTACTAACAGCACTAATGTAGAATAAGCTATTTTTGTTAACTAACTTTTAATTAACCTATTATGGACCGTATAGTCTGAAATAAAAATGTTTTATTTTATTTTATTTATTTATTTAAGGAACTCGTTATATGGTTAACTAGACAACGGATAAACATACATAATATGCTTAAATACATACTCATTATACGTAGGAAACACCCAGACCCGAAACAATTTAGAAAAACAGGTATTTCCAAATTGATCCGACCGAGGATCGAACCCGGGACCTAAGAGATGGCGATACCTTGAAAACCGGTGTGCAAGCCACTCGACCAAGGAGGTCGTCATATAATAATTGGGTATTCACTTTAATTTGTCGTGCAATTGTAACTTTAAAGTCTTACACGTCAGGCGCGTATAAGCAAGCAGCAGTGATTATAAATGTAAGTACACAGTGGTTACTAAACTACTAGGGCTGTGACGTCACAATAGAAATATTTAGTTAAAAATTGCATAATGAATTAAAGTTAATAATTATGTCTTAGTAATAACTCTACATACAAAATCTAAACCGGATATACTTACATTGGAAATTTTCATTTTTACCACACTTTTCTGTTACTCGTACACGTATTATTAGTCCATGCCTAGAAAATGTCATTAGAGTAGAAGATGAACCGCTATTATTACATCTGAAGATCTTTTGAATAAATGTGATTCAAAATTTTAACTTCGAATAAAAAAGGGTATAATTTAAACGCTCACCAGAAATATTTTTTAGACCCTAAGCCTAAGTACCAAATAAATTAAATGACTGTACAAATATTATTTTTGCTTCCCAAAATGCTCACCAAATTTTTACACTATTATTCAAATGATTGAGGATACTAGCTGCCCTACTCCTGTAGGTCACGTGATAGGTTAGAAGGTTATTTTTTTATTAGATAACCGAAAGCAAAAATTACCAAATCGAAACTCGAGGCATAAAATATTGGTGTTATCTATTTGGTGACAAATAACATATTTGGTCTGAAATGCAGTTAAAAGGTATTCATATATTTTTATTGCATATAAAAATATAAATTGTATCCCTTTTATAATATTTTAGGGAACACAATTTGGTGAGTATTTATCCGTTTTGGTAAGCGTTTCGAATTTTATTGGTTGTAGAATTTATACATTTTTAGTAGGCGTTTAAACACAAGCCTAAAAAATATATACAAAATCGTGTTTAAACAAATATAGCTAATTACGTAAATTACGTAAATCAAAGAACTAGGTGCGACCCGTCTAATCAAACATGTTGTCTGTTATTATTAATGTCAATCAAACCAAATTAACGAACCTAGATCAAACAAAACCTCCGAACAGCGTGACATATTACAAGTATGTACCGACAATCACATATCGTGCGTAACGCTAACCACTTTTCATCGCTCTTATTAGTTCACGGTAAGCTACATTTTCCTTGTTACGCTGTCACTTATAATATTGTGTCTATTATACTTGCGATCAAAATTAGAATCTCAAACGTTTAATTGGATAGTTTACGAAGGGCTTCTGGGTCACGGGACCTCTCATGTAATGTAGCCGTTACATATTATTCTAGAATTATTTCGCAGAAGAAGTCTTTATCGACAGTCTGTAAAGGTCACGTAGGGTAACCGGGACATAATCCACAACGATGGCGCAATGCGGGTTTTTATGTATTAAACTGAAGATTTTGTTACAGATAAAAGATATGGGTATATAATACATAATATATACATAACTAGCTGACCCGGCAAACGTTGTTTTGCAAAATATTTCTAGGGTAGAAAAAGAAACTAACTTATTGTGTGTGAGGATATGGTATATGAGTGAAAGAGGCATGGAGCACTGTGAACGATGACGGAATATAAAAATAACAAAACACTAAACATTTATTTTTTTAATTTATTTTAATTTGAGGAGCTCGGTGGCGCAGTGGTTAACGCGCCCGGTCTGCGAGTGCTGAGGTTAAGAGGGGGTATAAAGGTAAATCACCAATCGTAGATTTGATTTTAACACTAGAAGATAAACCACGATTTACCCGAAAACGAAAAAACGAAAATCACAATAACTTATGCTACTAACTGTCATATTTAATGTTAATAAATGATCTCATTAAATGCACATCTGGCACTCTGTTTAATGTTAGGGCTTTGTAGCTCAGCAGAATGCAATCAAGGCATTAGTTCGAGTCTAATGATTATGAATTAAGAGGGGGTATAAAGGTAAATCACCAATCGTAGATTTGATTTTAACACTAGAAGATAAACCACGATTTACCCGAAAAAAATATCATAGATACTACAGCATACTTGAAAGGGACTGGCTTAAGCGAAATAATAATATATTAAAATTTTATCGATAAAATAAAATCACAAACTTACGTCTACTTTTCAACTAGAATCAATTTATTTTCAATTTGACGCATATTACTGAGCCAATATTTTAACACATAATATCAAATTATATTACCGAGCGACTGTATTAGCGATTTGAAAAAAAAATGTATATTTTACGAGTAAATAAACTAAAACTAATTCGGCGCTTACGACATTCTTATTCCGTGCAGAACGCTCCAGTCTGTCGCACCTGACCCGAGGTAACAGGCATGTTTTGTTTCATCGATTAGTCGCGATCACTCTGTTGAGACGAGAGGACTGTGTTTCTGTGCTCAGGGCGCCGAGAAAATATTTCGTTAAAATAAGATATTATTATCATAATATTGTTATTATTTCTTTTCATTGGTGATGAGTAGTCTCACCTTGAAATATCGACCCTTACGCATTAACTTTAGAGCTCACTATACAATGTATTAGAAGCGCTGAAGCAATGACGGCGACGCGGGTACCGGGTATAGTATATGCAAAACAGAACGATGCTTTTGACCACTCGTATTGGTGGCAGTATGTATAGTAATTTTTTTTCACAGTACATACATAATTAAGTTGAATTAGCTATTCTGGAAGTATTGTATCATACTTCGTATATTACCGTACAAACTTGTGATTTACAATTATTTTGTATTTCAGAACTGCTGCAGCTCGTAAATGTCGTAATATCTCACAAGCCGATGAATGCTATCCGGTCAAACTCGTACGCAAAAATCTTTCATCAACTCTGTTAGTTCGTTACAGTTGTTTAATTTAAAGCTATTCGTATATTTATTTTTATAAAAACCATAGAATGTAAACATAATATTGATTTTTTTATATGTTAACACATGAAAAGTCTGTCGTTGCTGACTGTACAATCCAGCTCGAAGATCTCGTAGATCTCGAAGAGCTCGCAGATGAAATGCCTCGCGATACCTGAAAAATGAATGTAAAAGCTTATTTCTATAAAAATGAACTTGAATTTGGTCCAGAATTATCTTTTCAAATATTTTACTAAATGTGGGTAGCACAGAAATTGGTCTAAAGTTAGTGAGGTCAGATGTGCTACCTGATTTGTATAATGGAATTACTTTACTGTGCTTCATTAGGTCAGGAAAAACACCACAGTCAATACATTCGTTAAATATGCAAGCTAAAACTGAAGCTATTGTCTCAATAACGGATTTAGTGACGTCAACGGAATTACCCCACAAATCAGCAGTCTTTTTTTTTATTAAGAGTGTTAAAAGTTTTAATTATATCTCTAAAATCAATTTTTTGAAAACTAAAATGGTTTTCACTAGGTTTGACATTTTCCTTTAGAACCGCTTCAGCTACAGTGGGGGACGAGTCCAAAGTCTTTGTAGTTGAAACTGGAATATCAGTAAAAAACTTCTCAAATGCCGCAGCAACATCAGCATCAGAAGTTAAGATTTGATTTTCGAAGCTCAATTTGTACTCATTGTTACGACTTTTGACATTTCCAGTTTCACTATTTATAATATTCCATGTCATTTTTATTTTGTTATCACTTAGCTTAATCTTTGAACTCAGGAATTTTGCCTTTGCTAATCGACATACTGTTTTAAATAACTTAGAATATTTTTTGACATACAATTTGAAATCTTCACTGGTGTTATAGTTGCGTTCATCATATAGCTCATAAAGTCGCTTTCTACTTTTGTGGATACCAATTGTAACCCATTCACTAAAAGTAACAGTACCACTAACCGAGACCATCTTTGGAATAAAAGTTTTATTAAATTCTAAACAATATTTATAAAAGAAATCATTATAAAATTTATGTGGGTTATCATTATATTCTACATAACATATATTACCATAGAGATTGTTTTGAAGCGTTCCAGACGACCTGCAGTTTTTGGTACAACAGTGATAATCTGTTTCTTCACTTGCTGACACTGATGTGGAAGGCTGACCATTTGGCCACAATGATCAGAGTCTAGTTTATTAATAATGAGTTTAGACAGAGGTACTAGATCAGTGTATATATTATCGATACAAGTGGCCGAAGTGGCAGTTATTCTAGTCGGCTCCAAAAATAAATTATTCAAATTATATGATTGAAATAAATTTTTAATTTTGATAGAACCTGTAGACTTTTCTAACAAATTAATATTAAAATCACCGCAAACAACTATCTTTTTACCTACATTGCGGATTTTATATAATGCTTCATCCATTACTTTTTCAAAATAATCATACAATGCTGACGGAGGCCTGTATACACTTAATACAACAAGTCGCTCCAGCTCCACACAAGCTATTTCTATTGTTTGCTCAACCGAGAGGCTCATTATGTCTTTTCTTTCCTTTAATTTTAACTTCTTATCGACTATAATTAAGGAGCCACCATGAATTGAATTTACTCGACTGAACGAACTACCTACCAAATGATTATTAAAATTGAACATAAACTGATGATCTTTAAGCCAGTGTTCAGTAATACACAGAATATCAACTTTATTATCGTTCATGAACAATGCAATCTCTGGATCTTTGCCCATCATTCCTTAAATGTTCTAGTGAACTATACTGATTGACTGAACATTTTTAATAATTGTAGGTTGAGACGGGCTTTTCTTAGAATTAATTACACATTTATTTAAAATATTACCAAACATTTTGCAAGAGAATTCCTCTTTTGTCTTATGATTTAATTTAAAATCGTCATTAAAGAAAAGCTTTGTAAAAAAGCTTATTATAAAGTGTCTGATTACATTCAAGACAAAACAGCATGGGTTAAAAATGCTTCAATCACCCCAACAGGTATTTCTAATTTAAAATATTGTTAAGTAATTTTAAACTTGTATAACTTGATGACGGCATATAATTTTGTAAATGTCGTTAGTTATATTAAAACTGTGGAGTTTCTTGCGCCCATTCTTCTCCACAACTAAAAAATAGACGTCCTGAATGGGTAGTAGGTAAAAAAAATGTTTGGACGATTCAAAAGTACTTTTCTAAAGTTTATTTGAATACAAAATATTTGACACTTTGACTTTGACTTTGATTACAGAAAGTCTGTTTATCTTAAGTGTAAACAATATTTTAGTTTTTTTTTACCATTAAAAAAACTATAAAATTTTTCATTAAATTTCAATAGTAAGTCCTATAAAGATTGTTACATTTTAAGACAAGTTAGAATGAACAGACCTTAAATACATAATTTAATGCAAAAATGTTTTAACTTACCTTCTTTCTGTCTGTTCTTTGCAGTACAGGTACAAGCCAGAGAACGAATTCTGAAAAAAAAATGTAAACCTATGAATCTATGTAAATAAAGCGATATTTTTGTAATAAAATTAGACTTCTTTTTTTTACATTGTCGACACTCTTTGAAGAAGAGATATAACAGTAAGAGCACTTACACACGAGCAGCACTTTGGTATCAATAGAGGTAACTGTAGCGTCGAATGGTAGGCCTTTGACCTTTAACGTGTCGACAGCAACCGCTGTTGCAGTTACTTCTGTCGATAGCAAAGTGCGACTGAAAGGGATAATATAATCTACATGATACAAAAAATAATCTACATAATACAAAAATGCTTAAAGATTTCATGGCACCTACGCCTTTATAAAATAAAACAATATTAAATATTTAAAGTAGCAATATATAATAAAAATATATGATATCATTACTTACCTTTGCGTATTATTTACCACCAGCAAAGAGTATTTTAGTGTTTCGAAGTACAGCTAGGTGATCCGACTCGCACTTAGCCGGTTTTTATCTGATTATTTTAGGTATACTGTGCGCGATCGCACTAAACACGAGTACACACGAGGGAGCGACCTGCCAATCTGTTGCGTTGGCCGCCACGCCGTACGCACGGACGAAAGCGGGGCGTGAAAGGGGCGCGGGTGGAATCTGTTTTTTTTCTAGGTTTATACGCCCTCTTAAGCAACTTTCGCAAAGTCCGGTCATCGATGGGTGACTAAAAATTTATCATCTCGAGCTCCTTCGTGCTTCGGAAGGCACGTAAAGCCGTTGGTCTCCGCTGCATTAGCAGTCGTTAACAACCACCAATCCGCACTGGGTCCGCGTGGTGGTTTATGGCCCGTACTCCCTATCCATCCATAGGGAAGGCTCATGCCTCAGCAGTGGGGACATAAAATTATCTAATGATGAATATATAATATATAATACATTATCATCATTAGCCCATAGTCTACTGCCGTACATAGGCCTGGATAGAGCCTAGAGCTGGATGAGAGTAGCCGCGAATCGCGCTCAGTGGCGTGCACTTGAAGAGTATAAGTACAATAAAAAGGTCAGTCAAAATTGTAGCACCATGGTATTAGGTCTTCTATGAAATTGATGTTTTATATGAAGATTTTTTATAAAATTATATTTTTCATACTAACGTTTTTTTAATTTTCTTAGTATCTATTTATGTTAACACTATAAAAATTGTAGAGTAGTGTGTTTGTTTCACTAGCTAAATATAGCAGACATTAAAAAGAAAAAAAATCAAGTCCCTTCAAAGCTACAATGAAACAAAAGGCCAATTCCGCGAACAAAAATAGAAGTCAATTTTAAAAAAAATTTGGCGATAAAGACACAAAGTGAATAATCATTGTTATTACTGAAGCCTAAGTAACATAGTCCTAATTAAAAGTGTATAATAATATTAACAACCGGTATTGGCGTTTATAAGTAATACACCTATTAATAAGTGAGAAAAAAACGACAATTTCATAGGTAAGGACCCAATATGTGCATGTATGTATGTAATATGGCATATAAAAATATGTTTCTATGGCTGCACGTAAGTCAGAAGCTGAAAATGCCGTCTGAAGCAATCAACAAATTCTCTCCAAAAAAAAATGCACGTATGTCGCAGTCGTGACGCTGAACGCCGTGTCGTTAAACTAATGAAAGAGTTCAAAAAATGGACCGCGTTTTGTAAAACATAAAAAAAAAACAAAGTGATCAACATACAAATAACCAACGAGAGAGCATGTTTACAATGGTCCAATTTGTGTGAAGTATTTTTATACGGCGCCGCGATCATTGCAACAATCGTAAATGTTAAGCTACCTTGAGCGTGGTCAGTACCTGGATAGGAGAAAAAAAATGTCCTTCAATTTCCGACGGCCATTAGAAGCAAATCTCCGCGTTCAGGATTGCTGTCCCGATTTGTTAACTCCCTGTCGCTTTTGAAGGCACACTCAGCCGTTGGCCCCGGTCGCTATTAAAAGATTGCATTCGTAAAAGAAAGTCATTTTAATAACCCGACTGTTTTTTATTCTTTATGGCTAAGAACGTGCCCTTCATCTCATCTCTGGCTATTTTATCTTTAACTATCTAAACACAACAATGACACAACACACGAAAATCATGAAAAGATACATAAAAATCATGTACTCGTACCTACAGGTAAAAGCTGCCGATTAAACGAAGCGTCACTTGAAATTGAACGAGTTTAAACTTGCTTTGATATAAATAATTATTTAATTTTTAATTAAGCTTTATAACGGCCTCAGCATTGTTTTAAATGAGATTATACCGAGCCGTGTTTAATGAGTACGCGTACACTATTTACTGGAATAAATTACTTTGAATGTGTCTACTTCCGATTATTTTACAAATGAATGAAGCTGGCTGTTTTAAATCATTTTAACTCTGCCTTTTGTTAAATGGTTGTTAAAAAAAAGTCGTTTGTCCTTCTGCTAGGCACAAGTCTCCGTCATTGATATCAAGTCATCGCTTCAATTGATGGGTATTGGCTTTACCAACATTCTTGCCTAATGCGGGTTAGTGATCATAAACCCGGGCTATGCGTCGAAAAATACGGAATACACTTTACCCGACTTGAGAATAGAACCCAGGAACTTCGGATAGCCGGCTGAGCACTTTGCTACTGAACCACCAAGGCATGTTGTTGGTGGTTTTAAAATCTTTTTATATAGGTATATAAATCTTCTGTGCGTGTGTATGTTTTTGAACTCCTTCTAGGCGGCTGGACCGATTTGGATGAAATTTTCTGTGTGTGTTCAAGTGGATTCGAGAATGGTTTAGATTTACAATTGGGCCCGGTAGGTGGCGCTGCTATAGGGGTCCATCATGGGATACAGGTGTTCTTAAAAGGACGAATGATTTGTTTGTTTTGTTGTCATGGAAACTGTCAAAGCGGTACGAAGTCCGCTGGTCAGCAAGTATATATCTAAACTTTTATGAAATAAAAAAAAATAGTGAGAATGCAGAAGATAAGCTCGAGCAACGCACACATTGACAACTACTCACGCACACGAAATCTCGGATCATCTCGAACCAGTCCGAGCGCAGCTGTTGCGTGGCTCCTTAATTTGATACATCTATGGCCGTCAAATTAAAAGATGAGCCAATAGAGAGAGTTATGAGGCGCGTAATTTGGGTCTTAAGATAGACGTAGTTAGATGTAATTTACGTTTTGAGAATTGCATCCGAAACTGTTTTTATAGACTGAGGGCATTGTATAAGTTTCATTTGTCTAGTGTTCTCATTTTGTTGTGTATTATTATTAAATATGATATTTTAATTGTTACTGTCTCGCAGCGCCACCAAACCAGTTCCGACGGAAGATCAGCGTTGGTCGCAAGGCCAACATAATGCTAAGTCGAGACCGTTTTGGGATAAAATGTTGTTTTCTTAATTTTATGTAATGCAATAATGTGATTTGTCCCAAATAAATGTTTTTTTTTTTTCTTTCTTTACGATAGCTCAATTGAGAGAGCACCTGACCCGGTATGTCAGAAGGGTGCAGGTTCAAATCCTGCTCGTGAAAATTTTTTCAACATTTATGTTTTTGTAGTTTGTTTCACATCAAAATATGCGTTAAAAATTATATAAAAAAAGCAAAAACAACTTTTTTTCTTTTTATTTTGTGACTTAGACCGCAAAAAGAACAAAAGTGCCGTTTCGCGAACTGATACGGTCAGTGTAGTGTGTCAAGAACAAGTTCGAGTGAATAGTGACTTAAGAGACAGTGGTAGCGCAAAAAAACGACCAAGGAAGAGGGTAGATCGTTTTGTCTGCTCATAAGCATCCACCCGCAATAACATCAGTAGGTACATCCGTGATCATGGCGCATGCAACTGTGCCGAAATATCGGATACTCAAACGCAACAAAAAACATGGTAAAAATCCCGTTAATAATATTTATTCTAATGTAAGCGACCATGATAGTTTAAAAAGTTATATATAATATCTTATTTTAATTTCAAGTTGACTATTATATAGGTTGAGTGATAACCTCTGTGCTAGTTTTATAGTAAAACCGTACGACATACATCATAAAGTATCACGTTTACATAGAATCCAATACCTTCTGAAAGGGTTCAAAAGGAGATAGATACAGTTTACTGGACCGATAAAGTTCTGTTGCCTTCATAATCAACGTTAGGATCCCAGGAACCGGCGGCGAACACATTTTTTTCTAACCTACATACGGACGGTTATCCTTTGGAGACGTGTAGGTGAATTGATATAGCTGGGATAGAAAAGCAGACATTTTAGTTTTCAATTTACAGTAGGTACACGTTTCGACATCCCCTACAAACTTTAAAGTATTTTTTTTTTCAAATTAAGGTAAATACAAAGATCTAGATAGTTTATAGTAAACATTTAAACGATTTTGCGATTTAAAATCCATGAATTGTTATATATTATTCGATCAATCTAATTACTAATTATTTATTATCATATTTAAAATATTATCAATTTTATTATACAATCCATTGATGCAGCATCATCATCATCATCATCATCTCATCGAAAAGACGTCTACTGCTGGACGAAGGTTTTGTGCAGTCCGCCTCCAGCGGCGAGTATTGTAGCTGCTTCATTGATCAGCGTCAGGCGATGGCTTTGCTATCACCGTGACACATGCCGAGCCGGAGACTTTGTTGACACATCTTTATGCTTTTTTTTTGTAACCTTTATCTATGAAACGGTCTGCAAAATAAATTATTTGATTTAAATGGAAAAAATTTAAACACAAATTGAGTCGAACAAAAGACTTGTTGTTTTCTTAATGTGATTTAGAAAATATGTAAACGCTTTTACTAACTAATTAATAACTACTAACTGATACTTTAAAATTACCTAAGCGTTTAATACCAGCGAACATTCATCCATTGCCTAAATCTATACCCTATCTTTATGCAAACATTGCCATAAAATATGTGAAAAGCTGTTATTTAATTACCCATTTTGGTGATCTGAAATTTCAAATGTTGCTTGCACGATGGGGCCATTTTGATGGATTATGGTCCGAACTCTCTGTTTGATTCTTACTATATCCTGAAGGCCTGTAACACACGCCTGAACCTAGTAGTAAGACGTTTACACGTCAAATATGATGGATCTATTTCAAGGCACGTCAATTTTTGGTCAATAAATTTGGATTAGCAACAACACAATACCAACAATCGATTTTAGTAGGTTCCATTATTTCCGAAGCATTTACCGTCATTCAGTCTAACGCTCAGTGCAGAATGACGTTACTGGCACAACTTAGTCCGTGACGTCACGGAAATTGCGATCGAATAAATTTGTACCTGACACCGTGCAAATGGAATTTGACGTTTGTGCAGAGCAGAACGCCGATATTTTGTAGAGTGAAAGCGACGCGCAATCCCGATTGTGTTGGATATTGATAAGCTTTGTTGTGAAACTGATCCAGTGCTTGATGGGTGTGCCTATAATAGGTACGTAGCCAAGATACTAAGTGGGTTTCGAAAATATTCAGAGTTTATTTAATTTGGTTACTTTTTCTTGGTGACATGCAGATGGTAATTAGAGCGCTTTCACATATAGGCGTTTTAGTCGCGCGGCTACAGCGCTGTACAGCGAATCCCTTCGTATTACAGCGGCTGTAGCGCAGCTAGCTCATTTCCAATATAGATTTTTTTCTGCCGCGGTTTTGTTTTCAAAACCAGGGGTGAATATTTCGCAAACTTCCTGCCAGACATTTTTTTCTTGATTTTGTTACTGATTCATCTTGATTCCCACAAGACAGGCCGAGATTGAATTTCGACTATAAATATTTCGGTATCAAACATGCTTATGATTATGACATACATAGGTAATTTGCAACTTGCTACAGATGCGCTCGCAACTCTGATCTAACGCCGACTGATCGCACGCGGCTACGCAGCGTATCCGCCACCACAAGCTCGGAGCGCTGCAGCCGCGCGACTAAAACGCCTCTATGTGAAAGCGCTCTTAGTGTTTTTTTTTTTTGTGTTTTTTAGAGCAGGTTTTTGCCCAACATTAGGAAAAAATAGATTGGAAATATAATATATTTATCTTGTGAAATTGATGACAGATTGTCTTTATTTAAAATATCTAGTTATCTTTAATTGTTAAGTTTTAGTAATTTCATCGATGATAACATGTTTGGATCACTCTCATAGCCGACGCCAAGCAGTGTTTCACATTGCTGTATTCCGATTAGAGGACTAGTAAAACCAGTAAGCAATAGAAGCATTACCAACTAAGACCTCGGGTCATCCACGCAAATGTGACCAGATGTAACGAAGCCACTTCACATCAGAATCTGTTGCCGTAACGAGCAGTGCAGTTGCAGTGGTGACGTCACGGAAATGGCCACCGAATAAATTTGTATTCAAGCTCTGCGCAAATGGAATATGGCGTTTGAGCCGATATTTTATCGCGTCCCAGCCCCGACTGACTTGTCCGATGCGGCGACGGATAAATGCAATGTGCACGTAAATGTATGACGGGAAATAACTCATATAATAATATACTAATATACACATGTTTAACGTCTCGGTGGCCGAATGGCAAATCGCTCGGCTCGACCCGATGGTCCTGGATTCAATTTCTAGGTCGATCAAAGATTCCTTCGGACTTTTCCGATGTAGGACGGGATTGAGATTTGATTAAACCCGCATTTGATGAAGCCGGTTAAAGGTTTCCAAGAATTAAATGTTGAAAACTTTTGCCTAGCAAGCTATATATCGTGGGAAACCATGGCATACATAATTACAATTTAAATAAGGTAGTGTTAACTTATTCGCTAACAAAGGTTCTGAATTAAATTTTCTGGTCAGGCATAATTTTGTGGTCGCCCGCTTGCATTTAGTAAGCGTGGTTAAAACCAATTAATTTTACATAAATATAAGTTAGTTTCAATGATAAAGGCATTAACACAGCAGTGGGACAGTATATAGGCTAGTACTACTACTGTTAATATTACTCTTTTTCTCCAAATTAACTTAGTAGAGCGAGTACAAACCTTAAACAACGAAGCTACAGCGATATTTTGTCGCGTCAGGCGACACAGCTCCGGTGATGCTATAAGTTACGGGTAACGGATCGGAAGCAGACACAGAGTAACTTATGGGAAGAGACAGCTTGTCGATGCCAATGATGAAGTTGCTACGTGGCTGAACTTAGCCAGAGGAGCACTTGGCTTGGAGCGCAGTTGTGAACGTGACACGTGATCCTGATTTTGTTGAATTTTGACAACCTTAAGGAACCGATTTTTATTTTGAAGTGAGTTTGCTGATGGCGTCAAACGGCCTCTTCTGCTTTACCGCATTTTAGGGCGGCGAGAAACTTAAAGGAGTTTGGATTGGTTGGGGAGCGGAACAACCTAAGGGCACCTCTAAAAGCTAGGATCTAGGCTTGGGTTGACCAGGTCGTGAAGTGACGAGAAGCGTCCAGGTACATGTCTGTACCTGGTATAGAAAGCGGGTGTTTACGTTTGTACGTAGTGTTTATTCTTTCAGCACTCCTTCTCCATTGAACTTGAACTATACAGTCCTCCGTGCTCACAATCTGCTCAAAAAAGGGTACCTATACAGTTTTTTTTTCATATATCATTATGTAGAGATATCCATACATAGAGAGAAATATATATCATTATTACTATTATGAACAATGAGAAGTTACTCAGCCATTGGTAATTAGGAGAAGAGACAGCTTGTTACCTGCCAATGATGTATGAACTTAGCTGGAGAAGCACTTGGCCACAGAAGAAATAATAGTCTCTAAGCGTAACCGCGAACGTTGATGTTTACGATCAGGCATTGTGGAAGATGGTAAGCTTTAACGATCGCAACGGGAACGCCGACAAGGAAAAAGGAACAAGCTCTGTGTTGGAAAGGTACAATTAAAAATTTTACTTTTATGAAACATAATCGTATATAGGCAACACTTTTAGAAGCAATAAGAAGATAATTATTCCGCATGCAACCTATTTTGTACTACAATCATAGCTACCTTCATGCAGTATCCCACATTCTCAGGTTACTTCTCTGGATTTGTTTAGACTCTTTTGAAGGTACTTAGCTTACCACTTGATGATCTACTTGTTCTCCAACTGTTGAAGTCAATTTATTTATTTATTTATTTCGGGACAACAAACAGTTACAATATATAATAAAAACATAAAATCTTACAAATCTGGTATAATCATACCACATCAACATATACAATATTGTAACCCACAACATTATCCACATATTAACAAAGAAGAAGTGTGCAACTATGGATCTTAGGCCACGAAAGCTAATACAATTTTGCATTACAACAATTTTTTTAAATGTATTTTTTTACCTACTTTTTTTGTTTTTTTTTTTACAAAAAACAGAATTATCATGAATATGATGAATATGAATAAATAATACCAACATTGTTGCTATGGCAAGATATGCTATGGTTTAGATAAACTGTGGGTAGCTATAGACGGGCGCACTATTAACAATCCCCATTACCATCGAACCGAGCCCAATGTGTATGGAAAATCAGACACAGGGTGTCAGAGTGAAATAAAAGAAAATCACTGTTTGTGGTAAGATGGATTATTTTTTTCTGGCCAAAATTTCATTTCCTCAGAAATCCGCATAAAATTCACGCAATAGAAGCCGCGGGCGGAAGCGAGGGTAAAACGAGACTGCGATAAGGCCAGCTGTGACGTCGTGCAACGAAAGAAAGTGACAATATTTTCAATATTTTTCTCTTATATGTGATTTCTTTTAGGTACGTGCACTGTAAAACGGCTAGAAATGCCAACTAGGGTTACCATTATGACAAGCTTTCGCCGCATTTCACGGGAATTTCGAGGTTCAAGCAGGCGTAAAGCATGTTGGGGCGCGAGAAACTTATTCGTGCGCTTTGATATTCACTTATCATGTCTTTCAAATTTAACAGTCTTTATATTCTACGAGTTTAAGTTACAATAGAGCTCTTATAAAAGTCGCTACGCAATCGTGCATCGATTTGCACGGTGTTTTTTAAATTAAACTTAAACTCAACTTTTATAAATTTTTTATTAGGTGGCAATGAATATTCAAGATAAACCACTTTTAGGCACCTACACGGCAAACGCAGGCGCGGTGGAGCGACTACACCCGCAAAGTGACTGGCAGTGGTTGAATGAGAATAGCCGAAGATCGGGCTCAGTGGGGTGCATTAAGAGGGGATATGTCCGTTAGTGAACTGATATGGGTTATGATGATGATGATATAAATAAAACAAGTTGTTAATTAAGATTATAGTTATATATAATTTTACGCAAATTTTGTTGCGAACAAATTACAATTTAAAAAAGACAAAGTGTTGAAAAATTCTACAAGCGGGATTCAAACCCACACCCCATGACATGCCGGGTCAAGTGCACTACCAACTATACCACAATAGCATAGTTAAGTTTCAGTTCTTCTATAAGTCATAACGTTGTCAATTTGTAAGTTAACAGCAGACATTTCACTGAGAAGAACATGTACGAAACTCAGCTCAACTTATTTTTTATGTCCCCACTGTTGGGGCACGAGCCTTCCCTATGGATGGATAGGGAGAACGGGCCATAAACCACCACGTGGGCCAAGTGCGGATTGGTGGTTGGTAACGACAGCTAATGCAGCCGGGACCAACGGCTTTACGTGCCTTCCGAAGCACGGAGGAGCTCGAGATAATAAATTTTTGGTCATCCGATGACCGGCCTTTGCGAAAGTTGCTTAACCTCAGCACTCGCAGACCGGGCGCGTTATCCACTGCGCTATCGAGCTCCCAATTGCAAATTACCCTTCGTATTAATAAAAGACACTTTCCATTGCGAAACAACATAAACATTTATGAAAAAGTCTTCACTCCATATAGAATTATGGTAACCCTAGCCCCAACAACATTTCGCAGCATCAGCTGACATGGCCGGGATGGTAGCGAGAATAAATAAGGAGACTATCAGACGAATGCACCAGTTGTACTGTATACAATTCGATTTGAGCTAACAGACTGTATCTTTCCGCTAGGGTATGCGTTTTCAGTGTCGGAATTCCAGGTTACGATAGGTATTGGTTTTAAAGTAAATTAATATAGCAAAATGAAGAGTAAAATAAGTAAAATGGGACGAACTAGCTCAGGATAGAGATAGGTGGAAGGAGGGAGGGGAGGCCTTTGCCGTGCAGTGGGAAAGTTATAGAGTGTTATAAACCCATAATGGTTTCATCGGCATAATTTTAACTTACTATAATTGTCTTTATCATAATTTTAATCAGCATAAAAGTAAATTACATAATTGTTATTACGTCTAAATTTTATTTTATTTATTAGACAACAGAAATACTAGCTGCCTTGTTCCTGTAGGTTAGAAATGTAAGACAATCGCTACGCTGCGCTTCGATATTGTCTCGAATTTCGTTTTTTTTTTATCAGACAACAGAAATCTAGCTCCATACAAAAATTGTTGGTGGGGCAGATGCGATAAAATAGATGATGATGTTACTCTTTTCACAATCACTTATGATATGACATGGCTTTTTATTTATGTAATATGTTTTGATTAGTAGGTAATCGTTATTATAAAAACATTTATGCATAAACAATTGATGTTGGTATATCATTATTATAAAAGAAATTATAGTTATGCAGCCTTAAAATATGCCTCTTTAATTTATGCAACCCAATATGGACCCGATAGCAACCACCGAACACACTGGCCACTTGGTGATTCCCGTTCTCCCTATCAATTCATAAACATAATTTTTTTTTGTATATTTGCTTGATTAGGTCCTTTTAGAGTCGTACCGATCTTCAAAGGGCTTGTATCTCAATAGGCTTAGCGTTGGACGTTTACAGGTTGACACTAACGAACTAGTTAATAGCACATGCTACAAAAACAAGGTATTTTAAATATTAACACAGAACACCAAACGCCTTGGTGGCTGAGTGGGAAAGCGCTTGGCCCGATACTCAAAGGTCCCTTGGTTCAATTCCCAGGTCGGACAAAGTGTGTTTCGGATTTTTCGATGCGTAGCCCGGGTTTTAATAACGGGTAAGCACAGTGCCTTGATCTCACCTGATGTTAAGTGACGATAAGGCCAATTGGTGGAAGAGCACTTCACCCGGGATCCTCAACTTGTGAGGCACTGGCTATCTGATCTCTAGCTGCCAGAACACAACAATGCTACAAACATTGATGTTGTGGCGACATATTTAGATAAGATGGTGGTAGCTAGCCAGGCGGACAAACAAGTCCTTCCACCAACCAAACCGAGTACACAAACTTGTACCCCCCGCTGGGAATCGAAGCGGAGACCACAGAGGCGGTTGTGGTCACCAACTCGCATTTGGCAAGCGTGGTGAATAAGCCAATACCCATCAATTGTGGCGATAACTTGATTTCATTTATAGAGGCCTTTGCCCAGCAGTGGGGACAGTACATAAGCTGTTTACTTTACTTACCAGTTTTAATCCCAGCATGTTGCTATAGCAACGTGATCGAAGGCACTCTGAACGCTCTATAGAGCGTAAACAAAAATGAGTTTTTGTTTTAAATGTTAACTCTTCTCGTATGCCGCCAGAAGGCGCTGCCTTCAATGCCATACTAATTTTCGTTTTCGTAAACGTAATCGAAAAAATACAGATAGTAAACCAAACTTACATTAGGCACCATGTTGTCTATTCCCAGTGCAGGAGTTATTGCTATCTCTTGGCAGA
This sequence comes from Eudonia mercurella, assembly GCA_963082485.1. NCBI lineage: Eukaryota > Metazoa > Arthropoda > Insecta > Lepidoptera > Crambidae > Eudonia > Eudonia mercurella. The sequence continues at coordinate 16,824,801 of OY720036.1, forward strand.
GACAACCGTATGGTTTGTCTCTGCCATTGATGCTCGAATATGGTCGCGCTCCAGATAGCACGTTAAGCCGTCGACCAGTCGTTAGAGTTGGGAAATATATGAGTTGGATATGTGACGGTGTTAAATAACATACAAGAGTCATAAACTAAAGTAAAACAAATAAAACAAACTTTTAGACACATACAAACAGTTATTATTTACGGGATTCTCACCATGTTTTGTATTTGTGAGTATTCGATATTTCGGGACTATGATCACAGATGTACACATGCTTGCACATAAGACTACCACAAATAGTCTAATTTGCTCAATAGATTTTGAACTTTATTAACGTGTCATATGGTTGAAAATTTGTTGAAGAAAGGAGAGTGGTCATGGTCCATAGAAAATTACCCCAGGCCCGACGCTAAAGAAATGTATCTCAGAATTTTCTTAAAAATAGGCAAATTAAATTTAAATAGTCCTCAACTCCGAAATCAGAGGCTAACACTTTGAAAATTGCCTGTAGTGTTTCTTCAGGAGTATTATTTCATTATGCGTATTTTTTGAAAAAGTTTTATTTAATTTTCAAATATACACCTGAATTTCAAAAATTAAGTAGATAATATAAGTAATAAGGTGAAATAAAACGAAAAATGTAGTTATTCTTTTTATTACATAAAATAATTGACAATGTTATTCCTCAATTATAAGCACATCATCCATGCCTGGTGGTTTTCTTTATTTTTTTTTGCTTTTATTGTTGGTGTTGTCGCTTGTTTGTTTAAATAAAAAGAACACGTACACATTACTTATTTTAACGGATTTCAATGTACTTATTTAAGAATATTTTGTTATATTTTGTTATTTTAAGCTGCTAGTTGCAGTTTGGTATAATAGCGTAAGGTTTTTATATATATACAAAAAAAATATCTAATAAAATATGCAAAATAAAATACTGCGCCTTATCAAAAATTCTGGGCAACTTTAATGTGTTTGCCACTGATTTCAGTGATGCGGTCGTTTTAGATTTACTTTAACTAATTTAACGAAAATTCTGACATAAGCTCATTTGCGCCGAGTCTGGGGCTCAGATGACCAGCCTCCTTTGTCAGTTTTGAACATCTAAACCCACATTCTAAACAACCACGACTTACAACTTAACGTGCCTTCCGATGCACGGCAAGGTGTTTTTCGGCCACTCATCCGGTAACCGGCATTTAGAAAGTCGCTTAACTTTCACAATCGCAATTTTGACGTGCAATGCAGTATAAAGGCTTTTAACTGTCACTGAAATATGCCGACAGCTGTCAGCATATTTCAGTGACAGCTGTAAACAAAACACAATACAAGCTTCATTCCCCTTGATCATCTCGACTCGGTGTATCTCACAATCCGTTTGAATGCCTCGTCCGCTGATGCGGGAGATATTGTCGGAGCTTACCTGCCATCTTTACGGTCGTGTCTTGATCGCAGACAGGAGCAATTTGTATCAGCTCTAAAATCGAGTTGCACTATGTAACTACGAATCTTTATCAGTCTGAATACGAGACATTTAGTAGCCCTTACAAAGTTATGGCGTGTTGATCGTTTTTTGTTTTGCTCTTTCACTTGTTTTCACTAGATGGAAGTCTGATTAGCAGGAAACAAAAGAAGGACGACTTTATGAAACGTAAAAGAAAAAAAGGAACTCTTGTTTTGACAAGAGAAGCTAAACAAAAGAAAGACGAACTTAAAATTAAATAAATGAATTACAGATATTAGTAGCATTTTTAAACGGCACCTAATTAAGAGCGTAGAAGGATAGAAGAATCAAGTTTGACATCACATTACCCACAACATTCATTGAATAATTACAACGATTACGCGTGGTCGTGAAACTATTTAGTACTTTTACGTACAGATAAGGGTTACAACTGCCAAAATACTACCAAATATTATTATAACGTGCTAAAATCACTCAAAAGGCTTTTTTAATGAATTCGTTTTGTTTAAGTCCATATATTATTATGTGATATTATTGTTGAACTAATTTAACTTACCTATTACAGATACAGAAACTTTATTACATAGTCCACTCCATCAACACTTCCCTAATTGGTAATATACCCAGTGGAGTAAAACTTCGGTAGAGTTTGGAGCATCACCGGCCCTACTACGTGTTCTCGAAGACATTACATACTCACAAGTGACAGCGACTTATTGTGCGAGCTGAAACGAATAACGCTCGTGCTTACTAGCTTTATTTTCCATACAAATTATGTTGTCACAATAATGTTTGTGTCGATTTCAGTTTTCGTAAAAAAATATGGCGCCACCGCGCCGTCTAGCATTTACTAGGGACTAAGCTTTATTTTTGTTTCTATAAAAGTATTAAATAAAATAATCTCACCTCATCTTGAAATTAAAATAATAACAACTACAACAGAAAAAGTTTTTTTGTTAAGATACTCACCGTTCGAATATATCTAGTGTCAAAACAGTCACTGATGGGTTCGTTACTATTGGAAGTACCAGTAGTAATGGAAATTTAAGTTAGAATTGAATTTAGAATTATAATTTTAATTCGTTCAAAAATCGCACTCCAGAACATTTAGATATCACGTGACAGTGTACTCGTAAACTTCGTTTACGGGAAAATGAACGCGAGAATAGAAGTGAATAAGTAAACACATGGTAGGGCCGCACATTTCATGATTCCCGCGAGTATTGTCCCAACAGGAACGTGTTTTCGGAGTTGAGTGCACTCCTTTCGGGGCTGCATTTGAGGGCTCGAAATAACTTCAACAGACTCTAGGCGCTAGCGTCGTACAACCTGTCGTCTTCAGTTTTACTTATTAAGTACCTATCACGTGTCAGTTACAGGGTGACACATAAATAAAGACTTTTACCGACTCTTTGGATCGACAGGTTCAATTTCCAACGAGGCCAATAATATGATTGTAGTCAATTTGGCAGGGGGTATGTAAGCTTGCCTGGCTAGCTACCACCATCTTATCTTATTACCGAAATTGTCGAAATAATTACTAACATAGATTAAGTTTTATATTACTAACAAAAAATTTATATTGGTAGGTATGTACTTATATGTTAGTTTATAAGGTATTTATCTATGGGCCTGTTATTTCGTAACTTTAAATTGTTGCCTGAAAATAAACGAATTTTTTATTATTATGATCTTTATTTCTTTTTTTTTCTCCTTTCTAGGTTTGTTATAATATTAATATAAAAGTAAAATACAAAAGCACATACAAAACACAAAAATATTATAAAAAACCTAACCTAGGGTGCCACCGACAACGGGGCAGGGCCCAAGCTGCCGATGGTTATTATTATTATCTTGTTCCGTAGGTTTACCAAAAAAAATGTAAAATGTTCGTGTTCCGGTAGTAAGAGTATTTTAGGATTTCAGGTGAAGTGTGCTTTCATCTTCGGCGTTATCGTAAGATGAGTTTTAAGCCGTCTTCCCGTTGTGGTATTTGATAAATACATGCATCGCAAACTACGTTCACATTCTTCTTTCAATTAAAATTAAAACAGAAACACAGATACAGTATAAAGTTTTTTTACTATCAAATTCATTATTTAAGTATTAAATGTTTAGGTATAGAGAGATGTCGTCCATCTAATTTGACGTTGAATTAACACACATAATACTATGTCCAATACAGACAACATAGGTTAGTGGTTTGTGGGTTTAACAGATCAGTAGGTAGCTATGTGACAGTAAACAATAATTGAGTGAGTAGGTTAGAGCTCTGTCATTATAATTTACTAGTAAAGCAGATAACAGATTTAACAATATTGACATAATCATCTACTTTGACAAAGTTCCTCAGATAAACACATTAACTTACACACTCGACACGGTTACTTACTCGGGCCCAACGTGTATGAAGACGTACGCATTACCAGGTACAAACATGTGACTTGACGCTTTTTCCCTCCCCCCCACAACACCGGCTTCTCCGTTATCGATACCTGACTTTAATGCCCTGTAGAATATAGTAAGGCATGAAAAAAGGTCACAACAGCTTGCGTTAACACTAGGGTTTAAGGCGAGAAATTTCCCATGGTAACTCTGTAACGGCCACAGGCGATTAACAACAATTGATCTTCATATAAAAAAAACATTATTAAACCACTATTTTTGAACATAAATAATAACTTCATAATCACTCACCCGCAATAAATATCGGAAACTTACACACAACAAAAATCATGGTAATATACACCCGTTAATAATAATTGTTTAATTCGGAAATATCAGAGAACTTAAAATACTTTTATCGTGGTTCGAAGGACCGTTTTAATATAATACTAATTTTGACTTAGTATAATAACACTAACAAAATTATGATCACATTATGAAATGATGGCAGGCTCTCTGTTCTCAACGGGCAACATTATGCCAATATAAGAAGCATTATGTCGGGAGTGGATCAAGTAACTCATATCTTCCGTTCATATGAGCCGGCCAAGTTAATGGCCGACCTAATAGTTATTGACGTGTAGGAATGTATGATATTCTATACGATTAGGTTGTGTAAGCTGGCTACTAACACATTGTTACTAAGAGAGTAGAAGAAAGGGTATCGGTAAACAATCTGAGATATTTTATTTGTATAATATAGTGTCAATAATACGCAGTTCTATTATATAAACTCGTTTTGATTTTTTTTTGTGGTTTTTGACGATATCGCTTTTACAGATATAAAATGTTTACCTAATGAGTAGGTAAAAATTTCGCTAAAATTATAAAATCGGATGTCGATGACATAGTCAGTTAAACAAATAAAATTTACATTAATATGCACAAATCGATTTTTATTTAAGCTCTGTTGTTACTTAGGCTTGGAATGCCAAAAGGTGTTAGGTTTACCTTTTCTGTATTTAAACTGAACAAACACTTCACGTTCTATTTTAAGAATATAACGATTTTACGTGCTTCAGAAGGTAGGTACCGTAATCCGATGGACTTTGTTGGTTCCCACACACCGACCCACATTGGGCCTAATCTCCGTATATGCTACGTGGGAGTGCCCATATGGGCAAATGATACGTTCAAAGATGATTATGATTTATTTTATTTATTTATTTATTTATTTCTAGGAAGATTTACAGACAAATAACATCTAAAGTTAAGGAGAATAAATAGACATATGCTATTAACAAATCTTCACAATTATATAAACAATAATGTTCAGTTAACCAGCTGTGGAGACTACGTTAAATTTAGTTAAAAATAGAAAAAAAAAATGATGATCACTCTTACTATGTACTAAAATCTTTTTTTTTTCCTAATTTACCTTTATCTCAACTTACCTATATGAGATGATAAGACTGAAGGTGAAAGCGTACATCACCCAGAATCCTCTACAACTAAAGAACTGGCTATCCTATCTGTAACTGTACAAAGCACTGCTACTAACATTGATGTCATAGCGACAAACTCTATTTAGATATGACGGTAGTACCACTTGGGCATAAAACAAGCCCTAAAACCAAACAAACGGAATCAGAATCCGGGTCAGGTGCTCTTTTAATTGAGCTATCGTGGTTCTAACCACTGGCTGGCTGGTTAAAACAACGATAGCTCAATTGGAAGAGCACCTGACCCGGAATGTCAGAAGGGTGCAAGTTCAAATCCTGCTCGTGGAAATTTTTTCAACATTTGTGTTTTTATAATTTGTTCGCAACAAAATTTGCGTTAAAAATTATTTGCACATTTCTACAATAAATTTTGCACTTTATTGTTTGGTTATAAGGATCAATATTCATTTAGGAGAAATTTGACAGATTTGAGTAGGTCGATCTGCCGCCGTGTGTACCTCCCGCTGAGAAACAACCACGGGACCTTTAGATCTGAGACCGGTCTAGAGGTCCCGTCGCAATTGTCTGCACTTCACCTGTTGTTAAATGGAAACAAAGTCCTGACTAGAAGACAATTGGTGTAGCGTGAAAAGGACGCAGCATCAGTCACCCTCACCTTGCCGGTACACAAGGTGTCACATTGTAAAAAAAACGTGTGCTGGAAGACTATTACATATCTTGAAGGTGTGACAAAGAAACGAATCAACTTTCTAACGTGTCTCAAGAGAAAAAACCACGAGTGACCTCACTGCCAGCCTACTTCCACTGAATCCGATAGTACTTACAAACAGCGATGTTTTTAGTAGTCTGCACTCCTTGGAAATGAGACCTCTTTCATACTGAAAGCGAGTATTTACTCAGACAAGCGCTGGTCATTTCGCGCCTTTTCAAACGACTTGAAAAAGAGCTTTTGTACACGCCTCCTATGTTTATACGGCTGCGGTTAAAATGGAGGTTTTAAAATGGAAAACTATTACTTTTATTGTGCTAATTAAAAATGTAAGGTAATATTTTCCGTTTCCCTTTTTTATGACATCTTTTAAGTTTTAAATAACCTATGATATTTTGTGTGTTGGCTACCAAAGTTAAGCCGTCAACTAGTATGACTTAGGGGTTATATTATATTTAAAACGTCTATTTCACACAGGCTTAGTAAGACGTTAGGTCCGATGGTTGTAGTTTTTTTTAAGCATCTGATACTACCTATTACTACTTTATCGGATCGCAAGTCTACGGTGAGAGACTATTTTATTTTATTAATTTAAGATACAGTTACCGACAAAAGTCAGAAAACATACAAAAAAGTTATTTATAGCAAAACTGGTATACTCGTGCCTAATATAAAAGTGCACAATATTCACGATGAATGTTTACGTAATTTAACTTACGTAAAAGAAAAAAGAGTGCGCTGTTCACATTGTAATAGTTCTATCGACTTTACTTCTATTTATTTTATTTTTATTCTATTTTATTTATTAGGACAACCAACAAAATTAACACAGATACAAGCCAAATTGTTTTCGTACAAAAATGGACTTCTATCAACCTTTAATATTATTTTTATAACAAAAAATGTTTATTGCCAAACCGCTGGATCACTAGAATGCTAAAATTATTCAGGCAGGTCCATTTCATGGAACGACAAGAAATAATATAGCATTTTCCGATATTTCCTCGACATTTTGGGATACGGCTATTTACGCGGACGAAGTCGCGGATGGTCGCTAGTCTCACAGAAACCATTTACAATGGTATGTTAGGTATATTAACTAGAAATAGAAAGCGACCAAAAAACGAACCCTGGGGTACTCTCACTTGTATTCTATAGAAGGAAGTAATCATTAATAGCTGCCTAGTAATCGCTTTGATTAAATAGCAATTATGTTAAAACAGTTTAAGCATAATAAAACCAGAATGCGCCCGAAGCAAATGATGTTATCGACATGTAAATCTCCTGTAATCCGATTTAACGTTTAAATTTACACACCACTCAGGATTCAATGAACATTTTAGAGTTTCTTTGGTGAAAATGAAACGGGTTATACAGTACTTCAAAGCTTTTATTCTCAAAAAATAAAAATTGTATATTGTATACATCAGTTCCTGTTCTGTATACTACTGCAACAAAAACTCAAAGTTGAAATATCAAATATCATTTTTTTTACAACAATCCAGCCGTGGAGGTAGCCTTCTACCTCCAATACATTCATGAAGTTCTAGGAACGACCCAAAAAAAATTACGAATTGGTTTTTCGTCTGTCTTTTGCAATATCATGATTAACTTTCCGCAAACAGATGAAAATAATATTTTTACGAACTGGCTTTAAACCGGAGCCTTCGGACGAGGCAGGCCCGCCTTGTTAATTAGGCTTTCGTATTTGCCCGACCTGTACAAAATGAGCCATATTCAACTATAGATTCGATCATTTTTACAAATATCAAAGATTTTTAAGACAAGCATTTTTTTTATAATTAGGTATACATTATACTTTTATGCTTTATAGTACTCCTGCTGGATTTAAACATGAAACTCCAGACAAACCTGGCAATACTGATTAGTTAATAGTTTAATAAAAAATAATGTCTGGAATATTTACATCACAGATTTGACATATTTTTCTATGCTACGGAACCCTTATTTATTTGACGGCGTTATTTACTTATCCATTTTTGAGATGCAAAGTTGAAACGTGTTCTTTTTATTGATGATTTTTCGAGCCTTACGTATCTTTAACATACAACAGCTATTTTATTTAACACCCCTTTGCTCGTGGGGTGTTTTTTTGTCTAGTTAATAATTTGTTAAAGTACAGAACTTATGTGAATAAAAACCATGCTCATACCTAAACCACACTGTTTTTATTTTAAGGATTAATAGTCCTAGTAAATATACTGCAGCAGCATTTGACGTCATTAACTCTACGTGGTCGCGCTTATGATCATTACTATACCAAACGATAATTTGTATTAATAATATTATGTATCAGTATTTTTATTTGTTTTTATTTATTAAATAGTTACAAATTCATTTCGACACCGCCCTATGGTTGACAATGCCTCAGGCAATAAATCTACCATATTGTGTCTATAAAATACGTTGCAAAAGTTTAAAATAATAAATAAATAAATTACAAAATAATATTGCATAAAATCAAAAGAACAAAAAAAAATCCTTACAATATATTTTTCCATTTAAATCAGTGTAATTAAACAATTTAATACTTCAAAAATATTCAAGTAATTTAAATAAAATTTCTATATAAAGCGTTTTAAATCAGAAAAATATTAAGGTATGATAATTAAAACTAATGAATTCCAGAGGACTCGTAATTATACGGACTCAGCTGACCTACTTTGCGATTGCACCAAGATACGGGTGGTTTCGACTCTTTCCGTATTTCAAGTGTGGGTTCACAGTTATAGCGGCTGAGATTTTTTTTCATATGAACATTTTTGTGTTTCATAATTATTGTTAATATGCTTGGCCCTCATTACATCCAATGGGAAGACTATAACGTCCATAATATTAATTCAACTAAAACCCTGATCTCAAAGTCAAATCACATATTCTATAAAAGTCTAATAAAACTGTAATTTAATTTAATTTCAACTACAATTTAGTTTTAACTAAACTCTCCCGAAATCTTAACTTAAGGTCACAAAACTTAACTAAAGATTATACATCTGGGGCCTTAGCAATAAACTTAGTATGAGCTTCAAATAGTTATACCGTATTTTTTAACCCTAAACGGAAACGAAGTTTTCACGACGGGAACAAAAACCAGAATATCTATTTCAAGCTTATTTTTTGTTTATTTGTAAGGCTCCTGAAGTAAATCGCAAGACTCTCGATAAGACCACAGATTACCTAATGTATGACAGTGTTTTCATACCTACCCATGTGATTACATAGTTTGACTCGAACCCACTCGAGAGACACATCCCAATATACCTTCTAACTACTGGGCAGTTTTTACTTACCCACATTTAATTGTTAATTTCGTATGCGACTGTAGTTATGGTTTTTAATAAGAAATAAATATTCTTGTAACACAAGTAAAACAATTAGTCTAAGAAAATATGACCACGTTTCAAGCTTCCGCCAGCAACTCAAGTGGCTCCCAATCCGTTTACGCAGGAATACTAGAATACTATGCCTTCTTTTTAATAACCTTTTCAACCCTTTCTACCTTTCTTACCTGAAAGAGCGGTTTACCTTTTCCCATAATCCTAATGTTCCCTGTCGTTCACACCTCCTCCTCAATCTCAATATGCCTTCCCATAAAACCGACTTCTTTTCCTATTCCTTCTCTTTTCATGCAGTCAGATTGTGGAATGACCTACCACCCAGTATTCGGGAGTCGACGTCGGTTTACTCATTTAAGAAGCGCGTAAAGGAGTACTATCCTTCCGATTGAGTGTGTTATCGTTATTGTATATATGTTTAATTTGTGTCGTAACTATTTTATACTTTGTTTGTTTCTTTTGTGCACACTTTTTCTACCTTTCTTTGTGTCTTCTCCTTCTACGGGCCTGCTGGAAGAAATTTCAATGTGAAATAAGCAGCGCCCTTGTATTTGTTTATTCTTACTATGTTCTCCTTTCTTATTCGTTTGTGTGTACATAAATTATAAATAAATAAATAAATAAATTAGATCACTCCGCTCGAAGTGGGACCGCACGTTTGTAATTCCGAAGAGCGTCTGCAAGTGATGATAGCTTTACCTTGCCAATTAAATTAATGCATAATGAGCCCTATCCAAACTGCTATAAAGGAGGCTAACGAAGCCATTAAAAAGTAACTAAATCACATCATTGTCAGGATTGCGATTGTTTGTATATGTTATATTGTATGAAGGTTTGCTTAAACAAACATTTTGGTGTTAGCATATATTCAAAAACTGAAACTGGGAGGGGTAAGAATTCATGAAAATACTAGATTGATGTTATTTTAAATATGTAAATAAATACTTACAATATGAAAATATAATTTTAACTGATTTATTCACGAATTTGTTTGCTTAGATAGAGTTAAATAAATTCGTTCAAAAATATCAATGTCGAAATAGCGACGGGTGACTTAGATTTTATGAGTGTGAAAACATAAATAAAAATAATAGTGTAAGATTTTCTATTGCTGTTTTAAATATCGAACGATGATATTATTTTTGCTTTTCAAACTTTTAGGGAGAAAAAATTCCTAAAGAATTTGAGTTGATGTTTAAGTACACCTAAGCTTAATACAAGTGCAGCTGGCTATTGTTCTCACTAATTAAAGTATTGCAAGTTAAATACCTGGTTTTTCCTCGTAGTCTTTGTCCGGTAGTAGTAATTGATAACTGAAACAAACGAAAAAATAGTTAATTAGTATGTTTAAAACTTTTTATATATAAATTTACAAATTAAATATATCAATATTTTCAACGGCAAATGTCCCCATGTCCCCTCTGCTGGGCAAACCGAGCGCATTTACTACTGTGCCAACGAGCTCCTTAAATTTAAATTATTTAATTTTAATATATTTTTTATTTTATTTATTTAATAATATTACCATTATATTGGTATTGTACATTTTATTTCTAATAGGTTATACCTATATATTCTAACCTATAAGTAATAAACAATTTAATTAATCGCAAAGGCAACTCGCAAATTGCGCATGCTTTTCTTAACCTGACAGTGTTTTTTCGCTTGTAAAAAACGCTCAAGCATCCCGCCCATTCAAGTTATCAAGCGCAGTCAGCCGCATGATCAACCTAACACATAACAGTTGTTATTACACGTACAAAATCAGATAACAAAAAACAAAACAACCTAGAAATTATCTACAATTTGATTACTCACTCAAAGGCAACTCGCAAATTGCGCATGCTTTCCTTAACCCGACAGTGTTTTTTTCGCTTGTAAACGCTCAAGCATCCCGCCCATTCGAGTTGTCAAGCGCAGTTAGCCGCATGATATATGTATGCTTTTACCAGTAGTGCACCAGATCCGACCCTCGTCATTCAGCTAATGGGAGATTAGTGGCTCTTCCGGCGATAAACACGCTCAGTGTAAAAAGTACATTAACGTTTTACTAGTAAACTGGTGTGGTTGTATCATTTTTCTGGCTTGTTGAGTTTCTGATCTAAAACTAAGCTATACCTACGTGGTAAGACTACCGATTCAGAAGAAGAGGTTATAAGTTTAATTCTCACTAGGATTATTATAGCGTGCTTGGTTTTGTTGGTAGGGTATTATGTTTGAAATTTACATGGCTAGCTATTACCATTAAAAACTAATTTGTATGATTACACTGTTGAGATGTAGTAGATAGTTATCTGGAGTGCAGGATGAAAAGATCACTATCATCACACAAAAGAACACATAGATGAGAGTAGAAATGTATTTACGTAAAGGTTACAAGTAAGTTAAAAATAGACGATTCTTTTCTGTAATGTTAAACCGGGTTGCATGGCTGACGTTGTAAATTGCACTGGTTTTAAAATAAGTAATTTATTCTAATAATTAATGTGATACTATATGTTGCGACGGGTCAATGACGCGTGCGCGTGACGTTTGTGCTGTGTCAGTAAAAGTATAATAAATATGTACAGTAAACCGTACAATCATGTATAGGTAAAATCTTCTCAATATATCACATTGAACAACTGTGACTGTCATCATCATCGTCATCAGCCTATAAACGTGCCACTGCTGGGCACAGACCTCCCACATAATCAATAGCACGTGGGGATATCGGGCCATAACCCACCACGCTGGCCCAATGCTGGTTGGTGGGTTTTAACGACTGCTATCTTACGACAAACCGGGACAAAACGTGCCTTCCGAAGCATGGAACTGTAACTTGGTACAACTCTTAGCTGGATTCATAGTGTTCAACGATATTATATTTTTTTATTTTAGTTTGTTCTATATCGGAGTAGCGCTTGACTTTCACCTCTGTGAGTGATTAGAATAAAGGTGGAAAAGCACTTAATTTTTTTATAGTTAGATAGGCTTGCATTTAGCCACTATCTCACCTGATGGTAAGTGATGATGTAGCCTACGATGTTACATGCTTGCCTAGAAGGTACCTATTCACTCGTGATTTGAAGACCCCGATATTATACATATTTGATGGGAAACACAGACTGAGGCAAGGAGTTCCACAGCTTTGCGGAATCCTAAACCCGGAATCTTAAATGACCGAGGCACCGAATATCCTATTTCTAACTGACGAAACACAACTTTCAATGCTACCAAGATTATTATTATGACGCCAAGCAATCATAAAATTACAATAATTTTTTTTCGATTACTGTATAAAACATTCAAAGACAATTTAAGACAAAGTAAAGACACACAGACACACACATCTCCACCGTTCCATATCTCTCAAACACAATTTTATTTTAAGATTATTCTATGAAAATTACATACATACGACGCGTGTGCAAATGAAGACGTAACCAGACAATACACTGAATTGGAGCGCTCCACGTCAAAAACGGGAGCGCTCGCGTGTTGACATAAAACAAAAGGGAAGAAAAAGCGGCCAGAAGGTAATTCCCAGTTATTGCGACGCGAATGATGCATGCATGTACGTACCGCGGGATACGTTTGTGTACGTACCAGCAGCGGTATAATATCATGTGAAGAGCGATAGGAGACTTTATCTCCCTTCATTCGGTATGTTTTAGTGCGTTTTTAAATTTTGATGACTCATACAAACTCCAAAACTGATTTTCTTTAAAACAGTAAGACTGTTTCTAAGCTATAACCAAAATTAATGAAACATTTTATAAGGAAAACACAGAGATCTATATAGTTAGTAAAAACATTTAAAAAAAACATTACATTCAATAGAATTTACATTTTTACATAAATTTAATCTTTCCATTCAAATCTAATAAATGTAGTTGACTAATTGGATTTTTATACAAACTTTGTCAAAAATACAACAGTTTTTCTTTCTCGAGGTTTTCAAAATAATTATCCAATTTACAAGCCTGTTTGAGAAAACAACTAAAAATTAAAACAGTTTAATCTCAATTTAGACAAAAATTATTCTTAAGAACATCCTTGTTATAATTTACAAGAAACTTCTGTCGCTTACCAAACGAACTTACCAAACAAAGTTCAAAATCTGTTTATAGTTTCAGAATACTCCCGGGTGAGTTCAAATATAATTTGTTTTCATTTTGTTGGCTCGCACTAAAAGTTCTGAATGAAACCTTACAAACTGATGTGAAATGAATTCTTTGAACTTCCTGCTTCTCCGTGACTTCTTTGGCTAATTCAAAAGTTCTTTTTTTATTGTAAATGCAACAGTTTTTGAAAAGGGTTCTTGCACAGAAATCTCTATCTCGCTATCACTATATATATATATACACCGAAGTGGTTTTCACCCTAGTATAAGATTGTGCTCGGTGGCGTTCATTTGGAGAGGCCTGTCCAGCAGTAGACTAGTATAGGCTGATGATGATGATGATGATGATGGTGATGATGATGATGATGATGATGATGATGATGATGATGATGGTGATGACGTTGATGATGATGAATATGATGATGATGATGATGACGATGATAAGGTGTTTGATAGTGTGCTCAGCGAAATAAACAATGCGAAACAAATAAACAACAACAAGACAGGGATTTGCGTCAAAGTAAAATTTTTTAAGCTTTTAATGCTATTTATTTGCGTCAAAAACCATTACATTTTACATATTATAATAATTTATTATTAAATAAATAATAAAATAAAGTTTACTGATTCTACCACTGAATCTACCACCAGTTTGTATTTTTGGAAGCTTTAAAAGCAAGCAATAATACTCAGGAGGCCTTTTTCCTCTTAATTTTCTCTATTTGTTAGAATTATTATAATTGTCGCGGGAAGCCGCTGAATGTGAGCAGCACAAAACCGGTCGTTGTGGACATCCTAGAACCTTTGTCCAGCAGTGGACTTCTTTTGGCTGAGACGATGAAGATGATGATGATTATACTTCTAAAACTAATTTGTTAACGCAATTAACGAAATACTATTCAAATACAAAATTTATGTGTGAATTAGATGTACCCACATAAAATGCGGTATGGATAGTTTTCGTCCATGGCGATTACATAGAGCCGATGACGAATCAACAATAGAAGTGGCGAATGAATAACCGGTATTTCTGCCCGCTCACCCGTTTCATGTATAAAGTGAAAATGTCCAATTCCAACATGGAATCGTTTTGCTAGAACTTTTTTTTGGTGCATGCAACTTGCATTTTTATGCTGTGCGAACACGGCGCGGCAAACGTTAAAGGGGAATTGCACCAATGATAGCTTACAAAAGTGACTCTTTTCGGAAATAATAGTAGTCGGACTGTTGCTGTTTTTTGTACATGCCTTTTTTTGTCGGCCTTTTTTGTACATGTTTTTAACGTTTGTGGATATTGGCCTGCCATGTGTGTTTGTAGTTTTGATGTTCTTTTATTGAAATAACATTTATGTAACCAATCTTTATATTGCTTTAGAGATCCGAGGTTACTTATTACTTCATCGGCTTTTGGCGTTTCCTTGTTTAAATTGTAAACATTGTACTGTAGGTACAACAGTTTTCAATAAAGATTACACCTTTTTTTTATTCCTTATTTATTTTCTTTTTAAAACTAAATTTTTACAATATTTTAGTATAAAAACAATAAAACATTATAAAAACCTAATCCTAGAGTACCACCAGCAGCGGGGCAGGGCCCAAGCTACCGATGGTAAAGTTAAAGTGCTCGGGAAAATGTTTTCAAAATAACAACATTTTAAATAATTAGTTAATTCAGGCGTTACTTTACGAAAATCAATAGCATACATGTTGTTAATTCAGACGTTACTTTACGAAAATCAATGGCATACATGTTTTAACATATTCATTTAACCGCAAAACCAGACACAATAGAAAATTTATAGTTTGTCAGTCACCGGTGACCACCAAGACAATTATAATTTCAATGTTTTGAAAGTTAGAATAACTAGGTATAAATTTATAATTTTTGTTATCATAGTAAATGCAAAATTAAAAAAATAATAAAAATATTTATATATTTTTAATATTATTAACTTTTCTCATTATGACAATACCGTTACATAGATGACTAGTGTAAATAAAGCCGCCCCCAAAAAGCCCGGTGAAACTGAAAATGCCCAGAGACAACCAGCTCTCTCAAAAAAAAAGCAAACTTAATACTTTTGTGACACCTCTCACACTTTTTTTTCTAAAATTTATTACCGCCTTACTTCCTATAATAACATAACGTGCCTTCAAGGACACGTTCCGGCTTATGGCGGCCCTACCTAATTCCAGTCATTATTTATAACACCATATTCCAGGAACTTTCGTTAACATTAATCAAAATAAGGTTTACGAGTAAATCGTTTACTGTACTTTTTATTCACGTTGCTTCAGCTTTATCAAGCTCAAGTCCGATCCTGTATGGAATACTGCTGCCACCTCTGGGATGGATCTGCCAAGTATCAGCTAGCCGTCTGAGACTCTATTGAGAAGCGTGCTAAGAAGGTCATTGGCGACTCTAAACTCGTCGGATCCAAGCTGCAGAATCTTGAACATCGATGCAAGGTGCCAACCTTTCGGCATTTTATCGGATACACTTCCGGAAGTGTGCGATGGAATTACACGAACTTCTCCTTCTCCTTTTCGTCTTCAGGGAACTAGACGCGGTCTGAGATCACACCCTACATACCGCCTATACGCATAAAGCGCTTTGCGTCATCATTTTTGATGCGGACAGCTAAGGAGTGGAACTTCTTTCGTGCGGATCTGTTTCCTGAACCGTACAAACTGGACATTTTTAAGGCAACGGTGAACAGGCATTATCTAGGCAAATATGCTACATCCTAGGCCGCATCATCGCTTACCATCAGGCGAGATCGCGGTCAAATACTTGCCTATAGAGAATTAAAAAAAAATATATCTTATTCAATTCAATAAAAAGTTCCATGTATAAAAAATGTTCTGTTATTATTTTATTAGTCCATGGTTAAATAAGGGATTTTCAAAAAAAGAACTTGGGGTCAAGTCTCAATAAAATTACCATCTATAGTGTGTTAAGTATTAGAAACTGCTTTGCTGAGCAGCCATACACGCCCCTTATTTCACGATAGCAGTAGGCACATAATAGCTAAAATTGGTATTCGAAAAGTGTTTTTTTTAAATAAAGTATCGATGAGGTTGTATACATTGATTATAGATCTTTAGCTTAAGATATAAGATTGAAAACAAGTCGAGTTGGAATTACCTACTCGAAATTAAACGTCAAATTGAAATACTATCATCATCATCATCATCATTTCAGCCAAAAGACGTTCACTGCTGGACAAAGGCCTCCCCCAAGGATCTCCACAACGACCGGAGAATTGCTAAGCTCAAGTGGCAGTGGGCAGGGCACATTGCTCGCAGGACTGATGGCCGCTGGGGCGGAGCAGTCCTCGAGTGGCGACCGCGTACCGGAAAGCGCAGTGTGGGCAGGCCTCCAACAAGGTGGACCGACGATCTGGTGAAGGTCGCGGGAAGCCGCTGGATGCGAGCAGCACAAAACCGGTCGTTGTGGGTGGAATACTATATTTAACTAAAAAATTTTAATTAAAGCATTCCATTCAGCGAAATAAAGGCACAGTGACAGAGAAGGGTTAATTTAACGATGAACGTTTTAAATTAAAATCGTATCTGTTCGCTTGTAAACGAATGCATTTGTATTCCCAATCAATCTTATATGTGTCGTTATCATTTGCAGCTGACTTCCAGTTCGCGAAAATAAATTACCCCTATAAATTTTTGTAACCGTCACACTGCTGGGCCCGTGATATTTATGACAGTGTTTTAAATAAACTATTTTTTTTTCGCCACCGTAGATTTTATATTCAATTTGGCTTAGTCGGTAAAATTTCAATGTATTTGAGTAATAAAATGTTGCTGCTCGGTTGTCACATACAGTTTTTTTTAAATATATTTTTAGGTTATTGAAATAAAACAAAATGAAAAATTACTATTTGGAAAGTTCTGCTAATTTTTCAGTTAATTGTCGTGTGGTAATACTAATATGAAATTTGGATGAGTAACTGAATTTAATTGAATAAAATTTTCAATATAGTAAGTATATAATAAGTCTATAGTAATATTATAAAGAGGAAAACTTTGTATTTTTGTATGTAAGTATGTATGTTTGCAACGAATAAACGCAAAAACTACTGGACTTATTTAAAAAATTCTTTCACCATTAGAATGCTACATTAGCGCCGAGTAGCATAAGCTATATTAAAAAAAAATGCAGTACGAAGTCCGCCGGGTCAGCTAGTATCTAATAAATTGCCTTTTTACTAAATTTTGAGTAATAGCTAAGGATATTTTTTTTTGCCAAAGGTGCCGCCCGCTGAGCATGCCAAGCGTGCGAACTACACTCTGTTTTGTCATAAACTTCTAATTTCCAGTATCATTTTATGCTTAAAAGCTACATAACTAAATTTAATAGTTATATAGAACGAGGATTTAATTTCCTATACCCCGTCATCGTATTACTTTTTCCATTTAGAATATCCTTTTACTTTCTTCAAAACGTATTTATTACTTTTTTTTGATATATCCTCTAGCGTCAAATTTCCGGACCGGGCAGGGCTCTTCGAACCGTCTAACCTTTGCCCGGGATAGTATCATACAACTGGGCTGACACTGTAAACATCGCCCTTAAAAATATGACCTCCAAAAGAACCTTTTCGTTTGACCTGCCGAGCGACGGTTATTATTTTGTTGTGAACTTGATTGAATTCTTCCAAATGTATTCTGTTTATATTAACATCATTCCAATTTGGCGAGAACAATTTATTTTGATGTGTGTGTTACACGTGTTGAGAGGTACTCATGTTGCTGAATGTTAATTAAACTGGAACCAGATTAGCAGTCATATATATTATACCTACCTACTCATAACTGAATATAAAGGAAAAAATTGAGGTAAGTCTCTGCTCTTGTTTGTTAGTAAATAAATATAGTAGAGAAATAAATACTACACAACATCACATACATTGGTTTGACTCCAAAGACAGTAGCTTGAGCACTTCATCATCATCATCATCATCTCAGCCAAAAGACGTCCACTGCTGGACAAAGGCCTCCCAACGACGGTACAAGAACCACCTTCTAGGTGTAGCCCAGAGAGGAAAAGTTAGTTTTTCTACATTGACCTAAACGGGAATCGAACCCAAGACCTCGGAGATGACAACACCAGAACCCGACGTGCGAGCGACTCAACTACGGAGGCCGTCAAATGTTCGTTCAATATTTCAAATGCATGAAATTCAATTCATTCATTCATTCATGGTGTGGAATCTGCTAAATTCCTGCTAAATTTTATTGCCGTATAAAAAAAATTAAAATCGAAATCGGTTACCGATACATGATTGTGTACATTTTAAATATCATAATCAAGGCCTAATCACGTAGTACAATTTAAAATAACTACAAAAACGTGACCAATTGCACGCTAACACACAACACAGTGATGCCAAAACATCCCAATTCAGTCAAATTTAATCAAATTATAACGTCCTATTAACGCCACAAATGTGATCTAAATGTCGGTAAATATTACTATAATGTGTTTTATTGCAACCGCAGGAACATAAAACAACGACCTATTAACCGTCGGCGTGTCAACAACAAACTTTTACTGCAATGTAAACGGTCTAGCTCAAGTCATGAGCGAAGAGCGATGGAACGCACTGCATAATTAGTATAGAAGAATATAATAAAAAAGGACTATATTTGAAGCGGGATATTGTAGAAGTTCTTTCCGGTACGCGGTCGCCAATCGATAGTTGTTCGGCCTCAGCGGTTATCAGTCATGCGAGCGATGTGCCCTACACAGTGTGGGTAGGCCTCCGACAAGGTAGACCGACGATCTAGTAAAGGTTGCGGGAAGCCACTGGATTCGATCAGCACGAAACCGGTCGTTGTGGAGATCCATGTGTGTTCCGTCCTGGCCCGGCCACGGCGCCAAAAAAAGTAATGGTTTTGTGTGTAGGCTGTACAGGTGTGTACTTTCATGTACTCGAGAAAAAAACATAGTACCTCAGTGTGTGTGTAGTAATTCACAATGAATTACTGAGGATCCATAGGGGAGGCCTTTGTCCAGCAGTGGAAGTCTTTTGGCTGAGATGACGATTATAATCATGATTTGAAAAGTGTATGTAAGAGTTGTAAATATAATATTGCACATTAAAAGATACATTAAAATAATTGTGCAAAAGTATAAATACATCATCTTCAGCCTACACACTATATCTCTCTTTTGTGAAAGTAGCAATTTAGCAGAACGCCAAAAATACTCAAAAATTATTGTTATGATACATTGTTGCTATAATTGAATCAAGATAGTTACCACGGTAACAATTAATATTACTTAGGTCAGTTTAATGAAGACTGAACTGAATAGTGATTTTCATATTCCTGGAACTTGGACCAAGGAATCTCGAAAAGATGTAAATGTCAAATATTACCTGCTACCACATTCGGACACGTCGATTTACATTAGTTATTATCTTTGAATTGTCATTGTAAAATAGTCTCTAATAATGACGGTTTTAAGCACTTTCTGTAACGAAAAAACAAGTAACTAACAGGTAGACATGAAGTTTAATTGACGTCTTAGCGGCAGCGAGTCTCCCGTAACTTAACCCGTCATCTCTTTCAGCCCGTTAAATTTACGGCAGCCATTACGATGACGTCACCGTAGGCGGTATCGTGAACAAACGACTTTTGTTACGGACTGCAACTAAGAGACATTGTCTTAGTCTAAGTCAGTGGTATGCCCCGCTTTTTTGCCGCCTCTTTCTTGTCGGAGCTCGGGAGCCGAGTGATTTTCAGCTTAAAAGTAGAACGTTGAGCTGGGTCATTTTGTATTCTGTGACTTTTGTTAATTGCTTGTCGTGAGAGTTTTTATTTGATTGAATATGATTTTGTAACAACTTCGAGTTCTGTATTTGTTCTTATGAGATATATTTCATACAACGTGTAACAGAAAGGTGTGGTCATAATGAAAATATCCAAAGTGTATCCGTAGTTACATTTATGATCACTGCTCCTTGCTTATGAATATTTAACTTACAATTGCATGACACATACAAAATCTAGATCGGATATACTTTGGATCTTTTCAGTTTTACCACACCTTTATGTTACACATTGTATATATTTTTCCTATACAAATAAACGTGTATGTGAAGAGGCACCATGTGGGCTGGCAGGGTAATGGACTAATGCTTTCACACCACCACCAGTTGTCTTCGCGTCTGGACTCCATTTCCACTTAACATCAGGTGTAGTGAAGTCACTGGCACGCAATGTGCATAAATTTAGCGCGAAGTTTCGTCTTCACGTGTTAATATATAAAAGACGATGTGCACATTAATAATTTTTTTTAAATACTTTTATACTATAACAACGGTTACCTTTTATCATGTCATCTATGTATGTAACCATTCTGAGGTTAAATATTGGAAGCGCTAAGGGTGTGAATGATTTATAAATGTTATCTTTTTGTATGTGTGGAGCATCAGACAGAAAAAGTAATCTACTAAGAGTAAGCATAAATTGATGCTAATTTGACAGTGAAAGGCAGAGATTTTAAAACGACGAGACACAAAGAAAATAACTTATTTTTTCTATACTTTACCGTAAATAGACGCTCTTGATGCAAACAACTTTTTATCATTATAATAACACGATATGGCTTCGCCGAATATAAAGTGGGTCCTTTACAAATCGCTCATTATATTTTATTTTATATTGTTCAAATTTATTGTCTTTTATAATGTACAACTGATTTTTTACAATATGATTGATTAACTTGACATTGAAGGTGGAGCGACGATCTTCGCAAGATGGCTGGCAAGAGCTGGATGAGAGTAGTCACGGATCGTGCTCAGTGGTGTTCACTTGAAGAGACCTTTGTCCAGCAATAGACATTTAAAGGCTGATGGTGATGATGAGGACTTTAATATTGATCTATTTTATTATAAAAAAAGAGTTTTTTGGCATTTCGCCATGGTACCGCGCTCATACAGTTTATTAATATTGATACAACATAAATTATCTCTGTCGTTCTCTGCTTCTGTCTGTCTCGGTTCATAAATTGGTAGTTTGATGAGATAGGTCAATGTTCGATGGGAAGACCTCATGAGTATTCCAACCCTTCCACCAAATTGATGTATGAAACGTGTCGCGAGCATTAAACGACCTAATCCGATGAACGAAGTAATAGGTACCTATACAAGAACTTTAAGTTGTTTTGTTTGTAACAGTGTTTATCAATATTTGGTGTTTAAATTATGTTTCTTTGAAATCCTATTTATAAGTAAGGAAATATGTCGTAAGCCATTTAAAATTAATTGTGACTTTGAAAACAATTCATTTGCGCAGAAAATTACCGAAGTACTTTTACATGCAGTAAGTGCTGGAGGTAACTTCCTGGAAGCTTCCAAGGCTTTCTTCTATGATAGGTCATTTTTCAATAATAATTAAATAGCCCACATACTGTCCCGATGATGGGCAAAGGCTTCCATCACTAAAATCTAGTCGCGCTCAATTGAAGGGTATTGGCTTAATCAACATGGTTGCCAAATGTGTTGGTGATCACAAACCCTCGAGGAGCTCGATGGCGCATTTCGCAAAGGCCGTTCAACGGATGGGTAACCAAAAATTTATCATCTCGAGCTCCTCCGTGCTTTGGAAGGCACGTTAAGCCGTTGATGCCGGCTGCATTAGCAGTCGTTAACAACCACCAATCCGCACTGGGCCCGCGTGGTGGTTCATGGCCCGTTCTCCCTATCCATCCTTAGGGAAGGCTCGTGCCCCAGCAGTGGATATAAATGAGCTGATGATGATGATGATGATGATGATGATCACAAACCCCTATGCATCGAAAAACCTGAAATACACTTTGCCTGACCTGGGAATTGAACCTAGGACCATCGTGTGTTAAGCCGAGCGCTTTGTAACTCGGCCACCGGCCGTTAGTGTTTAAAATTAGAGACGTTGTAAAAAAAAGGAGAAAAGAAATGCCAAACAGTTTCTTGCCAGTACTTCTCAAAACGAGGTGTCCTTTTTTCTTGGATACCGCACACACGAGTGTCACCACGATTATGTGGTAGTTCTCCCAACCACATTGCAAAAGCTAGATGGCTTCAGGAGGAGCATACCCACTAAACTCTGGGGGAATCACAACCAATCAAGCAGAGTTTACGTGGGGTCCATAGACTTTAACCAAAAAACAAGGTCTCCTGCCCTGTGAACTTAGGCACCGATGGCGTAGTGACGTTAAAACGAGCTTTACAGTGATACTAGTTGCACCTCTCCTGAAAGCAACAACGGTGCGCAGAGCTCAGCTGCTAGACTTGCCTTTTGATATTCCAGGAATACGCAATAAATAAAATCAGCTCTCGAAACACCGATACCAAAACATATAGGGACCAGATGCGAAGCGGACCCACGGGAAATGTTTATATGTGTTAAGAGAACAATTTTAAGAGCTATACAAAAAAATTTAGAACAAAAAGATAAAACATGATTATAGCTTAAGATCTCTGATTATATTTAAAACATGTATCCCGTTACCTTTCGATTTTTAGAAATACCTTTTTTAATAGTATTCCTTACATTTTACACTTTGTTCACCTGCTCATCAAACAGAGCGTTTGATCTGTTTTCATCGATGGGTGAATAAATTGAAACAAAATATTGTATATTGTATATATAGTAATACCCAAACCCATGGATCTATGTTATCTAAATAAATACAATTATTATTTACGAACAAATCGGTTGAAATCTAAGTTGAATTTTTGCTTATTCTGATTACGAATCGAATTACGAGTTATATGGCTTATTCTGATTATGAAAATTGTAGCTTACATTCGTACCTATATGTTGTTGTAATTATGTCCAGACAAAAATGTTGTAAGATGCCAAAACAAAATGACATTGTGTAGATGACACTATGACACCTGTATAAAACGTTACACTGCCTACATAGAAGATTCGGTGTTTCCAATCTATGTTCGCAATAATGAAAACGTCCATCCGTGTCTGCCACTGAGCTGAGCCAACAAACGTTGCACGCAGTGTTTGTCACCTGTACTCAGTGCCTTTGTAGAACTAATGACAGGACTGCGTTCAGCCGTTATCTGAAGTAATCCTGTTCATGATTATACAGCCAGAGGTTTTGTCACTGACGGGGTTTCTATGTTTTATCTATAGTGCGCTTTAGTAGCCATACGTTCCTAGGTTTATTGTTTAGTGGTTACGGCTTTGCGAGTCATTATATAATATAGTTATCATATATAATTGAGGAGCTCGATGGCGCAGTGGTTATCACGCTCGGTCTGCGAGTGCTGATGTTAAGCTATTTTCGCAAAGGCCAGTCATCGGATGGGTGACCAAAAATGTATCATCTTGAGCTCCTCCGTGCTTCGGAAGGCACGTGAAGCCGTTGGTCCCGGCTGCATTAGTAGTCGTTAACAACCACCAATTTACCCTGGACCCGCGTGGTGGTTTATGGCCCATTCTCTCTATCCATACATAGAGAAGGCTGAACATAAAATGAGCTGATGATTATGATGATGATGATGATGATGATGATGATGATATAATTAAAACTTTTGGAGACAGCCTAAAAATAAAAAATGGTAATCAAAATACTTAAATAATAATAATTCTACTGATTTCAGATTTATTTATTACAAGTTACAAGGGGGACCGACGATCTGGTGAAGGTCACGGTTAGCCTTTGAATGTGAACAGCACAGAACCGGTCGTTGTGGAGATCCTGGGGTGAGGCCTTGGTCCGGTGGACGAAAATGATACTGATGACAAGTTAAAAAAGATTTTACATGACATTAATATTAGAGTACAAGTGATATACTTATACTGCTATACTGTTAATACTATGTTACAAATTTTTTATACTTATCTATATTTAAAAACCTATTTTACTTATTATTAAAAGATTAACAAAAACAAATCACTAGTTCAGAGTAACATTTATCTTTAGCCGTAAACTTTAGAAACTAACCTGAAATCAGAGGAGGTGTCAAAGTTTTCTCGTTCTGTCGTCACCATACCTCCTTTCAAAGTTATTTGTAGTGAATTGATTTGAAAGATGCATAGCAGCGTAGGTATTGTAGAGTAACTACGAACAATATCTATTTATATAAGTTACTAGTCATTCTTTATTACTTTTCAAAAAGCCAAATACCAATTTTTATGTATTTTACTTAAAAACTGACGGACTTTATTAGTGGCTCTCACATCACTCAATTAACCTACAGTCCAAATTATAATATAATATAAAAAATAATTCGGGGCGGCGATGATGAATCAGTCAGTCTGGACAAGTGATTAATGATTATAGATTTAAAACCGGCCAAGTGCGTGTCGGGCCACGCGCAGTGTAAGGTTCCGTAGTCCATTTTAGCGGACTCTGAGAAGAGGGCTTTTCTGAACATTTATTTAACGTCAAGAGTTCCGGCGGCTCATGACGTCTAAAAACGAGCCCACATAGGACGATGGTCACTAAAGAAGGAGTTATAAAATCCAACTTCACAAGTGAAGTTAGAAAAAATAGCTTTGTATTTTTTTAAATGGCTCATATACTTAAATGTAGATACTACTTTTTTTAATTTTAAATACAATTAATGTGTCAAATAAACACGAGTAGATCCGTAAAAAACCGGTTGTCATTCTTCCCGCTAGAAATCAAAGAAGGTTGAATTCTCTTCTAACGTCTGTCAACATCAGCTTTGTCTGTATCGCATGTCGCTAAAATCCTAATGTGTCACGAACGAAGCGTGTTCTCGTGGAAAATACGGCGAAGTGGGATTCATGTCTTCCATATTTAACTAATGGCATCATCAGGCCTATTTGAATCCAATATTTCGTAAAGGATTCCCGCCATTCAATACCTATCCTGTTAGGGCCGTCTACGTCTGTGTATTCACGTACACTAGATCTCTATTTGTGTTTAAATATAGATTACTTTTTCTCTCTATGATAAAAGTAGGTTTATATTCCACTATTTTGTGATGGTATAAGTAATTCAATATACAATTCAATAGTTTTGTGCAAATTTAAACCCTTCCAGGAATATATAGGCACTTTTATGGACTTACTACACCTTTAAACTTACACCACCATTATACTTGATGTTCACACATCTATATATTAATACGTGAAGCAAAGGGACGAATAAGTTTATATAGAGAAGGATTTCAGAATATTATTTTTTTTTTAATTATGTTTAAAAAAGAACGGCATCACGCACTAGTGCGTGTCCCCGTGCCCTACTAGATTCTCCGAGGAGTTCGGATCGGATCGGGTTGAATTACGACTGGGACATGCTTGCGGAATGCCATCCTCTCTATCCAATAAATGAAAGAATCAAAAAACTGCGGCACGCTTCGACAATGTAGAATTAGAAAAAAAATATAGAAAATCAAAATGTTAAGTTTTTCTCCATTTTTATGATGAAGACACACCGAAACCAAGCTCCTTTTCCACTTCTATTCTATCTCTGAAACTTCTACTTTAATAACGAGTGATGAATATTAACATATACCGTTGAAAGTGTACTTCTCTAAAACCGCTTAGCGCACTTAATCGCTTTAGTTTATTCGACTAGTTGCCGACCGCGACTTGCTACGGAATTAAGCCAAATTGTTTCCAGCTTCAGTTGACTATGATGAATTGTGGCCTTAGATAATACTGCTTCACATTTTAAATGAGTGATGTAACTATGACTGTAGATTTATTTTGTTGTATTTGTATAGAAGAAGTGAAAATAGTAATTAGAAAATTATACTTGCCTTCTTAGTTTTAATAGTATTAGTAGATAAGTTTTAAACTATGGAGCTTAATAGCTTTTACATAACTCTTGGTACACCATGGTACTATATCTTGAGGGAGAGCGCTGGTGACTATGAGACAGGCTTACGCTTAGCTCAGGCACCAGTCTCCCACAATATTAATCAAAACAAAAATGTTTTTTCATATCTTATAGTGTATGTATGTTAAGGTTATGAAAAAATAAATTCCTGACTTACTTACTTACCATACGTACGAACGCACGATGTTACGTTACGCACAACCTACACATCAATCTATCCAATACTGTCAAATTTATTTAATATAATGTCAACGATATGGCATAGGTATAAAGTTCAAAGTCTGTTGAGGAATTTGAAAAAAGACAAAGTGTTAAAAAAATTCCACGAGCGCGATTCAAACCCGCACCCCATGACATGCCGGGTCAGGTGCACTGCCAACTATGCTATCGTGGCTCAATCCAACTCGCTGAATTAATCAACACTATCTACTTTTACTTTATAAGCCAAAGGAGCCCTATTCAATGTCGACAACTACGTCATCAACATCCGATCTCAATATTTTTACAAATATTGAAAGATCAGTTAAGAATTAGGCAAGCTATATTTATGATTATTTACATATTTATTTTTATTTTTTGAAGCTCAGACTCAGCAAAAGTAGTAAAACCTTTATAGGCAACTCAATTCGATTTTATAATAAAATACTTGATGATATAACTGCGTTGACAGATATTAAATTCAAAACGCACGTTAAACATGTTTTAATTAAGAAAGCTTATTATAAGGTAAATGACTATATTGCAAACAAATGCGTGTGGAAATTAGTCGTCTGCACTGATTTGAATATTACCTACTCGTATTTATTAATGTGTACAAAATTGTACAAAATTTGTTTTTTTTTTATTGTGGCACGCCAAAATGGCCTCACCCTGCCTGATGAAAAGCTGCTAGTGAAGCCCAAGAAAGTGAAAGCGTTCATCACAGCGCTACCACGCTATGTCGAACGCTCACACTATGGCGGCCTGCATAAATGCTTTTTCAATAACCCGGGAGAGAAAGAGGAGGGAAACACGTGTTCGGCAAAGGAACGATTGTCCAAGCTTTTTGGTACGTGTCTTGATGGTCAGCACGGTATGAGGGCGGCTTCTCAGACCTGCACGCGTCGATCTGGAAAGGAATGGAGAGGGAGGAATGAGGTCATATACCTATTATATTACATGATTGTAATTTTGTTGAAAAGATGGAGAAAAAGAAATAAGCCTCCTGAGTTTCTTGCCAGCTCTTCACGGTCGAAGGCTCTCCCAAAATCCGAACTGGTGGTAGATTCAGTAGTTAAGTTTTTTGATTTATAGTTTTGACGTCAATAAGTGCCTGTGAGGAAACCTTTGTATTTTTGTATGTATGTATGTTTGCAACGAATAAACTCAAAAACTACTGGACCGATTAAAAAAAATTTTTCACTATTAGAATGCTACATTAACGCTGAGTAACATAGGCTATATTTAAAAAAAATGCGGTACGAAGTCCGCCGGGTCAGCTAGTGCTGAATAAAATGATTTGACTTTGACTTTGACTTTGACGCAAATAATGTTGTTGCGTAAAATTATATATAAATAATCTGTTAAGGAAATTTTACAGGTTGTGATAAGTTAATTGATGTACTGGCGTATGCACCATGACCCCAGTTAGCACTCAAAGTTTAACTGAAGCAGGAAGCGACGATCACAGCGGAGCGGGAGCAACGACTAATTCGGGATCCTGCCCCCAAGTCGCTTTGAGCACGATAATACAGAGAGCTCAAGCTTTCGCTGTGAATATTTTGAAATGTTGCCGACAGTTTGGCATACAATTTAGTTGATTGCCATAAGTCTACAAATATCATGGTTTGCTTGTAAGTAAAGTTAGTAATAAAGGGGATTACTTGATAGGACGTAGTTACTTTTATTTAGTCTGTACCACCAGCTAGGTGGTCAGACGTTATCGTCGGGGTGGCCGGAGGGCATTGGATGTGGCTCGCACGGGACCGGCTAAGCAGACATATTAAATTTATTTATTTATTTATTGGTAGATAGATTACCAACAATACAATAATAATAATAATAATAATGTTTCCCACACTCACACCAATTATCTAGCCCCAAGAAAAGCTTCCTTAAGAAACTCGTTATATGGTTAACTAGACAACGGATAAACATACATAACATACTTAAATACATACTTATTATACATAGGAAACACCCAGACCCGAAACAATTTAGAAATCAGGTATTTCTAAATTGATCCGACCGGGGATCGAACCCGGGACCTCAGAGATGGCGACACCTTGAAAACCGGTGTGCAAGCCACTCGACCAAGGAGGTCGTCACACAATCTATCTATAGTATCACAATCTATAGTAGTAACGCTAAATAAGGTAAGAAGGCTAGACAATAATCCAATAGAGTGTACACAACATGAAGGAAGGTTTATATCCAACAGTGGGTGGTGGTGGTGATGATGATGATGATGATGTATGTATGGCAGGTTTGACCATGTTGCACCAGCCATAGTCCCTCGAAATCTCCATTTATAAAACAATGCTTTTACAAAAAAAAAACTTTATTAAGTACTTAAGTAAGTAATTAAAGTTTAGAAATCTTTAACTACCAAAATTTTTAAATTCAAAGTAAATATACCTATTAATATCGGTTTGCGATACCTACACACCGCACTATTTAATAAAAAAATGGGTACAATGAGCAGTATATTATGTGTATAGTTTCATTATTTAAATGCCTACAAAAGTTGTCGCGTAATAAAAATTACAACCCGGTATTTTGACGTACAAACACAACTGAATGTAATGTTATTGTCACCACCGCGCCGTACACAATTGCCGGTCAACTAAGACCCCAATAGCAAGTAAGACCACATTCGCCAATGTCATAAAATAGACGCAGTCAACTACAGAAGCCTAACATATGCACAGAGCAAGTTTCAACCGGGAAACGGTGATGGCGGCGAGTGGTACAAGCAACTAATTCAGGCCTTGCTTTGATGCTGCACAGCGAGCTTTGCTGAGAGTATTTTGATAGAGTACATCTTTGTGTCGTGTTGAAAGGTACGCAAATTGAGGTGAATCGACAAAGGTCAACTCACGGGTTAAGTAAAGTACCGTCAACAGCTAAAGTTGATGATTTAGTCGAAATAAAATAGATGGTCAGCTACATAAGCGTAATGTTTATGCACTATCTTTGTGTTTGGTTAAAAGGTACGCGAATTGAGTTGAATTGACAAAGTTAATTAATGTTTGGTCAACAGCTAAAATTGGTGATTAAAATCAAAACACCAATAACCGAAGAATTTAGTTTAATTTATAACTATTAGTCCACATCGCAGCCGTGGCTGTCTATAATTGAAAACTGTACTTAGAATAAGTTTGGCATTTACCCTATACCTACTGTTTGTTGGTGGTACATGTTTTTGTTGACTGCCCAATAAATAAATTTAAAAAAATAGCTGCAAACTGAACACTTTTTTCATCAGTGTTTTTGTGCAAACTTTTGGTAACAATGTTAAATGATAAAATTTATTTAACCAAAATTTACCCTTATAGTGTCTTTTTGGGTCTTTGTTTCATATTTAATGTTTGATTGCCGAATTTTTTTGTTATCTGTAGATACAGATAACAAAAAAATTCGGCAATTCGGCATTCTCAGAGACACATATTACTCTGTAGATACAGAGTAATATGTGTTGGCCATCAAAAGGTTTGTCGAATTAGAAAGAGTTTGTAACAAATGTTTTATTCCACTTGTGGGATTTTAAACCTCTCCTTCGGGCATGCCGAGATAGATACTTAATCATCAGGCAATAGTAGTTGGTAGATAGCGTAGTTAAGCTAAGATTTTTCCAGTGTTAAATCTTTTTGTAAGATTAAATACACTTTTTGAAATAGTCAGCACGTTTCAAAGTCATAATCTGAAGATTAATATATAAGGTCACTTTTTATCAACTGCAAATATTTTGACAAAACATCTAATTAAATCAGAGAAATAAGGACCAAGCATTTAAAAAAAATCAGGCTAGTTTTTTTTTACTTTTTCTGACACAAAAATTATAATATTTTTAAGAGCGGCCTCTCTGTCGGCTCTTTTAAATGAAACTAGGGGCACGTGTAAGCGGTGAAGGCATTGCGGCCTCTCTGTTTCGGCTCCTTTGATTTGAAACTACCGAAAGTGCTATAATTTTCTTTTTAATCGAAATGTCTTTTGGCATTTTTCTTCAAAACTTAACTTTAACTATAAAAATTTAAGGTTTATTCATAAAAATACTTAATATATGTTGTTGAATTTATCCTTAAAATATTTGCAGTTGATAAAATGTGACCTTATATTTATATATTAATTCACATTAATAGATTCTATTAGTTTGCTACTTCTTTTTACATTTAACAATTTTTCTCAAAGTTGATACTCACCAAAGCATACGATGAATATTCTACTTCGCATTGAAAGGATCATAATGCTCTCTCGTGAATTCTGGCGTCTTTGTGTAACGTATATGACGCGAGACAGTTCCACAAAGTTTCACACTGGCTCGAGGTGAAAATGCAAATGGTCGTAACTTCGTTTGTGCTTTAGGTGCTGCGCAAACGTAGACACTTTAGTCCTCCGTGTTTCGGAAGGCACATAAAGCCGTTGGGCCTGGCTGCATTAGCAGTCATCAACAACCACCAATGGGCCCGAGGGGTGGTGTATGGCCACTTCTCCCTGTGTTGTTTCCATTCATAACACTCGTGCAATTATGATTGTATGGAAACTTATTTTTGTTGCTTGTATGTTTCACTAGAAACTTGTCAGTGTCTATTTGCTTACATCAAACACTTTTGTAATCGGCGTGTGTCAAGTGAAAGCAACATGGAAGCAAAGTGGCTGCGTCCACGTATGAGTCATTCGATTTTATTAATAAACTAGCTGACCCAACGGACTTCGTACCGCATTTTTTATTTTTTAATCTATACTAATATTATAAAGCTGAAGAGTTTGTTTGTTTGTTTGTTTGAACGCGCTAATCTCAGGAACTACTGGTTCGAATTAAAAAAATCTTTTTGTGTTGAATAGTCCATTTATTGAGGAAGGCTATAGGCTATATTACATCACGCTATAACTAATAGGAGTGGAACAGTCGCTAATTAACGCGGGTGAAACCGCAGGGCACAGCTAGTATTTTAATATAGCCTATGTTACTCAGCGCTAATTAGCATTCTAATGGTGAAAGAATTTTTAAATCGGTTCAGTAGTTTTTGAGTTTATTCGTTGCAAACATACATACATACTTACATACATACATCCATACATACATACAAAAACACAAAGGTTTCTTCTTTTATTAGTATAGATATTAAAATAAAATGTTCGGTGCTGGTTGCCGGTTGCTTTTATCAATAACAAGACAGTAAAGTCTCTACGTTTTATCATCATCATCAACATCAACACCGCCAGCTCATTTTACGAGTATGACCCCACTGCTAAAGCATGAGCCCCCCTATGGATGGATAGAGAGAACGGGCTATTGCCCGTTCCACCACCACCACGCGGGCCCACTGCAGATTGGTAGTTGTTAACCACTGCAAATGCAGCCGGGATCAACGACATTACGTGCCTTCCAAAGCACGAATGAGCTCGAGATGATACATTGTTGGTCCCCCATCCAATGACTGGCCTTTGCGAAAGTTGCTTAACCACTGCGCCATCGATTTCCTCTGCGCAATCGAGCTCCTGTCCAGTAGCAGTGAAAGTGTCTGGTAGTAGCAACCGGCAACTGTTTCTGGTCAACACAGCAACCACATGCCGTGTCACTAATAGAAAGGGTATCCGTTTGCGCAGCGCCTTATAATCTAACCGAGCCATGCTAAGCTAGAGTTAACGAACACAAAAAATGGATTTCCTGATTCCGAACCATGCGTTGCCAGTATGGTCAGTTGCATCAGCGCTTCGTATGAATACTCCGTTATCGTAACACAAAAACTTCAAAGTTAAACTGAAAACGTAAGAATGAAACTGTGTGACCCAGCTGTTTTGGAAGACATACAATTAGGCACAATGTAGCGTATTGTAGTTCAGGGCAGCGTCGAGGGCAAGAGATCCCGTGGTCGCTCGCCAACTCGATGGACAGACCTCATTGCCTCCCTCACTCATTCCACGGTGACCGATTGCAAGAGCAATCGGTCACCGTGGAATAGAATACGTGGAATACAATAGAGACCGTGACCGATTGCAAGAGCAATCGGTCACGGTCTCTATTGACAGCTTTGTTCTTACCAATAGAGACGAATGGAGGCGCATTGCGAGAGCCGTCATTCACCAAGACCCACTCATAACCACGACCACTCTGCCAAAAGTGTCCGACTAAGATGCAGCACAGACGACAAACTTTTTGTGCGATCAAGTCTGCGGCGCACAGCGTTACTGCATACACCTAATAACGCACAGAAAACTATGGCGCGTGTATGCCATACAGTGTGTCGTCTGCGCTGCACCTAAGAAGAAAACATCTAGGTTATTAAGTGTTATTGGCTGTTAATATAGCTTGTTGTGCATAGCTCTAAAAACAGTTATGTCTTGGTGTGCTTTTTGTTGTCCGAAGTAAACGACAGTGTATTGATAGTATACGACAATGTATGCCAGTCACTGGTTTCCAGGAGTTCATTCGCTTAACGTGTCCGAGCCAGCGCAGTCTGTGTGCCTTAGTCTCACCCAATATATAAAATAATAATATATAAAGTAAATAATATAAGAGTGATAATATAAAAGCATTTATTACAAAGAAAGAACTATTAATTAATTATTTCTCTTGGAACCCAATAAGCGTAAAATGTATTGAACGTACACTACAGGGATTCCTTATTTACATCTCCATAAAACTTTTACTCTTAACATCAAATAAACAGGATCACTAATTCACTTCGTACATATTTTACATCTAAGGGAGAGGACCTCTAATCGAGTTGGGCTACAAAAAATATTTACCGATCGTCGCGTCGGCTACAAAATTAAGTTATAGATTTCTTGCGTTCGCATTACGTAGCCTTAACGTCCAATAAAAAGTCAGTATTTAACGTTAAGAACGGTTTCTTTATGAGCACTAGCCCAGAATATACTGCGTCTAATATGTTCTTTATGAGAATGTAGATAACTTGTTATGAGCTCAGGCGGCTTAATAGGCGGGACCTTTATGTTAAGTTATTACTTTCATAGCTTGAGCCGGGGACACAGATTTTTCTAATTATGAAATTCAAAATTCAAAATTCAAAATTCAAAAACATTTATTCAGTTTAGGCTACAAGTAGCTCTTATGAATGTCACTATGCCATCGGTTCGTAAGTCTACTCTGGGCGGGAGATCTTGTACTGAGAAGAACCGGCAAGAAACTCAGCAAGTGTCCAGCTCTTTTCTCCCTTACAGCGTCAAAAATATTGGAAAATGCCCTATCATAGCAGGACACTTTCCATTACAATAAACACAAAAAATATAGAAGACAACCACAACATGTAAAAAAAGAAAAAACACAAAATAAAAAAATATACGGTAACAAATTTCCATCAGGTAACAGTTGCAATTTCCACAGTGTCATACGTGTGTCATATGTATGATTATAAGTAATCATATTGTTTTATAATGTTCACGCGAATACTAAATATTGTACTGAAAACAAAGTTTGCACAGAAATATAATCCAAGACCTCCGGTTATAGGAACTTGTGCGTTGCCAAATAGCCACCGAGGCGTTGATAAGTAATTGAAATTATGAAAAATTTAACGCGAAAAGTGATTCATTTTAACTTATGTAGTCGACTCTGCGTGATACCTTCTTTGATGTGTCAAAAATTGCAAAGTGTAGGAAATTTATGATGTTGTTTTTAGATGAAATATTTTATTCAGAAAACTTTATACATTTAACTTATTGAATTACAAAAAATAACAGTAACTTAATCAAATTTGTTTAGACTTCCAAAATTGAACAAAATATTGCGAATGACAGATATACCATAGACCCCTGACTATCTGGGCAAAAGACTATTAAACCTTTTGACCAGTCCTCAGACGTTTTATGGTATCCGCTTGTTATAACGTGCCAAGACGTTTAATATAATAATAATTATATAATTATGATTTTTATTATTATACGTAAGTATTTTTTTTTGTCAGCTATAAGCTGGTTTTCTCTGTGATTACGGGGTGTGGTGTGATGTCTATATATAGTGTGTGGTTATTACTGAATCTTCCAGTTGCATGAATTTCCTCACAATTCGGCAAGTATTGAGGATAGGATATATCTTTTGTTTTACTATTATTATTAACTCCCATAGGCTACGTATGAACAGAGCCTTTGAAAGTTTGCAACACTATTCTTATAAACATATTCAAGGTCTTTTGAAGAACCCTACGCTGTACTATATCGTTACCATTACAAAACTACAGACAAACTGCCTGTAAAATAAATAGGTACTAAAAATACTTTGACGTACTCCTATTAAATTTTAACATAACTTTTTACGAAAGAGTAAAGCGTATGCTACTAGCAATAAATGTCAAAATTATTTTAAATGTTGGATTGAACGTACCAAACTGCTTTTATACCATCGTTACTGGAAAAGGGACAAGGAAACCGAGGAATGAATTTAATAAGCTGTCGTAAAGCGAAATCGTGTCTTGAGTAAAGCTTGCTGTAAAGTTTTTATTATTTATCAACACTCAAGTGGAAATTACTCTTAAGGTATAAGAGTTAAGGTGCTATTGACAGCTGTCATTCAAATGTACAGGTTAACGATGTGTTCAACCAACCAAATTTGATAAAGCTCGCTTGATTTGTAGGGTTACATAGGACCCGGAATTTCACTGACACATCCGAAGGCTTTCCCTCTAAACATTTTGAATGTGCGGTAGCGTTTAATATTGTTTTACTGTTTTTATATAGCTGACGTGATGATGTGATGTTTTACATAAGTTACTATAACTTTCACTTTTAAAAATTAAAGTGTTATATTATAACAATAATAGGTAATTGTGAAACTCCTTGCGTAAGTCAGTGTTTCCCATCAAATATAACATCGGGGTCTTCAAATCGCGAGTGAATAGGTACCTTTTAGGCAAGCATGTTACATCGTAGGCTACATCATCACTTACCATCAGGTGAGATAGTAGCCAAATGCAAGCCTATCCAACTATAAAAAAAAAGTATAAACTTCTTTTGCACACAAAAATAAAAGTGTCTCATCAAAGTTCGTTTCATGAAAGCTTCTATGACGTCATAATCTCAAGCATAACCAACAACGTTCCA
This sequence comes from Eudonia mercurella, assembly GCA_963082485.1. Lineage (NCBI taxonomy): Eukaryota > Metazoa > Arthropoda > Insecta > Lepidoptera > Crambidae > Eudonia > Eudonia mercurella. The sequence continues at coordinate 16,860,386 of OY720036.1, forward strand.
TTACAACGTTCCATTTCACGTGAAGGCGCGGACAGCAACATTTTACAAATATAATTTCTCAAATGTCATAACAATTTAGCGTTAGTCTTACAATAAAAACAAAACATCGATATTTGTAAATCAATAGTCTCACTATTAAAATCTTTAATCACACATAAAGTCTTTCAGCTAGATAATTAATCCGCCTACCGTACCATTATACTATAGCAACCATTCAAAATGGATGCCTCCACCCTTTAATTGCTCAGTATTTACCGCAAAATTGACCTACGGCTTCCTTTGTGAATATAAACGCAAAATGACAAAGACAGTTAGAGCGCAGTGGGGAAAATTGCAGACTTCGTATCAATCTATTCACCTAACTCTGACCACTGCGGTGGAGCGTTTAAACTTACAAGTACACTGCCTGTCTTGAATACACTTGGGTACTTGGCTTTAAGCTTAAAGTGGAATGTGTTTCAAAAGTTGTTAATTATACAACTGTAAAAATACTTCTAGCTTACTAGATTCGTTTTAAATTCAAACATACAGAAAAAATAAGTGTAAAAGTACCTTATTTAATTTTTTGTAGAAATTTGTATAGTATTTGAATAAAAATAAGAATTGCTTAGCAACTATAACTGTGTGTTTCCCTATAAATATGAATTTTAAACATACAAACCACTTTATATAAGTCTGATTGCGTTTAAATTAATTTTGTAATATTTTTTATCACCTAGGAATGATTGTTTAGCAAAAAGGTCGCCTATTTTGAACAGTCTCTGTCAATTTTATGTATATTTGAACAACAAACTTAAAATGTGAAACTATCTTTTATTATTTATTATCTGGGGGCTTGGTAGTGCCTCCGCCAACGCCAAGTCGAGCAAAAAAAGCGGCACGGCCGTACCATCCTTTTCTCGAAGCAGTTCAAGCCATTTTCGACCCTCTATAACTTCGTTGTCGATAAAACTAAAAGCCTGAATTTTCAGTAACTAAGCAGGCGTTGCATAAATACGGTATATTTAAAATTTCATTCAATTTGAACCAGTTGTTTAAGAATTATAACTAGTCAAAGTTTCTAAATTTTGTCACTGAATGATTGTCCGATCATCAAAACTGTAAGCCACTTCTAGCAAGATTAGAAGCTTCAAATTTAGAACACAGTGACTGTTTAGTGTATTAATCAAGGAAAAACTAAAATATTTTGCAACTTCGGTCCAGTTTTCTAGATGCATTAACAGCATAAATAACTTTGTAATCCCATATAAATGTATAGGATTACAAAGTTACATTTGCAGTTAATGAATCAGTGTACCTGTATGTATAATATAATGGAATAATAGGTGTAGATAGGTAGGTACCTATCCACCATCTAGGTAGATGGTACCGAAAAGAAAAAAATTTGGACTATCTACAGAAAGAAATGAGATACTTAATGATAACCATTACAAACAAACTGGGTAAATAAAAAAACTAAGCCTCGCAACTCAGTTCTTCTACCGTAAAAAGTTGTAAGATATATCAACTAGAACTGAGTTGCGAGACTTGGTTTTTTTACAAGTTTGTTTTTAATGGTATTGTAAATAATTCATATAGATTTCTATAACATCTTTACACAAACATACTCCTTACGTCATAATTTAAAAAAAATGTTATTTTACTAATATTTTAACTTCCATAACATTTTCACGTAAAAATGCTTGAAAGGACCGCGTTCTGAACGAGCCTCTAACGGCCGATCGCAACGTTCAAACGGTGTAATTGCCGGCCCATTGTGGCACTTTGATGGCCGAATTGTAGTATTACCATCAGCTGTTATTGCCCTAACCCCCGGGCAACTTTTAACGGTTTTATATCCAACGTTATCACTGGCTGTGTAATTGGTAAGGGGTTAGGTTTTTATGATTTGTTGTGTTCATATAATTCATTGTGGATTATATCTTGTTAATTTAATTCAGCCTCAGTGCAGCAATTAGCACTTAAAATAATAAGTAAAATTTACTATAGCGATTTGTTATCAAATTTGTATTTGTTTTTCGAAATTTGAGGAAAATCTGAGGAATCTGCATAGCCATCGCCTCGGTTGCAATAACCGTTGGATAGATGGCACTCTACCGCTAAAAAGCAGTCAAAAATCAAAAGGCAGTGAAAAAATTTAGTGCTTACGTCAGCCTTCCCGGTAGCATAATGGTCAGTGCAGCCGCCCGGATTGCGGAAGACCCATGTTCTATTCCTGGCTGGGTCGGGTAGGCGTTTAATTTTTTCACTGTATTTTATAAATATTTAGTTCAGCTTCAGTGCAGCAAGTAGCACTTAAAAATAAAAATAAAAATGATAATAATAAAAATAAAACATTTATTTTCAGAAAACATTAGTTCAATAGTACTAATACTAGTGCCGAAATATCGGATACTCAAAAACAACAAAAAACTAGGTAATAATCCCGTTATTAATATTTATTCCAATGTAAGTGACCATGATAGTTTATAAAGTTATATTTTTTATATATCTGTCATTTTATTGTATCTATCTAGTATGGGATGTCTACAACTATCGCAGTGATTTATATTATTTATTATCGATCAATGTATACCTAAATGTTTATTTCAGTGCGCCTCTATATATTATAATAACGATTTAACTTTAATACTATCATGTTCACTATTCATCAGAGTAATGATTCCGTGATCATCGCGCATGCAACTTTGCAGAAATATCGAAACTCAAAAACAAAAAAACAACATTATAGTAAATATAATCCTGAAAATAATTTACAAAAAGATTATTCCACAACACAAGCAACAATATTTTCTCCAATAATTGACTGAAAACCAACGGTCTTGTCATACTTTCAAATTCACAAATTTGATTATGAACGAAATTATAGAAATTATCAAGTTCAAACAAAAATACAAATTAGTTTTCATCCTACAAATTTGATCGTCGCATGAAATTCGATGAGGAATTAATAAGATAGGTACTTTATTTATTTTTTCTGTGAGTTTGTTTATCATTTTTTTTATTACATAAGATAGATCAGATGAGATAACATCATCATGATCATCAGCAGCCTATATTAGTCCACTGCTAGGCCTAGGGCGTCTCCAAATGCACGTCACTGAGTACGATTTGCTGCTACTCTCATTCAGCTCTTGCCAGCCACCTTGCAATGATCGTTGCTCCACCTAGTCTGTCTATCTTTCTTACATCATCAGTCTTAAAATAAGCTTAGCTCAAAAAAGGCCTCCCATATAGACACACATTTTCTATTTTTCTATACTGAAAAAACGGGTGAAAAATTTATGACTGCCATCTTACTATAAAAACCAACTCTGATACTTACTAAAAATAGGCTCTATTTCTTATCTTTCTTTCACATGAGTAAACACTTTATATGGAACTGTAGACTATAAAGACTAAAGAAGTGATAAGGAAATATTTATTAACAGGACGTGTTTAAATATTAATAATAATATTCAATGTAAGAATAGTAGAGGAATGGAAAAGAAAACACTACATATTTTCTATTCTTGTACAATACTGACAAAACACCAAAGCGATGTTTAGGTAACCACAACAAAAGACAAAGGAACATAGCCGATGGCTAATTAGCGTGTTGTTCATAATAACCTTACATTATATAAAAAGAAAGCCTGACCGACTGTCTGACCGATTTACTGATTGACTGACTGACTGACTGAAAGATTTACTGATTGATTGACTGACTGACTGACTTATTGACTGACTGACTGACTGACTGATTGATTGAAGAAAAATCAATCTTTCACATTCAAACCACCGCACATAGAGCGCTAAAATTTCGTAGGTAAGTCCCTTTCATGATGTAGATAAAAGATATGAGGGAATTATGCAAAATTTCCTTGCTACATTCTATACAGTTTTATGGTTTACATCTGTGGTAGAATATACTTAATGTATAACTAAGTTTAACTACTTTAAGATGACACTATCTTAAAGAAGTAATTTAAAGATAAGCTTTACCGTCGTCATAATATATATTTGTAAATATAATGTATGCGAAGGGACCAGAATCAATTATGTGCACCGAAGCTCAGACTAAGCAAAAGTAGTAAATCCTTTATAGGTAACTTTATTCCATTTTAAATTAAATACCTGAGAATATCATTGTGTTGACAAAATCAGATACTAAATTCAAAACGCACATAAAATATTATTTAAAAAAAAAAAACACAAATGTTGAAAAAATTTTCACGAGCAGGATTTGAACCTGCACCCTTCTGACATTCCGGGTCAGGTGCTCTTCCAATTGAGCTATCGTGGTTCTAACCAGCCCGCCGAAATTATTCAACACTTTTTACTTTGTAAGCCAAAGGCGCCCATTCAATGTCAACAACTACCGTCATTAACATCCGATCATAATATTTTTACAAATATTAAAGATCAGTTAAGAAATAAGCAAGCTATTTTATAAAATGTTCAAAATGACGGTAATGACGGTTAATGACGGTAGTTGTTGACATTGAATGGGCGCCTTTGGCTTACAAAGTAAAAAGTGTTGAATAATTTCGGCGGGCTGCAGGATGCAGGTTCAAATACTGCTCGTGAAAAAAAAAAAAATTCTTTTTTCAACATTTGTGTTTTTGTAATTTGTTCGCAACAAAATTTGCTTTAAAAATCATTTTGAACATTTTATAAAATAGCTTGCTTATTTCTTAACTGATCTTTAATATTTGTAAAAATATTATGATTGGATGTTAATGACGGTAGTTGTTGATATTGAATGGGCGCCTTTGGCTTACAAAGTAAAAAGTGTTGAATAATTTCGGCGGGCTGGTTAGAACCACGATAGCTCAATTGGAAGAGCACCTGACCCGGAATGTCAGAAGGGTGCAGGTTCAAATCCTGCTCGTGAAAAAATTTTTTCAACATTTGTGTTTTTGTAATTTGTTCGCAACAAAATTTGCTTTAAAAATCATTTTGAACATTTTATAAAATAGCTTGCTTATTTCTTAACTGATCTTTAATATTTGTAAAAATATTATGATCGGATGTTAATGACGGTAGTTGTTGACATTGAATGGGCGCCTTTGGCTTACAAAGTAAAAAGTGTTGAATAATTTCGGCGGGCTGGTTAGAACCACGATAGCTCAATTGGAAGAGCACCTGACCCGGAATGTCAGAAGGGTGCAGGTTCAAATCCTGCTCGTGAAAATTTTTTCAACATTTGTGTTTTTGTAATTTGTTCGCAACAAAATTTGCTTTAAAAATCATTTTGAACATTTTATAACGTCACGTCGTGGATGTCAACGTCTGGTAGGTCTGCCTTGACTCCTGGTCCCTCTGTAAGCATAAGGTCTTCCCTGCTTATGAGTACTGTTTCACTCTGTGGACTATCACAGCTTAACTGTATACCTAATAAAAACGGTAGGTTCCTGGACCTGGTTCTAAGTACTTCTGACGGAGTTACTGTGAATGAGGCTTACCCTCTTACTCGATTGGATGAGCACCACCCTTCGTTGTGCATTGATCTTAATTTAGGAGCACTCCCAGTAAAGAAATTGAGAAAGAATAATAACCGTATACTTAATTTCAAAAGGTGCGATTACGACAGTACTAGACATGCGCTTAGTGAGATAGACTGGTCAGAGATTCTTTCTGATAAGGATGTAGACATTGCTGTTGACAGACTTTACGCGGAGTTGAATACCGTAATTAAAAAACATACTCCTCTGACTACGATCAGGTATAGTGAATTTCCTTCCTGGTATTCACCTTTATTGATAAAGTGTATAAAGAACAAGGAAAAATTTCACAAAAAATTTAAGAAATATGGTAACCCAAGGGATTACGATACATTTGCCTCGTTACGCACCACGTGCAAACGCCTTATTAAATCCTGTCACAATTCTTATCTCTCTTTTGTCGAAGATTCTTTGAGAACTAATGTAAAATCTTTTTGGAAATATATAGGCCACAAGAAGGGAGCCAGTGGCATACCTCAAACCATGACGTATGATAACACCACAGTAACTGATGGAGAGGCGATTTGTGAACTGTTCTCAAGCTATTTCCATTCTGTCTTCGAATCCCCTACCTGTCAGGAGCTTAACCCTAGTGACTGTGACATTGCCTGCAGTAGTAACCTTTCCCATGTTTCGTTAACGCACGATGAGGTTTTTCTTAAGCTTAAGCAGCTTGACCCTGCTAAGGGCGCAGGTCCTGATGGAATTCCCTCTAAGTTTTTGAAAGAATGTGCCCTTGAGCTATGCTTTCCCTTGACGCTAGTGTTTAACTTGTCGCTTAAATCTGGCAACTTCCGTCATCTTGGAAGACTGCACATGTCGTCCCCGTCTTTAAGTCCGGTAATAGATCAGACTGTACCAACTATCGACCGATAAGTATCTTATCAAGCATGGCTAAACTGTTTGAAAGTGTGATCTATGAGCATATATATAAACACGTCAAACCTTTTCTTTCCGATACTCAACACGGCTTCATGAAACACAAATCCACAACAACTAATCTTCTTGAATATAAGAATTACCTTTGCTCGGTTTTCGCTGAGGGCGGACAGGTTGATTCAATCTACACGGACTTTAGGAAGGCATTTGATAAGGTCAATCACTTCTTGCTTTGTCGTAAACTTAGTTTGTGGTATGGTTTTCATGGAAGCTTACTGAGATGGGTTTGTTCCTACCTTAATATGAGAAGTCAGTTAATTACGCTAAAGGGTTATGCATCTGCCCCAGTTCCTATTACGTCTGGTGTGCCGCAGGGGTCTCATTTGGGACCACTGCTTTTCTTGATATTCATCAACGATCTCCCTCACCGCTTGGTGTCTCCTTGTCTTTTATATGCGGATGATCTGAAGATATATGCGACAATTAGAAGCACCAACGATTGTATCACTCTTCAGAGTGATCTTGACACCATTACTGAATGGTGTCAGTGCAACCAAATGCATTTAAGCATTGATAAGTGTCATATAATGTCTTTTACAAAAAAGAAGAAGCACAAAATTTACTATGACTACTCACTAGATGGTCACTTGTTGCATAGGTCTTCGGTTGTGCGGGATCTTGGTGTTCTGTTTGATCAGCGGCTGACTTTTAGAGATCACTGTGACCATATTGCATTGAAAGGTTGTAAAACTCTAGGTTTTGTCGCTAGAGCCACAAAACATTTTAAAAAGAATGTGGGTTTCTTGCATCTTTACTACAGCCTTGTCAGATGTAAACTTGAGTACTGTTCTGTGATTTGGTCACCTAGCTATGTAACCCACTCAAACATAATAGAGAGTGTTCAAAGGAAGTGTCTAAGAATATTATCTTACAGATCAGGCCTTGGCCGCCGTCTCAACTCTTATTCCGATAGACTTCAGCATTTCCGAATTACCTCTTTGTGCGTGCGGCGCAAGCAACAGGATCTCCTCCACTTATACAAAATAGTGCATTCCTTATTTGACTCCCCAAGCTTATTGTCACTTCTCAATTTCAATATTAGAATCCCCTTGCGTAACCGTAAAAAACAGACCTTTATCTTGCAAGTCTATAGGAATAATACCTCCTTTTACAATCCCGTTGTACGCATGTGTCGTACATACAATGAGCTGTCGCAGGTTGGCGGTGACCTGGACATTTTTGTGCCAACCCTCGCCATGTTTTACCGTACTGTCAGAGAGGTACTCTCTGAAATTGTATAAATGTTATTCTGTTGTTAAATGTTTTGTTTCACTGTATGTTTTTGGAATCCAATTTAATTAAATTAATTGTAACTTTATTTACTTAATATTTTTTTGTTTATCAAGCAGGTACTGACTGCACCCAATAAGGCATACATTTTATGATTTTTACAAAATCGCAGGAATAAAGTACTAGACATTCCATTTTAGGTAAATCAATTTATTAGTATTAAATAATTTATAAGGATTAATAAATATTTGAATACAAAGATTAGCCGACTTACTAAAACAAACCATCTTGCCGCTTATCAGATTTGTGCAGGTATTAGGTATTATGCAAATGCCTAGCTGGCCCAAACCTAGTCTAAATTCCGCAGGCACGTCGTAGCATACACGCTGTATATGTCGTAGTCACCGTAGCCACCGTAGTAATTCGTAGTATGTAGCGGCTGGCTTAACTTACATCAGCGCTATGAAGACACCCCGACCTTTCTGACTATAGAGAAGTTAACTTTAAATAATATGTTTAGGTTCGTTATCATTATTAAAAATAAACTTAATTTTATCGTCATTATATCATTGATAAACAGTAAAAAGGCGAATAGTGATTTGGTTCTGTGACTATTTTAAACAAAAAATATAATTGCAAAGATTTGTTCATAGCGTATGTCTATTTATTAACCTTAACTATATGATAATATGTTATTTGTCTGTAAATCTTCCAAGAAATAAATAAATAAATAAATAAAATCTCGGTGAGTATTTACTCTACTTGGTCTGTGATTTGCTCCATAGTTAGGCAAGTTTAGCATTTCTATGTCTATCTACACATAATACCTTTAATGCTAACAAAAGTTTATTTATATAATTAACTAGCTTTTGTTTGCGGCTTTGCTCACGTGGGCTACACGGTGGCTACACGAGTAACATGTCACGTTATTTCAACATTAAGATTTTCATCCTTCTTTTTTTACTCCTTTAAAGGAAATTAAACAAAATTTATTTATTAAACGTTATTCTTTATTTCTTTTTAAAAAGCCAAATACCAATATTCATGTATTTTACTTCAAAACTGACGGACTTTCATATAAACTTTAAACCCCTATTTGACCCCTTAGGGTACGATTTCCGTAAAATCCTTTCTTAGTGGCTGGTTACGTCACTCAATTAACCTACAGTCCAAATTCTATCTTCGGCTCGGCGATAATGAATCAGTCAGGACAAGTCATTATATGTATATAGATTATTACCTTAATATATGAAATAGTTAATAAAACATCTTGTAGAGAAAGCTTTCTTGCATAAAAGAGAAGTCTGTGTATTAATAAATTAACTTATTCAATCTAAAGGTCTGTTTCTTAAGTCGTTACGGTCATAAATCAAGAAAATACGCATTCAGAGTCGTAAAAACTTTTACAGCCCATGGTAAAAAAGAATTACAAAAACATTAAAACTGCCTTTAAATCTAGAACTCGTACAAATGTTCATTTTAAACAGTTAAAACACAATAACTTTATGTCAACTTTTAAAAGTATACCTAACCGATAATGCTTAAAAAAAACCCAGGCCAAAAATTTGTAATAATTTTCTGCATAGAGCGCATTTTTAAAATCATTTTTTTTTTTGTAGGATATTGATAATTGGTACTTTTTCTAGTAAATAATTTATCGCTTTTTATTGTATTATCTTACATTATTACTATTAGTATATCTACCTAGCCTAGGCGATGCAATTTGTTGATAATGACGATAACGCCTCGGCCGAGTGGCAGAGCGCCTGGCCCGATACCTGAAAGTGTCGGGTTCAATTACTAGGTCGGGCAAAATGTATTTCAGAATTTTCGATTTTGTGATCACCAGCCCGCATTTGGCCAGCGTGGCCATTACCCATCACTTGTAGCGATGGATTTCAATGATGGATGCCTTTGTCCATCGGTGGGACAGTTACCTATACGCTGTTTAGTTTAGTTTACTTTTTACGATGATGGAACCCATTCAATTTAAACTGTGGTTAATTATAATTGGATTTTCTTCATTATACTGGTTGTTACAACATAAGTTTTTGTCACTTTATAATTGAAAGAGGAGCTCGATGGCGCAGTGGTTAACGCGCCCGGTCTGCGAGTGCTGAGGTCGGTCATTGGATGGGTGACCAACAATTTATCATCTCGAGCACCTCCGTGTTTCGGAAGGTACGTAAAGCCGTTGGTCCCGGCTGCATTAGCAGTCGCTAATAACCACCAATCCGCACTGGGCCCGCGTGGTGGTTTATGGCCTGTTCTCTTTATTCATCCATAGGGAAGGCTCGTGCCCCAGCAGTGGGGACATAAAATGAGCTGATGATGATGACGATGATAAAAAATAGTTATCACTAATAAGGAATTGCTACATTCCAAGCCGACCAATGTACCGAAGTCACAATACTAAAAAAACCAACTATGTACATCGTAATTTCGTCCGTCAATCGTTCGGTCCGCAACGTCGACAAAAGTATTTTGTTGCGGGTGCGCCGTTTCGATGCATTTTGATGACGGCGCCGCGCGTATTTTGTTTTCGGCAAGAATAATAGTCGCGCCAGTTCGTTTTGTATCGGCGATGTTTTGTCAATACAAAATCGCATAAAAAAGATCACTTGTCCTGATATATTAACGTATGAGTTACTACCGTTCACTAGTAATAATTCTAGTAACCTTAGTATATGTTTATTTTGTGTTAGTTCAGGGCCTTACTTCTTTTTCGCTCCTATCTATCTGCCTCTACAGAAAATTTACAAAACCGGCCAAGTGCGAGTCGGACTCGTGCACGAAGGGTTCCGTACTTTATGACGTATTAAAAAAAACTACTTACTAGATCGCTAGTTTTCACAATCAGTACTTAGGGTGCCTCGTACGAGTTTCATTCGCCATTCGATCACGTTAACGCCATTCGATAACATATCTTATGATGATGATAATTGAAAGGTTCTATTTGTTATCTTAAAAAAATGTTTTACTAAGGTTTACATCGTTTTAGTAAGACAACAAACATAAGAACCATTTATAGGTTCTAACTGCTAGAAAGAAGAGAAGCATTTAGCAACGCATTATTAACATTACCTGGTCAGTCCAAAAGAGTGATCGCATGTTTAAAAAAAAAAATTACCATTATTAGCCCTCACTGTCCCACTGATGGGCAAAGGCCTCCCACCATTTCTTCCACCCATTGCGGTCTTTAGCTGTTTTATTCCAATTTTGGTTAAATTCATCCAGTTCGTCCCGCCATTACGGTATTTTACGATATGTGAAAATAGAAAAAAAGTTTACTTTTTTTATCTTATGGCTAAGCACGCGATGTGATCAGATATTTATTAGTATAGTTATGCACTACTTCTACTATTTTCATACTAATTCTGCTATAAGTCGATGAAATATAAAAATCAACATATTCGACAGCTGATTTCGCATGCAAAGTGCGCACCGTTGACGTTTATGAAACGTAACTTCATAAAAGAACATTGTCAAAATGTCACATTAATTCAGGCCCGGTTCAGATACGAATTAAAGATTGAGCCTTACAGAATAGCACTGTTGTTCTGAGTTCTTTTCACCTGGCATATTTTTAACGCTAGCGGCCCGCTCCGGCTTCGCACGGGTGTACTTTTATATTTAAACATTTTTTTTTTAATATTGAGGAGCTCGATGGCGCAGTGGTTAACGCGCCTGGTCTGCGAGTGCTGAGGTTAAGCAACTTTCACAAAGGCCGGTCATCGGATGGGTGACCAAAAATGTATCATCTCGAGCTCCTCCGTTCTTCGGAAGGCACGTAAAGCCGTTGGTCCCAGCTGCATTAGGCACTGGGCCCGCGTGGTGGTTTATGGCCCGTTCTCCCTATTCTATAGTAAAGGCTCGTGCCCCAGCAGTGGGGACATAAAATGAGCTGACGATGATGATGATGATGAGTCTTCCTCAATAAATGGACTATTCAATTCAATTCAATTCGAACCAGTAGTTCCTGAGATTAGCGCGTTCAACCAAACAAAAAAACTCTTCAGCTTTATAATATTAGTATGATATCGCCGACCAAGTCAATGTACAGACGCTTGCACATAAAGCTATCCAAAACTGACAATATCTTCAATCAATAATCAACCATATGCCATATACATACAGTTCAAAGTCTTTTGAGGAAATTTGACAGTTTGTGATAGTCTGTAAGCAGGCGTTGGCCTTTCGGGGTTGACCTTGGTGTGAAGTGGGCTACTTACATTCTGTAGGATTAAAGAAATTTATTCCTCATAAAAACCATTATACAGTCACTTTTATGGGTCGTCACAAAATATATTGTGTACATTATATATTTTATGTGGTACAGTGTAGGTAGGTAGCAGACATAGTCTTTGTTTTTGTTATATTTTAGACTAAATAAATCACCCGGTATAAATTGCTGTTTTTTTTTTCAAATACTGCTATATATTTTTTTAAAAGCTCCTTTACACATAATCCGATAATTTATTTAATATCTGTCCTTCTTCAATTGTTCTTTAACAATAACAAACAAAATGTTTTTGTTTTGTTTAAATAACTTTAACGCAAATTTTGTTGCGAAACAACTTACAAAAACTGATCTTAACTGATCTTTAGTATTTGTAAAAATATTATGATCGAATGTTAACGACGGTAGTTGTTGACATTGAATGGGCGCCTTTGGCTTTCAAAGTAAAAAGTAAATAGTGTTGAATAATTTCGGCGGGCTGGTAGAACCACGTAAAGCTCAATTGGAAGAGCACCCGGTATGTCAGAAGGGTGCAGGTTCAAATCCTGCTCGTGGAAACTTTTTCAATATTTGTGTTTTTGTTATAATAAATAAATAATAATAATAAATGTTTCCCACACTCACACCAATTATCTAGCCCCAAGAAAAGCTTCCTTAAGAAACTCGTTATATGGTTAACTAGACAACGGATAAACATACTTAATATACTTAATACATACTTATTATACATAAGAAAAACCCAGACCCGAAACAATATAGAAAAACAGGTATTTCTAAATTGATCCGGCCGGGGATCGAACCCGGGACCCGCCATCTCTGAGGATGGCGACACCATGAAAACCGGTGTGCAAGCCACTCGACCAAGGAGGTCGTCAAATATAATATATTTAATATAATATAATATAATATAATAACAAACAAACAATTTATTTTCTATAACAAACTACGGTAATAAATAATACTTTTTTTATCGTAGTTTGTGTTTAATTTAAGTACCACCAACTGATTGCATCTTGTAAGTGTATACTTACACAATCATTCTATCTAACGAAACCACTACAAAACAAAGATTCATCACCAAAAACTCATGTTAATCAGCTTACAGTTAATAGCATATCTAACAAAGAGATGTGGTACTTAATATTCGTTGATTTAGAGAGGTGTACTGTACACAGTGTGTGTAACAGTGAACAATGCCAATTCCAAAGAAAAAACAAACCTCCACTCTAGGCCGATAGTTTATGCCGTGTCATTCTATTTGTCACCTGCATTCGCACTCCACAGTGCTGAATACAACCGCCGTCCTTATGAATGATTGATTGGCTGATGGTGGAGACTGACTGGAGCGAACATGGTAACGTAACCGTAACGTACCATTCGCGGCGAGCTTGCGAATGCTCGCATCGAACATGTCACGTTATGATGATACACGTCGGTCATTCCACATTCAGTTTAAAGAAACAAACAACGAGCTAAATATGTTTGTTAAAAGTAAGTTATAAAGTTAATTAGTATTAATATGTGGATTTCTTTATTGCAAACGTTTTTATTTGCCGAAGCTGGCAGACTAGTTTAAATAACGACGCTTGATACACTATTGGCATTGCTTGTCGATGTTACAATAATAAAATTCACTACAATACCATTTTTTGAACGAGTTATTTCTGTCAAACGAGCCGTAAAACAATTGGCATTCACAAATTATAATATTAAACAAAAAACGATCGCTTCAAAAGTTCAACAAAAAACACGAGCAAACAAAACACCACCATTTCGAATGCAAAACAAAAAAATAAACGTAACAGGCAGGTCACGCATCAATCCAGTGTAAATCGCAAGTCAGCGAGCGATCGGTCATATTATTCTTTTTCATCGCGCACAATTCGTTACCTGCATCTGCACTACCTAAGCGTCGTGCACAACCGTCGCATCCGCGCTGTGATTGATGGAATAATACGTCTCTAGGTTTTCCGACAGCTTTTGGTACGTTTCACAGTGTTTAGGTCAAACTTTAAGTTAAAATCGCACCCAATTAAAATAAAATACGGTATGCAAGTTACAAAATAATTATGAAGGAATAAATCAAAAACAATATGTGTGAATTAAATTTAAGTAGTTTTGAAAGTTGTTTGTCCCGCCTTCATTGGCATTCGTTAACTACCACCAATCCGCACTGGGCCCGCGTGGTGGTTTAGGCCCGATTCCTGGGGTGATTCCAATCATAGGAAAGACTCGGTAGTGAGGACATAAAATGAGCTGGTGATGAAGATTCGTAAAAGTTGTTTCAAGTTATACTCTTTTATTTTATTTATAAAGGACGGTTTTTATCATGGAATTTAGTTTAAAAAATGCTTTACCAATATATATTTGTCGTAGCCGGTCATGAGTATTGACACCAAACGAAACGTAAGCGCGCCCCAAGCGGTGATTCAACGGAACTATATATTTGGCGCGCTTCAACGGAGTCGTGACGTTTATCGGTGGACACGAGCGAGCCTATTCTATCGGGTCACCACGGAGCAAAGTAGTCGTCACGGCACTGTTCTACGTTTCGCCTAGTGCATTACTTAAGGCGAAGGATAAGGCATACCAGCGCCGCTAATGGATTTAATTTGATAACTGCTGAACTGGATATTTTTTCTACTAGGCAAACATCTATTATTTAATAATTGTGCACTACTTTTAAGTTTTTTTTTGTATTCATTCGCCTAACACCAAAAGTAGCCATTGTTTGTGAATAAATGCGATAGCTCGTTTTGTGAATAAACCACGCAACAAAAAGTAATGCACAATTATTAAATAAATACTATGGATGCTTTCCTGTTATCGGAAGGTACGCAATGTTTAAAAAAAGATCCGGTCCGTTAGTAATTGTCAAATTATCAATTGGTGGCGCTAGTGTGCCTTACCCTTCGCCTTAATTAAAAGAATTACTAAGTTGTAACTTTGGTTCCTTGTAATATAAAAACAGTGTTAAAGTAAAACTTCGTCTTCTCATTTGCACGATTCCTACATCTGCCCACACAATGTCGAAAGAAACAGTTCTTATTTCTTATAATTCTTACATATTTATTTTCTTTCTTTTCTGTCTAATGTACAAAAATGTAACTCGTGAGTGGTTTAACCACTAGACCGCGGAGGCGAATAAATCGTACAGTAAAGTAAACGTATGTACAGCAATGTAATAGACAGGCGTCTGTCTATCACCCGTACATAATGTACAAAAGGATTTTTGGTAAGATAAAGGACAAGATTTATATATTGTTTCTACTATATTATTGTCTTTTCGTATTTTTCCCGTCATCACCACAGGAGCTTAATTACAAAAAGCCACTATGTTTTGTCGGCCAATGCTTGATTTACCAAGAGCTGTGGTATTTAATACTAGTTGTCTGTTTTCGAAATACGTACTTGAAACAGGATTTCGAAAGGTATGTGATGTTTTATTGTCATAGTATTTTACTGTTGCAATGGTTGGCCACAGAGAGAATAAATAAAATTTGTCGTTAATTTTCGGAAATTCGGTTCAAAAAATCGGAATTACCACAATAACTTATTATTAGGATAATTTAAATGTAAGCCTAGCATAATGTACCTAGTGGCCTCTATGGGCGGTTTTGTTATTATTCTTCAGTGGACAACTTTTAGCCGAATATGTTTAGTCTTTGTAAAACTGTCAAATTAAAAGTTAGGTATAACTGTTGTTGTCTCAATAAATAAATAATTGTATGTTTTGTATATAAGTACATACTTTGTTTTATATCAGAACAAACTACATCACTTCATTGTTAAGACATCTCGTTAGGTAATAGTGTCATACAAATGTACTCAAAACTCACGGTAAACGAGTTACAGTAAAATTTTACAGTGTCCCATGCCGCATCATAAAATCAACAGGCAATCTCGTCCGGAATTGCAAACACAATGCTACAGCGCGAGCGCAATGAAAGAACACAGATAATATCGTGGTACAAACTTCCGTAGAATTGATTTATTAACCGGTACAGAAAGTACCCATAATCTATGTAAATAAAAAAAATTACTTATATTATTATTTATAACCAAATCCGTTTATCCGTCACTGCGGTTATTTTATATAAATACATAAAAAATATAACATAAACTAGCTTCCATTAGCAATACAGTGATCCCATAGGATCCCTATTTAAATTTCAGAAGTTCGAATAGGTTCGAATTCTTGTAGTAAACCATATTTATTTATTTATTGATACAAAAAAACAGAATGCAGTCATTTACATACATAATTAAATAAGGTTACAGTTGCGATCCAGACTACATCCCTAAACATGTGTACACAGCATGATCAAATTAAAAGCAGTACATATATCATTATCAAAAGTAAAAAATATATATTCGATACTTTATTGAATGACGACCTCCTTGGTCGAGTGGCTTGCACACCGGTTTTCATGGTGTCGCTATCTCTGAGGTCCCGGGTTCGATCCCCGGTCGGATCAATTTAGAAATACCTGTTTTTCTATATTGTTTCGGGTCTGGGTGTTTCCTATGTATAATAAGTATGTATTTAAGTATATTAAGTATGTTTATCCGTTGTCTAGTTAACCATATAACGAGTTTCTTAAGGAAGCTTTTCTTGGGGCTAGATAATTGGTGTGAGTGTGGGAAACATTTATTATTTATTATTATTTATTTATTATTAAAATAATTAAATGTGTTCTGTTATTTCTATATTTCTAGATAAAGTTCCAGATAAATTATATTGTTATTTGGAAAACGACAAAGTGTTGTAAAAAATCCCGAACCCCAACCCGCACTCCATGACATGCCGAGTCAGGTGCACTACCGACTGTGCTATCGTGGCTCAATCCAACTCGCAGAAATTAATCAACACATCATCATCATCATCTCAGCCAAAAAGACGTCCACTGCTGGATAAAGGCCTCCCCCAAGGATAAATCATTTTGAGGGGAACTTGCCATAATCGCCACGCTTGGCAGGCGGGTTGGCGATCGCAGTAAGATGAGAATAATCACAGAGAGACGCTGCTGCCCATCCTCTGGAATGGTCCCACAGTCGCCTTCTACGACACCCACGGGAAGAGATGGGGTGGTGCAATTCTTTACCCCGGCACCACACGGGGAGTAATCGGGGACCACACGGGGATTAATCAACACAATCTGCTCTTACTCTGTAAGCCAAGAGAGTCCTATTGTTACAATAACATTATGCGGCTGTACATCATAAAATCCAAAAAAACAAATTTTCTATATTTTTGTTAAATTTAAAAATTTTGGGCTGTGCACTCTTGACATTCAATGAAGCGTTCAAAATAAAAAATATACCTCTATGTAAAAATTGTAGACACGGAATTAGTTTTACCCGTTGCAACCCATTTTTAACCGACTTCAAAAAAAGGAGGAGGTTCTCAATTCGGTTGTATGTTTTTTTTTAAATGTTTATGTTACCTCATAACTCCGTCATTTATACACCGATTTAGAAAATTCTTTTTTCAATTGAATATACTTCCAGATTGGTCCCATTTTTATCAAAATTCAGTTCTGATGATGGAATCCTTAAGGAATTGAGTGAACTCTTTTTTTCTAGCATTTGCATTCAGAAATTATCATTTGATGAAGTGTAACTGATAAATAACCTGAACTCTTTAATGATAAGTATTTCACGGGTGGCGATAACATATCTCGATTAAGATAGTTAAGCGACTATGACGAAGCAAAAGAAGGCAGACATCACCGGAACTCAGTTGTGATGATGGAACCTATAGCGATTTTGTTATTTTCAGCCACTCCGGCTATAAATCCTTCCGAACTAATATTGTAAATGCGAAAGCTGTTTTTTTGTCCGTCTTTCACTGTTGTCTGGAAGATATCGCTTTAGGCGATAAAGCCGCCTTTGTACACAACAAATGTAAGACTTTTCGTGTATTTAATGTTTTCGTGTGCAATAAAGAGTCTATCTATCTATCTTCACTAATGGAATTTCAATAACAATGTCACACCGGTACAATGTTTCATTTGTGATGTAGTTTCTCGTTTTCTTCGCTTGTCTCATTTTGTATATCGCAATCAACGTTCCAATTGGCGCCTGATCCCGCGCCAGACACGGTTAGTTGTTGCAGCGAGCAGTGTCGATTAATACACGAAACTGTAGTCGGCACTTTGTTAACTCTTCGTGCGTCCGAAACGGTACCGAATATATTTGCGTTACCGACTATTCTTGGTAAAATATTACTTACCCAGTCGTAGTAGTAATGGATCTTTTTACTGTCCCACTGCTGGCAGAAGCCTCTATCAATGAAATAAGTTTGACATCGCTACAATCGATTGGCATTGATCAGATCCGGCTGTGCATCGAAAAAAACTCATTTTTACTTTTGTATTTCGGGTACAATACTGTTGACACTGAGCCACCAAGTCCTTTTCAATAAAACATAGAGCTACATAGAAATCGTAGCCACGGAATTAGTTTTACTCGTTGCGTCCCATTTTGAATATCGCAGTCTACGTTCCAATTGGCGTCGGATCCCGCGCCAGACGAGTGGCCAACGTTCTAATTAAAAAGTGTCAGCGGCACGGCTAGTTGTAGCAGCGAGTGGTGTCGATTGCAATACACGAAACTTTGGTTGGCTCTTTGTTAACTTCTCGCGCATCCGAACCGGTACCGAATATATTCGCGATATTCGCGGTACCAACAAAAGCACGCCGACGGCGCCGCTTTGTTAGCGGCAGAAAAATATCAATTGCGCTTTAGAAATATTTTGCATATAGCAGCGAACGTAGTTTTAAATGTAATGTTATAAAATATTCCGAAAATCATGACGGTAGAAACTTAATTGTTTGTCGGTCATCGGTGACCGCCATAGTGACTCAATGCTTAAAAAGAGAACCAGGTCTTATTTAGTTATTTGTCAAGGTCGCAATAGATAAGTGACCTTGAGCGTAATGGTATATAAATATTTGTTACTTATCTTCCTCAATGCTTGTGAAGGCTTGTTAAGTGATTGGTTTTAGTAAGTATATCGTTTACTAAAAGCATATTTTTTAAACTTAGTAGTTATTTAAGTTACTAAAGAGTAAATTCTGTTTTCACTAAGTGAAACCTTACTATTTTAATATTTTTCAAAGACCGGAATGTAATTTTCGACTACATTACAGTACATAGTACAAATATTTTGATACTTGATGATGTCACTATTCAAGCACCTTCGCAATCTACATCATCATACTGTATATCCCGCATACTAATAGACAACGTATTTCATCCATACAAATACAAACAAAACTACCACATTCCATTACAGAATACCAGACAGCACCAAGAATACTGGTGAACACAGTGTGTCGCCGTGTATTATTCTTATCTGTTTTCCAAAGGAAATGTATTTTTCTTGAGACGCGTCACTCGAGTGTTTATGCGACTCTTTATTGTGTGTGCCCTTATTTTTTGTGTGCTCTCCGACGGCAAACAATTGGCGCGTTTATAGTGTGCGGCAAGAACGAGTAGGGAGTAAATATGACAATAATAGTTGGTAAGTCCCGCTTGAGGACTTGAAGGGCTATTGTTTTGTTTATTATGTTACAAACTTGTTTATTCCGACAGCGTTTATTGCTATATACGATTTTAGTGTTGGCTGTAGCAGTGAGTAATAGAATTTATTTTCTTTTGAAGTGTTACGGAATAATTTTGCGAGGAACAATGACAATGGTCTTTACGTTTTCGTGAACGAATTCAAAATTTGTTTTCGTGTTCAAAAATTTAAGATATAACGGTGCTTATCGATACGATGCATTTTATTGTTACTTTGAATAATTTTGATGAAATGATGAAGTACCTACCTACCTACCTGTACCTACAGCGAAATGTTATACACAAAAAAACGGCCAAGTGCGAGTCGGACTCGCGCACGAAGGGTTCCGTTCCGTGCATGGTAAGGTTTATCATATATATTTTTTAGTTTTATCATTATCTTATTTTAGTGTTACACACACATTTTACCACTTTGGAAGTGTTTTTCTCGTAAACTATTCAGTTTAGAAAAAAATTATATTAGAAACCTCAATATCATTTTTGAAGACCTATCCATAGATACCCACACGTATCAAAACAACAAAAATTTTGAGTTTAAGTTCTAAGTATGGGAAACCAAAATTTATTGTTTTTTTTTTCTATTTTTGTGTGAAAATCTTAATGCGGTTCACAGAATACATCTACTTACCAAGTTTCAACAGTATACTTCTTATAGTTTCGGAAAAAAGTGGCTGTGACATACGGACGGACAGACAGACAGACAGACAGGCATGACGAATCCATAAGGGTTCCGTTTTTTGCCATTTGGCTACGGAACTCTAAAAATGTGTTTTCCTAGATACGTATAAACGTGGTGTTGGAATTTCATAATATTTGGTCGTCAAAGGTGCTGATGGTGAAAGTTAAATTAACTTTTTAAATTACCTGGTGGATACTACTTACATCTTTTTTTTATAAGTTCATAGAAGTCGGCAGTTTTAATAGGTTTCCGTATAAATATATGAATAATGAATAAACATTTAAATCATCTGGATTACATATAATCAGGGCTTTTCTTAAAAAAGGTTTTTGTCCCAAAACGTTTTATTTATCAGTTGACAAAAATCTCTTTAATTTAATTTACATATTTTTGTCTAATAGTTTACCTACTTCAATATGAAATGCTATCTTTTATTATTTACTATGACCAGTAGCTTTGGCCGTGTAGAATTTTTAAATGTCTTATCATTCGCCCCAAGAAACATTATATTATGACCGAGACAAACATAACGGTACGATCAAATAATTCTCAGGTCTCCCTACTATGTCTGTAAAAAAATAATTATTAAAAAAAAATGATGTAGACAATGTACTATGTAGCTAAAAAATAAGTCGGTAGGTCCTAAGTACCAGTCATCACACCACTCTCCTCATCAACCTAGGACAATGATCAGACAAAAAAATAAAAATGTTGGGGGCACGTAACCTGCGTAAATATGTAAATAGTTTTTTATTATGTGATAGCGGTTGATTTGATAAAAATTTCACATGCCCAACGATTTTATTTTTTTGCCTGATCAATGCCCTAAGTTGATGAGGAGAGTGGTGTGATGACTGGTACCTAGGACCTACCGACTTATTTTTTAGCTTGTAGTACATTTTCTACACAATTTTTTTTAAATTTTTATTTTCAATAAAACCGTTTATCTTAAAAAAATATTTTTTTATTTTTTATTTTCAAGTTTTTAGTTTTTAATATTGTTACATACTTTTCATTATTTTTAATTCATTTAGTCAAGACCATTTATTTGATACCCATATTGAAGGGGTTGTAAAAAAAATGACCCTGCCATTTTGTTGACGGCCATATTGGATTTTCATTTTATTTTCATAAAGAACTGTTTCACTAAACAAGCCCTTTCATTTGATACCCATATTGAGGTAGTAGTGATAAAATATATGTAACCCGCCATTATGTAGCGGCAGCCATCTTAGATATACAATGATACCGAATGTTTTGAACTATATTGTCATCAGAATTAAAGGTGTGTACCAAATTTCAGATCAATCCGTCAACATGAAAGGGGTCAAATTTCAATTACTATATTTGACCCAAACAAATAAACAAATAAATAAACAGGGCGAGCTAAATAAAACCGTTTAAAAATCACATCGATACATTGCTCTCTTTTGCCGTTAAGTGCCATAAGTGACAAACAAACAAGATTTCGCATTCATAACATAAGTTAAGTTAAATGGTTCTAACAATTTTCGTCATGTATCAACGTTGTATACTTATCGAGTGAGCTAAGTAATTGAACATAGTTCCTTGGATATACGTATATATACACACAATAATAGACACTAAGAGCTGGATGGGGCAACGGCTAGCGAGTTCGGGTAGCGAACTTGAAAATTTAGGAACTTTTGCAATGACGGGTCTCCGGATGGGTGGTCAATATAAAGTATCTCGATCTCTGACTTGGTACGAAAGACAAGTTAAGAGGGGGTATAAAGGTAAATCACCAATCGTAGATTTGATTTTAACACTAGAAGATAAACCACGATTTACCCGAAAAAAATATCATAGATACTACAGCATACTTGAAAGGGACTGGCTTAAGCGAAAACATAATATATTAAAATTTTATCGATAAAATAAAATCACAAACTTACGTCTACTTTTCAACTAGAATCAATTTATTTTCAATTTGACGCATATTACTGAGCCAATATTTTAACACATAATATCAAATTATATTACCGAGCGACTGTATTAGCGATTTGAAAAAAAAATTTATATTTTACGAGTAAATAAACTAAAACTAATTCGGCGCTTACGACATTCTTATTCCGTGCAGAACGCTCCAGTCTGTCGCACCTGACCCGAGGTAACAGGCATGTTTTGTTTCATCGGTTAGTCGCGATCACTCTGTTGAGACGAGAGGACTGTGTTTCTGTGCTCAGGGCGCCGAGAAAATATTTCGTTAAAATAAGATATTATTATCATAATATTGTTATTATTTCTTTTCATTGGTGATGAGTAGTCTCACCTTGAAATATCGACCCTTACGCATTAACTTTAGAGCTCACTATACAATGTATTAGAAGCGCTGAAGCAATGACGGCGACGCGGGTACCGGGTATAGTATATGCAAAACAGAACGATGCTTTTGACCACTCGTATTGGTGGCAGTATGTATAGTAATTTTTTTTCACAGTACATACATAATTAAGTTGAATTAGCTATTCTGGAAGTATTGTATCATACTTCGTATATTAGCGTACAAACTTGTGATTTACAATTATTTTGTATTTCAGAACTGCTGCAGCTCGTAAATGTCGTAATATCTCACAAGCCGATGAATGCTATCCGGTCAAACTCGTACGCAAAAATCTCTCATCAACTCTGTTAGTTCGTTACAGTTGTTTAATTTAAAGCTATTCGTATATTTATTTTTATAAAAACCATAGAATGTAAACATAATATTGATTTTTTTATATGTTAACACATGAAAAGTCTGTCGTTGCTGACTGTACAATCCAGCTCGAAGATCTCGTAGATCTCGAAGAGCTCGCAGATGAAATGCCTCGCGATACCTGAAAAATGAATGTAAAAGCTTATTTCTATAAAAATGAACTTGAATTTGGTCCAGAATTATCTTTTCAAATATTTTACTAAATGTGGGTAGCACAGAAATTGGTCTAAAGTTAGTGGGGTCAGATGTGCTACCTGATTTGTATAATGGAATTACTTTACTGTGCTTCATTAGGTCAGGAAAAACACCACAGTCAATACATTCGTTAAATATGCAAGCTAAAACTGAAGCTGTTGTCTCAATAACGGATTTAGTGACGTCAACGGAATTACCCCACAAATCAGCAGTCTTTTTTTTATTAAGAGTGTTAAAAGTTTTAATTATATCTCTAAAATCAATTTTTTGAAAACTAAAATGGTTTTCACTAGGTTTGACATTTTCCTTTAGAACCGCTTCAGCTACAGTGGGGGACGAGTCCAAAGTCTTTGTAGTTGAAACTGGAATATCAGTAAAAAACTTCTCAAATGCCGCAGCAACATCAGCATCAGAAGTTAAGATTTGATTTTCGAAGCTCAATTTGTACTCATTGTTACGACTTTTGACATTTCCAGTTTCACTATTTATAATATTCCATGTCATTTTTATTTTGTTATCACTTAGCTTAATCTTTGAACTCAGGAATTTTGCCTTTGCTAATCGACATACTGTTTTAAATAACTTAGAATATTTTTTGACATACAATTTGAAATCTTCACTGGTGTTATAGTTGCGTTCATCATATAGCTCATAAAGTCGCTTTCTACTTTTGTGGATACCAATTGTAACCCATTCACTAAAAGTAACAGTACCACTAACCGAGACCATCTTTGGAATAAAAGTTTTATTAAATTCTAAACAATATTTATAAAAGAAATCATTATAAAATTTATGTGGGTTATCATTATATTCTACATAACATATATTATCATAGAGATTGTTTTGAAGCGTTCCAGACGACCTGCAGTTTTTGGTACAACAGTGATAATCTGTTTCTTCACTTGCTGACACTGATGTGGAAGGCTGACCATTTGGCCACAATGATCAGAGTCTAGTTTATTAATAATGAGTTTAGACAGAGGTACTAGATCAGTGTATATATTATCGATACAAGTGGCCGAAGTGGCAGTTATTCTAGTCGGCTCCAAAAATAAATTATTCAAATTATATGATTGAAATAAATTTTTAATTTTGATAGAACCTGTAGACTTTTCTAACAAATTAATATTAAAATCACCGCAAACAACTATCTTTTTACCTACATTGCGGATTTTATATAATGCTTCATCCATTACTTTTTCAAAATAATCATACAATGCTGACGGAGGCCTGTATACACTTAATACAACAAGTCGCTCCAGCTCCACACAAGCTATTTCTATTGTTTGCTCAACCGAGAGGCTCATTATGTCTTTTCTTTCCTTTAATTTTAACTTCTTATCGACTATAATTAAGGAGCCACCATGAATTGAATTTACTCGACTGAACGAACTACCTACCAAATGATTATTAAAATTGAACATGAACTGATGATCTTTAAGCCAGTGTTCAGTAATACACAGAATATCAACTTTATTATCGTTCATGAACAATGCAATCTCTGGATCTTTGCCCATCATTCCTTGAATGTTCTGGTGAACCATACTGATTGACTGAACATTTTTAATAATTGTAGGTTGAGACGGGCTTTTCTTAGAATTAATTACACATTTATTTAAAATATTACCAAACATTTTGCAAGAGAATTCCTCTTTTGTCTTATGATTTAATTTAAAATCGTCATTAAAGAAAAGCTTTGTAAAAAAGCTTATTATAAAGTGTCTGATTACATTCAAGACAAAACAGCATGGGTTAAAAATGCTTCAATCACCCCAACAGGTATTTCTAATTTAAAATATTGTTAAGTAATTTTAAACTTGTATAACTTGATAACGGCATATAATTTTGTAAATGTCGTTACTTATATTAAAACTGTGGAGTTTCTTGCGCCCATTCTTCTCCACAACTAAAAAATAGACGTCCTGAATGGGTAGTAGGTAAAAAAAATGTTTGGACGATTCAAAAGTGACACCGTATCTAGCTCCATTCTTTTGCAGAAACTCGAATACATTGGTATCCGGGGTGTGCCGCTTGATTTGCTTAAAAGTTACATTACTGGTAGGACTCAGAGAGTAAAAATAGGTTCACATATAAGTACACAAACTAGTATCACCTACGGTGTACCACAAGGTAGCGTCTTGGGGCCCACCCTGTTTTTAATATATATTAATGATCTCTGTAACATGAAAATCCCTAATGCCCGCATTTTCTCATATGCGGATGACACTGCCATTATTTTTACTGGAGACTCTTTGAGTAATGTAAAAGGTGTTGCAGAGCATGGCTTGGCGATGGTCGCGGAGTGGCTAAATCACAATTTGCTCACTTTAAACAGTGCTAAAACAAACTATATTTTGTTTTCTATTAAAAGCAGTCTACCTGATTTCACAAATGGTATAAAAATTCATAGCTGTCATACGTCATTCAATGCAAACTGCAACTGCCCAACCATAAATAGAGTGACCTCGACAAAGTATCTTGGGATCTTAGTGGACCAACGACTTTCATGGCTGCCTCATGTTGAGCTGGTTGCTGGCAGACTGCGTAAGTTAATGTGGATTTTCAAAACTTTAAGATATGTTGCAAATAAAATTTTACTAAATCAGATCTATGTTGCACTGGCACAATCTATTTTGATATATTGCATATCGATATGGGGAAGCGCTGTAAAAACTCATTTTATACAAGTGGAACGAGCTCAAAGAGGATTACTAAAAATTATGTATTTTAAACCACGCCTTTTCTCAACAAATTCATTATATTATATTGCCGATTTACTGACAGTCCGTAAACTTTATATATTACACGTGATTTTGAAAAAACATACGTCTATAAATTTCGATCATAATATTTTATCTAAAAGAAGAAAAGATAAAGCCGTTGCAGTAAATGCTACTAAAACCAAATTTGCTTGCACTCAATACAAAAACGTCTCTAGTCATTTATATAATAAAATTAATAAGATGTTAGACATTTATCCAATGACTTATCGTAATTGTAAGCGGGAATTGACTGAATGGCTGAAAACACTAAATTACTTTGAGGTAGAAAACCTAATGCAATTTGGACTTTAGTGTGTGGATATTTATGTTTTTATTACACACAAACACACATGCATACACACACACATTTACACATTCACACACACACACATACACACCCTCACACACACACACACGCACACACACACACACACACACACACACACACACACACACACACACACACCCCCACACACACACACACACACACACACACACACGCACACATACTTGTGTATTTTAATTTGAAGTGAAAAAAAAAAAGGAATTGGTTATTTTTTTATTTTGTTTTAAATTGTAAGCTATGGAGGAGTGGCTACTTCTGGTACGGATGCATTTCGCGTTCAATAGAAGTAGTCTGCCCTGATTTAATTGTTAATATGTTAACGAAAAAAAAAAAAAAAAAAAAAAAAAAAAAAGTACTTTTCTAAAGTTTATTTGAACACACAATATTTGACACTTTGACTTTGACTTTGATTACAGAAAGTCTGTTTATCTTAAGTGTAAACAATATTTTAGTTTTTTTTTACCATTAAAAAAACAAAAAAAAACAATAAAATTTATCATTAAATTTCAATAGTAAGTTCTATAAAGATTGTTACATTTTAAGACAAGTTAGAATGAACAGACCTTAAATACATAATTTAATGCAAAAATGTTTTAACTTACCTTCTTTCTGTCTGTTCTTTGCAGTACAGGTACAAGCCAGGGAACGAATTCTGAAAAAAAAATGTAAACCTATGAATCTATGTAAATAAAGCGATATATTTGTAATAAAATTAGACTTCTTTTTTTTACATTGTCGACACTCTTTGAAGAAGAGATATAACAGTAAGAGCACTTACACACGAGCAGCACTTTGGTATCAATAGAGGTAACTGTAGCGTCGGATGGTAGGCCTTTGACCTTTAACGTGTCGACAGCAACCGCTGACTGTTGCAGTTACTTCTGTCGATAGCAAAGTGCGACTGAAAGGGATAATATAATCTACATGATACAAAAAATAATCTACATAATACAAAAATGCTTAAAGATTTCATGGCACCTACGCCTTTATAAAATAAAACAATATTAAATATTTAAAGTAGCAATATATAATAAAAATATATGATATCATTACTTACCTTTGCGTATTATTTACCACCAGCAAAGAGTATTTTAGTGTTTCGAAGTACAGCTAGGTGATCCGACTCGCACTTAGCCGGTTTTTATCTGATTATTTTAGGTATACTGTGCGCGATCGCACTAAACACGAGTACACACGAGGGAGCGACCTGCCAATCTGTTGCGTTGGCCGCCACGCCGTACGCACGGACGAAAGCGGGGCGTGAAAGGGGCGCGGGTGGAATCTGTTTTTTTTCTAGGTTTATACGCCCTCTTAACCCATTGGTTTCGGGTTTCTTCATCACCCAATAAGCTACAGTTTGAATCTACCTGACCTCAACAGTGGGACCATGGTAGTGATGATACATAAAGACAAATAGGTACTTTACAACAAAAACCTTTATAATACTCCTCGTAAAATCATTTTTAGTACCCACAAGCCCGACTTAGTACTCCCGTACAAGTATAAGAAACGTGTATATCTAGCGCAGTGTATCTTGCCGTATATTTTGTTATTCGCGAATTGCATGCATAGCAAAACGCAATTGTGCACGCACTGCCACACTCAGTCTGTAATCGCACGAAATCATACCCTGCAGCGTGCTATGCATTTAACTTTCCATCACAATCTCTCTCGAATGAAAACCTAAAACGAAAACCAATTCAAATCTCAAGGCAAGGATTTAAGTAACTTTTTTCCGCTCCGCTTGCCGCGTGTCGCTGTGGACGGGGCCCCACCGAGTAGGTATAACACGAGCGAAATTGCGACGACGAGATTTTCAAACGGGCGAAATTGAGACAGATTTGTAGAGAAATCATTTTAAGACGAGGAACGGGCGACGACGACGAAGAGACGAGTACGGAAATCCGCCGCACAGAGGGATCGCACAAAAGTATAATTTGATTTTTGAGGGTCGAACCGGCGCGGGTGATCCTTCCCTCGCTCAACGCGAATCTGTGAATAATTTCACTTTTGGCTTCTGGGCGCCGACCGTCTTTTGTTTGTTTAGGTGCTCGCGGACAGAGATTCCCAGTGTTGCCCTCCTCGTCTCACAATTTATTACCATCACTTATGGGAAACACCGAAGGTCAATTTTGTTATTTTATTTGGGTAGCATTATTCTGATTGAAATGTAAAAAACACTTTACTGTGGTTGTAGGCGGATGGTGGTCAATGAGAGAAAAGAAAGAAAGTAAAAAAAGGTTTATTTACATAAAACTAAATGAAACAAAGTACAAGTACCATAAAACAAAATATTTTGCATAAAGTCGACTGCATGGATACTGTAGGGAAGCCACTGTAGAGAAGCCTGGTGGTAGGATGGAATGCCACATTGAGGAAGGCCAAAGGGAAGATCATCCTCCGAGCTGGGTGGTATAGCTCGGGGACCGAGGTACAACGGATGTTAGTTGGAGGTGCTATATATAGCGAAGGAGACGGTGAAACTTCGCTACCGCGATGCAGGCTTCCCATACTATTTTATTGTCGTAGTATGGGCGACGTCGTGGGTATGCGTTTGTGGCGCCATCTGTTGACACGGTTGAGAAGATGTTTCTACGTGTCGAGTAATGTGCGGCGTATGCGGTAGGTGACGCCGCCACAATACTACCTTTACATCTGTTTGTGCTGCTAAGCAGCATTGTGTTATATATTTTTTTGTCTAACATATTATTATTTCTTCTGTGGCGTCAGTTTGATGGGTATTACATCCAGTAAAATCAAAGGACATCGAGGAATAAGAGTGAAGCTTCAGGGTGGTAATTTACCGTTGCAATCGTACACGTACACATTTTATTTCAACAATACTCGTTCAATTACGTACGTTACTCGTACAATTCCATTTAAAAACATCCAAGATATTTCCTTCATGTCAATTAATCAAATGCCAAAGTCCAAATCCTTTTTAGGCGAAAGTGACAATCAATATATCCTAAAAAGATAACATCGAACAGCGAGCGCCGGGTATGAAACACTCCAAATCCTTTCTAGGCGAAAACGCCTTAGGACAGAGTAAGTTCATATGCGGAGGCAGTAGAAGGCAGGCCCGAGTCACCATTGGTGCCTTGACGGGGCACTATGCCACACAACAAATGCTCCACAGAATGAATCTATCAGCAAACAGCTTGTGTAAGGCATGTAGAGAGAAAACGGAGTCAAGCACCTACTGTGTGACTGCGTCTCTGGCTAGGTAAAGAATGGGACTTCTGGAAGCGGATTATCCGAAACCATAAAACCTTAGGTTCTTCGCTCTCAAAGACGTTGCCAATGTCATGGCATCTATCTTTACAGAGAAAGAGTGAAAGGGAGGGAAAGGGTTGCACAAAAGATTCCGATGGTTCAAGGTGCTACTAGGTGAAAGTGAAAAGTGAAAACCTCACCAGGCCCCACTAAGATGAGGTAAGATGTCATATAATAACAAAATAAAAACATAGCACTTGGTTATCATACCATTAAAAATGTCTATGTGCTTGTTTACTTTTGATTCTCTTTATATATCTACAACACTGCGAAATTTAGATTTTTATCATATTTAAAATATAATAAGCTGAACTTGACTTGATTATCGAGTTAATTAGTAATACGGCTCGCTGTGTCTACGACTTTTAATATTTTATTTCGTGACCCCTCACAGTCAATTATAATATGCGACGAAGGTTGTTTTAAGGTTAGCATTATAAGCATTGCTAATCTTGTTTTTATATGAAACTTGTATGAATATTATTAATTAAAAATATATGTGGAAAATAACAATGACTAATTTTTATGTCAGACAAATGGTCTATGATCGACTCACTGTTAGGTCTTGGCCTAAGCGTGTCTCAATGCATGAAGAAGAGAAAGTGAGAGAAGGCACATATTTCAATAATATGGTTGTAGCTAGCTAGACGGACTTAAATCTACGCCCCCTTGAAGGATTCATGCAGATGATGCCCTCTGGGGTGGAAGCATTGACTTTGATTTCTGACTAGACTTCAACAAAGAGGCCAGCCTATCTGGGCTAACCGCTTGACAAGCGCACTGAATGAAAAATTGATTATGCGCTTGTCGTTTGCGGTAAGATGGTTGCGCTGTGTTTTTACTCGGGTTTGTCTGGCCCGCCCTCTCGTTCACCTTGCCAGGTGCCCCTTGAGCAGGGAAGGTGGACGGTGAGTCAGAAGAGGCCCAGACTCGCCTGTGTCTCGATAAGATGAGGAAGCGACAGTAAGATTAGTTTTCATAGCGACAAAAAAAAGAGGCGAACTCAAATCAAGCCGTTCTATCAAGCACACCGAATTCAAACATTTCTCCCTGCTAGGAATCGAAGCTGGGATCCTTGGGTCTGAGACCAGTGTGGTGTAACCACTAGACCACAGAAGTTATTAGAAGCCTAAGAGAGCTATTCGTAGCTGTGGAGGATCAAATTACTTAGTGACCTTCATCTATCATAGGCACTTTGTATTCTGCCCAAGACGTTGAGGAGATATTTAGCAGATGTGCGAGCAATATTCCTTCCTTAACTGGAACTATTTAGATATAGCACAAATTACAGACTTAAAAGATTACGTTCTTGCCTAATGATTATTTTTATACCCATTTAAAGGAAACAGTAAAGAAACAATTCAAATATTTCATACTTTACCAGTTTTGTATTTAGTTCATTCATCTTCCATCCCTTCTTTCAAATTATTAAAATGTGTTAGTCGCGCTATATCCAATAACCGACTCTTTGCACACACTTACACGGTGGAGAGAGAAAGCGATACGTCTTGTCTTTGGGATTGCGAAGGCAGCTCGTTTAAATAGTATTGCATTTTCTACCGAACCAAACTCTTTACTTCATATAACAAAAAGACATATTCGCAAAAAAAACTGTGTTAAATATTCTGAAAAAAACTTTCGAACATATCTACAAAAAATACATAGCAGGAAACTTTAAGTCTCGCCCATTCCTTTTCTCTTTCTGGCCGTTGCAGCTACTCCAGTAATCCGAAGTAAAGGAAAATATAATATATAAATACTGGGGGAAAACGGCAGCTCATAATTAAGACCGGGTGCTACAAACGCAACCCGAATGCCTAAATTACCGTTGGGCCACGGTTTCGTCATGGCGGCAATAGCTTAGTGGGTCGACCGGCAAAAATCAATCTTACCAGATCAATGATGCACAGGTTTAGTAATTACATAACGTACATCAAAGTCAAAGTGAAATCGTTTATTCAATGTAAGCTTGTATAAGCACTTATTGTCATCAAAACTAAGTATAAAATTCAAATAAAAATAAACTAAAATTTTGTTTAACAATTTGAAAAAACCGGCCAAGTGCAGGTCCGACTCGCGCACGAAGGGTTTCGTACTTTATGACGCATTAAAAAAAAACTACTTACTAGATCTCGTTCAAACCAATTTTCGGTGGAAGTTTGCATGGTAATGTACAACATATATTTTTTTTAGTTTTATCATTCTCTTATTTTAGAAGTTACAGGGGGGGGACACACATTTTACCACTTTGGAAGTGTCTCTCACGTAAGCTATTCAGTTTAGAAAAAAATGATAATAAAAACCTCAATATAATTTTTGAAGACCTATCTATAGATACCCCAAACGTATGGGTTTGATGACAAAAAAAAATTTGAGTTTCAGTTCTAAGTATGGGGAACCCCCAAAAATTTTTTTTTTCTATTTTTGTGTGAAAATCTTAATGCGGTTTACAGAATACATCTACTGACCAAGTTTCAACAGTATAGTTCTTATAGTTTCGGAAAAAAGTGGCTGTGACATACGGACGGACAGACAGACAGACAGACAGACAGACAGACAGACAGACAGACAGACAGACAGACAGACAGACAGACAGACAGACAGACAGACAGACAGACAGATAGACAGACAGACAGACAGACAGACAGACAGACAGACAGACAGACAGACATGACGAATCCATAAGGGTTCCGTTTTTTGCCATTTGGCTACGGAACCCTAAAAAGACAGTGTGTAAAAAAAATCCACGAGCGGGATTCGAACCTGCACCTTATGACATGCCGGGTCAGGTGCACTGCCAACTATGCTATGGCGGCTCAATCCAACTCGCCGAAATTAATCAAGACTATCTACTTTTACTTTATAAGTCAAAGGAGCCCTATTCAATGTCGACAACTACGTCATCAACATCCGATCTCAACATTTTTACAAATATTGAAAGGTCAGTTATGAATAAAGCAGCTATATTTATGATTATTTACATATAATTTTACGCAAATATTGTTGCGAACAAATTACAATTTGAAAAAAGACAAAGTGTTTTTTGTTGTGTGATATTTATTTTCCAGCGTTGTGAGTTGTAATTGTGACAGTTCTTATTTTGGGCTCTGCATCATATTATGCTCCAGGTACTCTAGCTACCTTTACTTGCGTTGAAAAACTTCTTTTTGCTCTCATTCTTTCCAACACCACTACACTACTTATTTGTCTAACTAGGGTGTTCTTAATATATTTTTATGCTGATTCACAGAACAACAATTAAACTTTCGGCTTTTTCATAAAATACCATCTGATCAATACATTTTTTTTATATTAAAAGGAGGCAAACGAGCAGGCGGGTCACCTGATGGGAAGTAATCGCCGCCGCCCATGGGCACCCGCAAAACCAAAGTAATCGCAGATGCGTTGCCGGCCTTGAGGAAGAATTTGGATCTTGAGGAGGAAGTAAAAATTAGGAAGGGTGAGGGGTGAGAGATGGGCCTCTAGTATTTTCACTCACCAGACGAAACACAATAGCAACGAGTGCCATTGTTTCACGCCGATATTCTGTGAGAGGGTGGTTTTATGCCGGTCGAGCCGGCTCATTTCGTGCTGCAACGCAGCGTGGCTCTACCACTCAGACAGTATCACTCATTTAGCACCACCCAGAGGTCACGTGTAGGGTCTCAAGAGTAAACCTACGGATGCGAGTAACTTTACGACCTTACGTCCGAAAGAAATGAAACAGAATTAAAAATAGGCGCGTTAATGCTAATAAATGTTAATGCACTCGAAGCGGGAACTCTGCCAACAAAGGTTTTACTAGTCTTAACTTGTTTAGCTTTGCATAAAACATATGGCTCTCACAACTAGTGGACTTATCCATGTCAACTAGTTTCCGTGAGATGGATTTCACCTGCGCAAAAAAGAAAAAATTAAAATCAAAATCCTGGCAGGATCGCCATGCACTGATGGGACGACTGGGAGAGCTAATTAAACAAGTGTAGTCTTTGACGTATGATTTATTACTGAATACATGTCAGGCTAATAATGTAATTCAGGTGTAATTATAGAGTGAGGTGAGTCACACACTACAAGCAATACCTATATCTATGTTGTTTTCAGGCATCACTATGTCTGTAGGTTCCCGCTACGCTTGTCGCGTCGCTCACCGCTTACTCCTATGTTGCGACCAGACCGTAAATGTTTAAAAAAAACTTGTAAGTTTCATTATCGCGTATTCGTTATCTCATTCAAGGCGGCTACTGTGAATTTCATTTGCCATTCGATTACGTTAACGAAAACGACATTTTCAATGGCAAACCTTAACTCTCCTCGTTTATCACCAGTAGGCGCTGTTACAATGACATACAAATTCTCAAAAACACAAATGTTGAAAAAAATTCCACGAGCAGGATTTGAACCTGCACCCTTCTGACATTCCGGGTCAGGTGCTTTTCCAATTGAGCTATCGTGGTTCTAACCAGCCCGCCGAAATTATTCAACACTTTTTACTTTTGTAAGCCAAAGGCGCCCATTCAATGTCAAAAACTACCGTCATTAACATCCGATCATAATATTTTTACAAATATTAAAGATCAGTTAAGAAATAAGCAAGCTATTCTATAAAATGTTCAAAATGATTTTTAAAGCAAATTTTGTTGCGAACAAATTACAAAAACACAAATGTTGAAAAAAATTTCACGAGCAGGATTTGAACCTGCACCCTTCTGACATTCCGGGTCAGGTGCTCTTCCAATTGAGCTATCGTGGTTCTAACCAGCCCGCCGAAATTATTCAACACTTTTTACTTTTGTAAGCCAAAGGCGCCCATTCAATGTCAACAACTACCGTCATTAACATCTGATCATAATATTTTTACAAATATTAAAGATCAGTTAAGAAATAAGCAAGCTATTCTATAAAATGTTCAAAATGATTTTTAAAGCAAATTTTGTTGCGAACAAATTACAAAAACACAAATGTTGAAAAAAATTTCACGAGCAGGATTTGAACCTGCACCCTTCTGACATTCCGGGTCAGGTGCTCTTCCAATTGAGCTGTCGTGGTTCTAACCAGCCCGCCGAAATTATTCAACACTTTTTACTTTTGTAAGCCAAAGGCGCCCATTCAATGTCAACAACTACCGTCATTAACATCCGATCATAATATTTTTACAAATATTAAAGATCAGTTAAGAAATAAGCAAGCTATTCTATAAAATGTTCAAAATGATTTTTAAAGCAAATTTTGTTGCGAACAAATTACAAAAACACAAATGTTGAAAAAATTTTCAACATTTGTGTTTTTGTAATTTGTTCGCAACAAAATTTGCTTTAAAAATCATTTTGAACATTTTATACAAATTCTCGTTTTCATTAACGTAATCTTATGGTTAATAAAACTAACACTCGGCACCCTGATCGCCATTTTAGCAATTCTAGCAATAGGAGGTAAGAAAAAATACTTAACAATGCTGAGGAAAATAGATGGCCGATATCTGAAACGCTTATCGCGTCGCACGTCGCTTCCTCTTGTGTTGTAATCGGACCATTAACGTTGCCCGCGGCTAAATTAGACCACTTACATGTAACGATACGAGGCCTTATGAAGTGCTATTTAGTAACAATATGTTACATTAACATAATCAAGGAGAAATTTGGCTTTATCTTGCTTTTTATCTTGAAAATGTTCAGCCTTTTAAGTAACCTAAGATGAAAGGAGTTTCATCTCACCTTTTCGAATAAGAAGCTACGATACTTATTTTGTGAAAGATGAAAGAGTAGTAATTACGAGTGAAGTACTAAACGGCAGGTGGAATTTGAAACCAAAAAGGTTTTTTTTTATAAAAACAAAAGATTTGATGTAATTGCAATTTTATCAAATAATTGTGTAAGTGTTCTTGTTAGCAATACTGATTAGCTATATTAAATTAACTGTACATAATTAATATGGCACTCAATGTTTAGAATTTAAAAAAGAAACGAGGTTACCCTAATAACCTGTCATACTGGATGAGATTAAAAATGGATTAAAGATGGATGAGCTAAAAAATTGTTACTTACTTGATCGTAGTAACATATCGTGTGTAACGATCGTAAAGAACGGTTATTGAGGGAAGGTCTATAGCAGATATAAGTTTATAGACTGAACGAAAACCATATGTAAGGGATTTAAACTAAAATATCTACGTATGACCATCGTTGAGACCAAAGATCAGTTAAAGCGACCCAAAATATTGTTATTTTCATATTCCTCATTTATGAATAGGGTAATCTGGGATCATCGCTTCTCAGGGGTCTTAGTGAAAAAACAAGTTCATTTTCTTTAAAAAAAAGGGCCTGCTCACATAAATAGCTGTACCCACTTTCCATCAGGCGGCCAAATAAATTGTAAATAAAAGTGGGATATACCGAGAAATCGTTGAGAACCCTCATTATAAATTCAAAGGCGGCTCAATTGGAACCATTTTAAATCTTTTTTTTACGGCTTAGAAGCATTTGGCGGTGCGCATTTAATTTTGTAAACGTTTTTCCTGTTTTTTTTAAATATGTGTCCTCACGTACACTATACCTATACCTTTAAAGGATATGGTAAGCGCTTCTACATACTTAAATCATTATCATCATTATCAGGCACCGTGCTTCAGAAGATACGTATAACCACCAATACCCGTAATGGGCCCGCGTGGTATGACCCGTTCACCCTATCGATCCGTATTTCAATTTTAATTTTTATTCTCAATTTGTTTTTTAATTTAATTTTCAATGATTTTAATTTTAATTTTATTTTCAATTATAATTTATTTATTTCTTAATTGTATTTAAAGTTAATTTGTTTCATATATTAGGTTAATGCTTTATTAGCTTTTATTAGCTTTAGATTGGTACATGCTGTGGCTTCCTTTAAGTAAATTTTGTGTCTACTGCTGTCTAGGCCTCTCGAAGTTAACGACTCTGAGCATGATCTGTGAATACTCACAACTAAGTCTTGTCAGTCACCATTCAAAGATCTTTGCTCCACCTAGTCTAAAGGGGTCATACACTACGAACATGAACCTTAAAATACCTTAGAAAACCTTTCTCTATCATTTACCAACAGCAAAAACTGCATTTTAATTACAGTTAGGACCAATAGGCAAACATGCCTGCGTACACGTAAACTCGAGATATTTTAATTAAGTCACCCATCTGATGATTTGCTTAACTATCAAGATCGCATCCCGAACAAGCCACTACGCCATCGAACTCCTTAAGTGAGAGAGAGATGGACATATATTTTAATATGGCTTCAAAACATTGTAGCGATATATTAATACGTTTCATAAGGAAGGAA
Source organism: Eudonia mercurella (assembly GCA_963082485.1). Taxonomy (NCBI): domain Eukaryota; kingdom Metazoa; phylum Arthropoda; class Insecta; order Lepidoptera; family Crambidae; genus Eudonia; species Eudonia mercurella. The sequence continues at coordinate 16,897,159 of OY720036.1, forward strand.
AAAAGGAAATTATTACAGTTTTTTTGTTGATTTCCGTTGATTTTCCAAGCAAAACGTAATGAAATGGAAATAGCAATAAAATATTATGTCGTTAATCATATCTATCGCTATATCGTTACGGAAATGGAACACCATGTTTGTCTAGTAGGTATCTAAGTTAATCTAGATTTGTGTACAACTCTACTCTCAATAAAAATATATTTTCTTTTACAAATTTTATGTATCTATTAGGCAAGTGGGTAGGTATCTTATATCACTTACCAAATTAGCGTTGCAAAAATCTATGGTCTATGTAAAGCTTTAATTTTTTTAATATTAAAAAAAAAAACACAAATGTTGAAAAAATTTCCACGAGCAGGATTTGAACCTGCACCCTTCTGACATACCGGGTCAGGTGCTCCTCCAATTGAGCTATCGTAGTTCTTACCAGCCCGCCGAAATTATTCAACACTATTTACTTTTTACTTTGAAAGCCAAAGGCGCCCATTCATTCATTTTTCAACATTTGTGTTGTTGTAATTTGTTTCGCAACAAAATTTGCGTTAAAATTATTTAAACATTTTTTAATATTAGTTTATTTAGATTTTCTATAGACTATCAAGTTACCTGCCGGGCGCTTTTTGATAAAAGACTGCATCCAATTCGGTGTAGTACTCGTATCACCATTATTTGTGAAAAACTTTACACAGTGAACTTTTTTATAAATGAAATCACCCCACTTTAACTTTAGTATAAGCAGCAATTAATACTTTACACAAATAAGAACTACGGTCATTATTGTTCCTTCAAAAGAAAATCACCTTTCGCTGACTGAGAATAAAATACAATTCATCTTACTCGAAAATAGTCGACTCACCAACCGTTAAAGGAATTACTGGTTATTAGATGTCTTAACGGTTAACTTTTGTATTAGATTCGTAATAAAGTATCATTTGTTATTTTACTACCGCCATTTGTCTTATTTAGTACAACAGATTAGTTACAAAGAGAAAACATTCGCTTTAATATTGTTTGGATTACAAACTTTTTTGAAAGAAAGATAGAAAGTAAAAATAATATTTTACACAAGTTCTGAAACCTTTTTTATAATTTCGGTACAGGTAAGCACTTGGCTGGAAGATTTAAGCACACTTTACCCAGAACCCTGAACTACGAAGGCATTTGTTATCTTATCTCTATCTGTCGGAACACAACAATGATACTAACATTGCCAAAGGAAAACGTTTTATGTCCATACCAAAAACTCACTCTAAAATTATTTGATTTATAACATTACTAGCGCCCCCTCGCGACTTCGTCAGCTTGAAAACCGGGTCCAATTCTATGCATGTATTATACATATAAACTTTCGTCTTGAATCACTATATCTAAAAAAAAATCGCATCAAAATCCGTTGCGTAGTGTTTAAGATCTAAGCATATATGCTTTGCTATTGACATACAGTGGGAAGCGACTTTGTTTTATACTATGTAGCGATGATGATACAACATATGTACCTATGATAACATATAATGTACATCTATACACCTAGGTTTAGTATAATGTTGGTATTATGGATTAGTAAGTCCAATTATGTTAAGCTTGAATGTAATAATAACATAAATTAATAGGTAGTGAGTGTAGGTTTACCGTTGGTTTGTTCATTAATCTGTTAACAACATAACCTACGTACACACGGCGGCAGATCAACCTATCCAAACCTGTCAAGTTTCTCCGATTAATATTGATCCTTATAACCAAACAATAAAGTTCAAAATTGATTGTAGAAATTTGACAGTTTTGGGTAGGTTGAAATGCCGCCGACTGTACTTGCAGCTACGTTTCGTTTTGCATTGTTTGCATTGCATTGTCGAGTTTGAAATAATTATCTTTAGGGGTTATAGAGAATTTAATTATCTTTTAATAAATGCATTTTTTTATATAAGATATTTTATATAATTGAAAAGATAGATATATGGATAAGACAGATAGGATAGATATTTTATTTCTTTGCAACAAAACATGTACACAAATTAAACATAATACAATAATAAAAAAGCAATTAAATATACAACTATCACAAATATTGGTTAAATTGTGTACCGTAGCGATGCGAAAAGGTGAAAACTCAGATAACACGTTTTGTCTCGGCATTGACACGAACCTCGTAATTACTATTAATAATATCCTATTTGTTAGTAAATAAATAAATTAAAAAAAATATATTGCGCCCTTATTATATAATTTTGATTGCTAAGTGATTACTTTATTAAAGTATTCACGGAAAACGGATAGATCTCCATAAAGTCCTTAAGACACCTACAGTAGGTAAAATAACAACAGCATTGGGATAACAGTAACAATAATCTAGACACGCGGTAGCGTGTCAAGCCAAGTTCAAGCTAACAGAACTGGCGAGCACCACCGTGTGTAAAATTACACGAACCATTTGGAGCCATTTTTGACCCCCTATCAGTTTTTTTTTTTATAAAGTTTCCATTGGACAGAATTATTTTTAAAAATGGGCTTGGCAAAGTTCCTTGTTCGAAGTCTTGCCAAGGGTTGATGACAGAAGAGATTGTTCTGGTATATATTAATAGGGGAGGTTTTTACAAAATGTTTTTGGCATTTATATTACATATCAAACGTTTAAGTTATCTTCAGCTATCTCTAAGTAATCTACAGTGATAATTAAATTAAAAATACAACCGAACAAAGAAATTGCTGCAAAATTATTTGCAGTAAGCAAATAATTCGAAATGTCATTATAAAATAGTATGCTAAGTAAACGCGAGTAGATCTACACAAAATAATTTAAATACTTTATACCAGAAGGTACTATGAAAGAAACAAACGCATACACTTCACAAAATTCTCAGTTGCGGTTTCTTAGAACTGCAAATATCCTATTCCTCTATCCGGTCCTATTTGTAGTAGCAATATTATAAACACAGTAAAGAGTGAGTATTATATGTAGAACCTAAGCCACGTCGAATAAATGCTGTCACTTTGTCCACTATGACTAGGAGAACTACACTAACAATAAACTAAGCAAAATTTCCGTAGAATCGTCGTAGCAGAGTGTCAAAACTGTGTGTGTATTAAATTAGGTGTAGAACCTAATTCAAATTATACTACGACCAATAAATGCTTTGACTTTGACTACGACAACTAGATGTGCTACGAGAACTACTACTAAGATACTACGCAAGAGCGTAGCGGATCTGTAGCGTCAAATTTAGCGATCTGTTTGCTGATCTTCTTCGCTGTAGTACGAAGATGTTACAAAATATCTTAAAAGCATTGCCATTGTCCAATTCTTACTCCTATTGTTCGTAGCAATGTTATAGTATATACCATTAGATAAAGTGTGAAACCTAAGCCAATTAATGATACGCTGTATTAATGCTTTGACTATAAGTACTAGATATACTCCAAGAACTAGACTACAATCAAACCAAAAAACAATATAGTAGAAAGAAAAACTACCAAATACTGCGGCGACACAATACCTGTACATAATTAAGAGCACCGTTTAATTTTCTAAGCAATGCATAATTCAGAGTTCTCCCTTTGTAATATTAATCTCGTAAGCAGCGAAGCCGGCGACTCGCGTCGACACGCTGGCACATTTCAATACGAAGACATAATTAATTAATTTCCTGTCGCACGTCCCATCTTAGAGCGTATTTCGATTTGTGTCAGCGGTGTTTAGAATTATTCCTCCATTCGCCTATATGTGCTGTGTAGTTTATTTACCTACATGAAAACTATTTAGTGGATGTGCTAACGAGTCGTGTGGAGTGAAATTGTTGGGAAACAACTAGTATTGCATTGACGTGTCGTTCAACGTTGAAGTCAAGGTATTTTTTTATTCAAAAAACCAAAGCTTATGTTCTTTTGAATCGTTCAAAAATTTTTTTACCTACTACCTATTTATGATGTCAAGGACATTAGTCTAATTGTCGGATTTGTTGCAAAGTGTTAATTTTCATACTTTAAGATCTTGTAAAAATAAGGTAAGCTTACATTATTTTTTGGAAAAAAAATACAACAAATTATTTGTGCGTGAAGCGGAACGCACCCGATTAAAAATAGATGACGGTTACGTGTTACGAATTAATATTGGAGACCTCAAACATCTTTCTAGGTAATGGCACGAAAGTCAATGAACTTTGAGTTAGGTAATTACCAATAACACGTATATCATCATCATCGTCATCATCATAATCATGATCATCATCATCATCAGCCTATACTAGTCCACTGTTAACATGTATATGGCATCTTTGAAATCTATTTGATCGAACTTTCCATGAGCTTCTAATATACTTTAAGTACATTTTCTTTATTTTATTTATCGTGTAATCTTCCACTTCTGGGTAAAGATCTTCCCATTTTCTTATATCTATCTAGATCTAGAATAAAGATAGATTTAAAAATTGTAAATTATAACTTTTAATTGAGCGGGATTCGAACCCGCACCCCATGACAGTCCGGGTCAGGTGCAACCAACTGCTGCCAACTATGCTATCGTGGCTCAATCTAACTCGCTGAAATTAATCAACACTATCTACTTTTACTTTATAAGCCAAAGAAGCCCTATTCAATGTCGAACTACGTCATTAACATCCGATCTTAAGGGGGTGCAGCGCGGACGCAAAATTGCGAGTTTCAAGTTTCTTTATGATAGCGAGCGAGCGGCGCGTGGCAGTGGTGTGACAACGGCGCACGACTACGAATACGCACGCACACTAATATCTGTAAAGTGTAGGCTGGTGATTTAATTAGAGCAATGTTTAGTTTCGTAAAATCATAGGCGTTTGGGTAAAAAATAATAAGTCTTAATATTTTCACATTCATATTTTTTAATTGAAAAATAAGACAACAGTGGCCTGCGGAATATCAATACAAACATTTTGATGTCGGATCGTTGTTTCATTTGTGCTATATTTACAAAGTTTCTAAAGAAATAAGTTTTTAGATATCATTATTATACGTATTGTTTATGCAGTTTCTGGGTATTTGTTTCAAATTACAAGACAACCATGGCCTTGTGAAAGGATCAAGCTAACCTACACTTGTCATTTTAATGTAAATGACCTATTCAGAGCCTAACACCAGTGACTTGAAAACACGTAAATTTTCAAATTCCGCGCGGCACCCCCTTAATATTTTACAAATATTGAAATATCAGCTAAAAATTAGGCAAGCTATGTTTATAATTATTTACATATAAATTTACGCAAATATTGTTGCAAACAAATTACAATTTGAAAAAAGTTAAAGTGTTGAAAAATTCCACGAGCGGGATTCGAATCCGCACCCCATGACATAACGGGTCAGGTGCACCTGGTCAGATGCAGGGTCCTGCATGTGGAATTTTTTGAACACTTTGTCTTTTTTTCGAATTGTATTTTGTTCGCAACAGTATTTGCGTAAAATTATATGTAAATAATCGTACTATATATATAGGTATGTAATTCTTCTATAATTGTATGTCACTGAACTCCTTGTGTGTTTTAGTGGGTCTCTCGATGGTTTTGATTCACAATAGGACCCAGTTTGTGGCGCTGCAATAGGGGTTGATCATAGAATACGGGTGTTCTAAAAAGTGGGCCACTAGTAATATCATAATGTTCATTGTCCCATAAAGTATATTCCATATTCCATAAAGTTTACGAGAAATGAACTTTTACGAATCTACTCACGTTTATTTTACATATTAATTTGATTTAATGTTTATCCTGACGTTTCAAACCTTTTGCAGGGTCCGTGGTCACAGGAAGACTGAGGTGTTGGTCGTCTCATAACTAGTTAGTAGCTTGTAAACCGTCATTTTATTTTAATCACGTGCGTTCCATTTCATGCAGAAAGTGCTTATAGTATCTTTTGGTCTGGCAGTATGTTGTTGAGGCTGGGATTTAATAGTTTGTATCTTGAGTCTCAAACACATCAACCAACGTCACCATACTCATAAAACCGAGTTTAATACCAAGCACAATTCTATAGAATCCTGAATCGCGCTAACAAACTGTCTGCGCACTTCCTTTAAACACCGAGATCCCCGGGCAATAACATCGACTCGGTGGAAGATCCTTTGTTATGGAGCATAAACGCTTTGTACAAATATTTGTAAGTACAGTCCTTGTTGTTAAACTAATATTATGCTTTGTGTTACAAGTATAGAGTATGCATTCGAGATACGGTCTTTTTAAGTTAAGACAAACAGTAGATACCTTGATGTTAAAATTAACCACTTTTTACAAATCTAAGAAGTACAAGTCTTTACAAGTGAATAGCCTATATACTGACCCAGTGCTGGTGAAAGATTTTACTATGAAAAGACATAAGGGTAAAATAAGCGCGTTAAGTTAAATAAGCCCGTACTAATGGATTCCATGCCATTTTACGCATTAGAATTGCCTCTCTGATGCACAGAGTAAGGTGCAGCCCCAATGGCATCCTGATCGCATTAACAGATAAACCGGATTGCCCTATTTGGAGGCACTAGGATACTGCCCACGCCAACGTAAATTTAAAAAAAAAACAATGTAATAGTAACATAAATAATAAGTTTTATTTGTTACTAACACAATTTTATAGGGTACTCCTGAAATAAAAGTTAAATTAAAAATTAAACACGAGTAATTTTGTTAAAAATATTTCAATTTTAATGGAAGTAAAGTGTACCGAAACTTTATTCCTGACTGTACATGTTTGTTAGGTACAGGAAAAGCGCTGGTGTCAACTGGGTCTTTATATAGTCGAGATCAACAATATAATAATACATACCTACATACATACATACATACATAAATGGTTTATGACATTTATTCTCATTAAGAATTACAAATAAATTCACTTATGTACATGAGGAAAACACAATCATTACATTTTTAGAGAAATCACACTAATATTATAAATGCGATAGTTTGTGTGCATGTGTGTATATTTGTTGCTTCTTCACGCTGCAACGGATGGATGGATTTGGATGAAATTCGGCATACAGATAGTTTATAAACTGGATTAACGCTATCCACTATAGGATAAAAATGTATCCTAATTTTATCCTGATATTACCACGGGAACGGCAACCACGCAGGTGAAACTGCGGGCGGCCGCTAGTACGTACTACGTACATAAAGACGGTAGTTCTGTTACAAATCACACAATTTTACTAAGATGTCATCAAACACGTTCTCAGGTGATGTACAAACTACGATACCACAGATGTACTACTAACTAACTACGCTTACTGCGTTTACTAGATGCGGCCTATAATTTGAAGATCATCATCATCATCATCATCATCTCAGCCAAAAAGACGTCCACTGCTGGACCAAGGCCTCCCTCAAGGATAAATAATTTTGAGGGGAATTTGCCATAATCGCCACGCTTGGCAGGCGGGTTGGCGATCGCAGTAAGGTGAGAATAATCACAGAGAGACGCTGCTGCCCATCCTCTGGAATGGTCCCATAGTCGCCTTCTACGACACCCACGGAAAGATATGGGGTGTTGCAATTCTTTACCCCCGGCACCACACGGGTATAATTTGAAGATAATATTTTGGAATTATTATTATTTTACAATATTTAAATTAAACTTATATATGTTTTCGTTTTAATAAAAAATGAGTTAGTACTATCATTATTATCTCCTTTATTTATTTTTCCACATATTAATTTACATTTTTAAATATTTTCTAAAAACAAAACAAACAAAACATTTAAAAATATAAAAATCGGCATCGGTACCAGGGTCCAAGCTACCGGCGGTTAGGGCTCCAGAGACAGGAACCTCCTCATAATGCGTGCCGTATTCGAGTAGAACTGCCTTCTGAATCAGGCCCTTCATCCAGCCGCCTAACAAGAGCCTCATGAGATGTTGATCGAGGCTCTCGGCCATCATATTATTATTATTTTGAAAGGTTTTTTTTTTGTAAATTTAAACTGAGACTAGATTTGAGGCAAAAATTAAGTTAAGAAATTTGAAATGATGAAGTGCTTTAAACGTCTTTTATGTGTTATTATTGATTGAGTTTCTTTAATATCTTTGAGAAGCCTATTATAAATTTGTGCGCCTTCAAACAAAATATTCCTTTTGTCATAGTTGTTTCTTAGTGGCCACAATACTAAATCATTTACATTTCTTTGTTGAAATTTTTGTATTTGTTTCTTTTTGTAAAGCTTATTTGTGTAAGTAAATTTTTAGTTAAAATTTTAATAATATATACATGTATGTTTGCGTAACGTTCAGAATTTCTTTCTTTATATATTCTTCCGGTAGGTGTTACGTAACTATATTGAAATAGGACATTTATTAGTTAGTTTTGCGCTCTTTGTATTAAGTTAATGTTTGATTTTGCAGCTGAGCCCCAGATCTCGATCAGGTAGTCAGTGCGAGGTTTAATAAGAGAATTGTAAATGAAGTATCGCACTCCACGTGGAAGACATCGAGAGATGCATCTTAAGGCACCAGTTAAAGATGATAATTTAGCTTTATTTTTTTCAATATGAGACATACATACTCTTACGTCCCAAAAAGGGATAAACAGAGCATTGAAATTAGCAGTTTTGAGTATACTCGCCTTTGGTAATCCGATGCCACAATAAGCATAAGTAGGGTTCCGTTGTGGAATAGACAACAGCAGTGATAGGTTGCTAGCCGATCGCCTGATGAGCGAGCAACTTGGAAACCTTGTCCCTTAGTTGGCTCTTACGACATAAGCAGCATCTTAATAATAACTAGGGGTTACCTAGTAGTTGAAATTCGACCGTAATTTTATTAAGGCTGCACGGATTCTATCCTATGCAATGAAAAATTAAAAAGATAGAATGTGAGTTTGGATTGACATTGACAGATCTCGGCCGCTCCTCTTCCATTTTTGAAATTTTTTAGTATTTAGAGCATTTAAGCGCGTGTGTCAAATACATGTAGTGTGTGTAATGTTTGTTTTATTGATTTAATGTATTTTTTATGCATAATATACATAACGTTCTGCAATCCTTCTCTATATAAACTATAAGTGTGCGAAATTTCATACTCCTCCGTCCGCGCAAATTCCGTAAAAAGGGGTACAAAGTTTTTGCTTCACGTATTAATGTATAGATAATGCACATATACCTAGTCAAAGTAAACTCTGTCAACTTATGTTCCACGGCAACCTTCAATACGATATGAAACGACAGGGTCATATACTATTGAGATATTCTTTAACTTGAGTCTACATGTATAGTCCCTTTGAACTGTCACAAAATAAGGAGGCCTCAAGCACTCAAGCAACACACGCAGGACACGGATCTCGGAACAGCTCGGAACAATCCGAGCGCTGCTGTTGCGAGATTTCGTGCTCGTGAGTAGGTTGCCTATGTGTGAGTTTTTTATATCTAACGGGTAAGCACTTGGTATTCTTCTCACCTGATATTAGATGATAAGGTGGAAGTGCACTTTACCTGAAATCCTCAACTACTGAGGCACTGGCTATCTTATCTCTAGCTGCCGGAACACAACAACGCTACAAAGATTGATGTTATGGCAACAAAATATATTTAGATAAGATGGTGGTAGCTAGGCAAGCGGACAAACAAGCCCTACCACCAACCAAACCGAGTACACAAACATGTACCCCTTCGATACTCGAGCCTTCTGCAGTCTCCTTATTTTGTGGTCCTGTTCTAGTGTGAATCATATAGAGTACAGAAATGTGTAGTGGCATCGGAAATGATGATTCTTTGTGTATGCTGGAACATCCACAAGCCTATTACAAACCAGTTTGATGTCGACAGCAAACAATACGGGCCCGACGCATCAGCATTTGTGGTTCTAATTAACGCTCTGTCGCGTAGCTGCCACTGGAATTGATGATTCATTAATTACTTCTCAGAAAATTGGGGAAGCGAAATATCGTGGCTATTGTAAAATAAGACTTAGGGTATTGGCACCAGCGATCCACAGGGACCAGTGATCGACATTATTTCGTGTAATCATTAAAAAAAAGGTGTCAGCAACTGATTTTAGTCTTCAATTTTAATTGAATACAGACCACCTTTTGGCAGTTAAAGTTACTCACGTCCGCAGGTTTACCCTTGAGACCCTACACGTGACCCCTGGGTATTGCTAAATGAGTGACACTGTCTGAGTGGTAGAGCCACGCTTCGTTGCAGCACGAAATGGGCTGGCTCGCCCGGCGTAATACCGCCCTCTCACAGAATATCGGCGTGAAACAATGGCACTGTTGTGTTTCGTCTGGTGAGTGAAAGTACCGGAGGTTCATCTCTCACCCCTCCCCCCTCCCAATTCCTACTTCCTCCTCAAGATCCAACTCCTTCCTCAAGGCCGGCAACGCATCTGCGATTACTTTGGTTTTGCGGGTGTCCATGGGCGGCGGCGATTACTTTCCATCAAGTGGCCCGCCTGCTCGTTTGCCTCCTTTTAATATAAAAAAAACCTGCTTCCTAGATATTATCCTGTGAAAAATCTACGATATTTTTTGCGACGACAACTGTGTCAAACACTGGGCTTAAAGTGTCGAGTACTGGTGCCATTTAATTAGCACATGGTCTTACGAGTACTGATTCTAATCATTGAGAAGCCGAAGTACCTACTCGTATAAGCGGGTATATATTTATTTTAGTCAGCAAAACATAAGCTTGCTACAAATGAACAAAAATGTCAAAATGTTTAAATTTTTATTCCTTTAACCTGTAAACAAGCTCTCTATTTATAAAGAAAAATATATCGATTCAAAGGTTGTCAAGTGGAGATTTACTTTTGTGATAATCTTTGGTAATACTTTTATCTTATTTTTTTTATCTTTTCTTTGTCAAAAGTATTTTATGGTGTACAATAAAATATTCTATATCTTTTTAATAAACAATTTAATTATTAAAAAAGCTCTTTTGTAATAAAACATTTTCTTTTCCGAAATTGATGGAATATAAATGGCAACCAACTTCAATGGCAAAATTGTGTAAAAAGAAATCAAAATAACATTCCATCAAAGTATCGAAAACAGGGCTATTAAAAAGCATTCAAGCTAAGATAAATAAATATATAAAAAAATCATTGTATGTGCATTGGCAACTATGACCCGTTCTCCACTGCCATCGAGAACAGTTCCATGTCAGCACAATATTTCAAAAAGTCATCCTCGCATATACTATTTTAATTTAAAATTCTAAAACGTACGCGTCAAATGTTGTACATTCAAATTAATTAGTAATTCGGAAAGAACACTTAAATAATTTACGAAGTGCGGTAGGTACCTGCACTCTCCCTTATACCGGGTCAGATGCACTACCAATATTATTGTTGACTCTGTTCGGCTATTGCAAATTTATCAACACTAACTACAAGCAGTTCAACGTTATCTTACGTCACCAAAATCCTATCTTATATTACAATTTTCAAACATTTTCAATATCAAGAGACATTTCTTTTTCCCTTTAGCTGATGGTTTTGTGCGATTAGCACATTTAGCCAGTGTCAAAGTAAATTTTCTTACAAGTAATACATAAATAAACAATATTTCCTTCCTGTACGATGATGATAAATGATAATAGAAATGAGAAGTGAGAAATGATATCTCGAGATCTCAGTAAAGATGCGGGGCTTTACTAAGTCCTCGGGCGGACTTCTTGAGAGAATTTGAAAAGTGACGTTGCACTATTTTGTTTCGTTTGCCAACACTCATGCACACTCACGAACACTTTACGGTTAATAATCCACCATTATTTCACATTAATATTCGACATAACACAAATTTTAGAAAATAAAACAAAACCGCAGACATGTCTCTTCACTTTCCCGCCAAGAAGTCTAAGAGACACTATATCATCACCAGCTCATTTCATACCCTTACAGCTGGGGCACAAGTCTCCCCTATGAATGGGTAGGGACAACGGGTCATAAACAACCCACGCGAGTCTAGTGCGAATGGGTGGATTTTAACGACTGCTAATGCAGCCGGGAGCAACGGCTTTACGTGCCTTCCAAAGCACGAAGGAGCTCAAGATGGTATACTGATCACCCATCCTATGACCGTCCTTTGCGAAAGTTGACCTTAGCAATCGCAGCTCTTGAGCTTAATGGTCACTAAAAGATAGTATTTTTCAATACTACAAGAATAACTACAAAAAAAAAATTGAATTCAGGATAGGTCCTGAAACTTGTACCAACTGCCTGTATAGTATATATTATGCTCCGAACCATACAATGTCCGTACAAAAAGGCCCATTAAACACAGTCACTATACCGAATCGCGCGGCGTCGGTATGTGAGAACCTAATTAACACATCTGCCCTTAAACTGAGCCGTGAATCATTAATCACTTGTTGGAGAGTTAATCAGACTGTCTCCGAGAGCTGAGGCCCACTTGTGAGCGTCTTACCGAATTAAGAATAAAGGAATTGTTTCACGAGTCCAAAGAAAAGGAGGCTTGAATCTCTTTGATGGAATGCCAGCATTGTTTTTATTGACAATTTTTTTTTTTAGGAAACTCAATGCTTTCTTAAAACCTGAATTGGTTGTAAATTCAGTAGTTGTTTATACAGTAAACTAAATTTGTGTGTTTTAATCTTTACTTGTTTTTTTTATATTTTGGGCGTCAATAAGTCGGTCTGCCTGAGAAGGCACAAATTCGTATCAAAAAGCAAATCCAGTCTTTGCAACGGAAAATACGAAACACGCGCCTAGCAATTGAACCCAGGACCTCAGGACTCGGCCACCAAGACGTTCCTACGCCCATTGACGCAATCTAAATTTAAATACGTTCGTAATAATTGTAACAAAAGACAGTCATGTAACAGGTTTCCAAACAGACAATTGCAAGCCACAACAAAAGACGAGCGATAATTGTATTCTCCGCCGACACAGAGCTGTGCAAATTTTCCGTATATTCATCGTCTTCAAATAAATCTCCAAACTCAGAGAAAGCACACATTAGCTGGTTTTACAGCATGTTCTCAGTATTGTTCCACTAAGGTTAATCCTACACTTATTACTCGGGGACAAAGCGAAGCTACCGCGAGGAGGTGCCACAAGTAATTTCGTTGAGATAAACTTTGTCATAGCTTTATTTCTTTCTATTGTAGCATTTCTAACCCTTTGTGATGGGCCCATTGTTACCTTTGTGAGGGGTTTATGATGTGCAACTTTTGTCGCCTTTGCGCGGGAAGTGTGAAGATTGTGGAACGGTGGTAGTCAGTTATTTTCTATACGAAAATCTGATGTTAAATGCAATTACATTATTAATTTCACACTTTTATAACCTTTTTTTTTAGATAGTGTGATTTGTGTAGGTCAAAAATAGAAGAAAAAGACAATTAATCATACACTGTCTTGTATCGATTAATCGACAATACTTAAAATTAAAATAATTAGTAGTAGCATTGTTTTAACCTACTACGACGTAAAATCTTTGTTTTACGCCCAATTAATTATATACCTATTGATAAAGATGGACGACAAGTAGATGCAATATCAATAATTAACAGCAAATAAAATGTTTTTTTAACACTACAGTCTTACCGAAATTAAGCTCCAAGCCTATGGCTCGGAACTCGTGAACTAGAGTTAAAAAATCTGAAAGGACAGTTGACTCGTCACTTCCTAAGGTTCCATCATCCAGATACCAAACGTTAAATTTTGAATTTAGCTGTTCGATGACCGGGTAGATGGCGAGACTAAAAACGGCTGGGCCCAGAGGGTCGCCCTGTTGGCATCCGACGGCAGATGAAAGTAAGTGGTTCTTTTAAAACAGTTTTGATGACTCTCTGTAACACTGCAATAAGAATGGTAATACTGCAGGGATCTTTAATTTTGTTTGTGCCAACATCTCGGCCCTGTTGACGGAGTTGAAGGCATTTCTAACATAGGTAATCTTTTAATAACACCTCACCGCCTTTATTAATTAAAAACCATGCGCCTTAGACACAAAGTTAAAAATCTATTGATTGTGGAAATTTGACAGTATGCAGTAGTGTGATATGCTCGCGTGTGTACGAACGCTACTTGCGTTTATTTTACATAATATTATTCAGCCTAGAGTTTAGAATCTTTTACTAAGTTCGTGATCACAAAGGGACTGAGTGAGTACTAACGCAGTCACAACCTAGTAAAGGGTTTACTATCTATCAATACTCTAAAAAGGAAATTTCACTTCACATGAGACATTTTTCTTGACCAGAATAATTAATGACGTCATAAATTTAGTTTTTTCCAACGTTATAATTGTTTTTCTGTATAATCCTACCTTAATTATAACATCTATTTTAGTTAAGTTAAAACTAAACGAAAAATTTTATGGCGACGCTCACACAAAAGTAATTAGCTTTTGTGTTTTAAAATTTCAAGTAAATTAACGTTACTCAAACTAATTGCCCACCTGCCTTAATAAAAACATGGACCCGGGGTTTTAACGAAGATTAATTGTTTCCCGGCCAAATTGTTTTCTAATTAGTCATTTGAACGCTATTCTGATAGGCCATTTTTTTTTTGTTTAAAATTCTATTTTTGGCTTTGCCGGTGGTTTTAGGGATCTTTAATATAACCAGCAGCAATATTTTTTACGTGTCTTGTAGCTGGCAAACAAATGAGCGGTCTGCTAGGGCTTTGATTCTGCTATTTCAAAACGTCCACAGACGTGTCTCAGTGGTCTGATTTTAACAGTGACGACGATCCCTTTACCGTCATTGAACGTGAAAATAAGAAAAAAAAGAACCTTTTACTGACATTGTATAAATAAAATATCATTAAGGTTCTTGACAGAGTAGTTTTTATAGCATTGTGTTGTTAAAATAATAGTGAATTATTTATAAAACGTTAAGTGTTTACGTAGGGCGTCTGCACGAGCACGAACGCGAGGGTCTTGTGACGCGACGAGCGGTTTTCTAGTTATTTTGGCGTATACTACGGCAGGCATAGTCAATGATGATAGGAAAAACGCAATGTACTAGAAATTTGTTTGTTTTGTTGTCATGGAAACCATTGATATATATTTAACTCAATGATGGAATTGTCAAAGCGGTATGAAGTTCACCGGGTCAGCTATAATAGTATTGTATAAAATCAAAGCGTCTCAGTTAAGCGGTAAGCTTGTAGATAGAAAATAAATCAAAAACGTTACCCAAGTTCTTTCTCGATTATAAACTGCAATGTATGTACCTGCAACAAAATTGAATCACGTTAAGATATTGTTAAAGAAATGAATAATAAAAAAAAGAAGCAAATTGTTTCACATATATTATTATCAACATTATCAACCTATAAACGTCTCCTGAATAAAAATGGCATTCTATTAAGATAACAAATAAAACTTGTTTTGCTATTGTGTTTGCATATTTGTTTTGAGCTTAGTAATTTTATTTTATTTAACTTATATTAATTTTTATTTAACTTAATTATGTTACCAAACTTTGTTTAACCTAATATAAATTGCTTTTGCTTTTGCTTTTGTTATTTGGTAGGTTAAAGGTAAATGTTGCGAACTTTTGTAATTGGGCACAGATATACCTTGTTAATTGTAATTGAGCCTTAAATAAAAATAAAAATAAAAAATATAAAAAAACACTTTATAGTCCACAATTACCTATACTAATATGGATATTAATAAAAGTAGCAAGTTAAAAGCAAAGTAAATAAGCCATTAAATCAAATATTGTCTTACATGATTAGATATTAGTAATTTCAATTTATTCAGTAGATAATAATTTTATGTAAAAAAAAAGGAAAGTAAAGCCTACATACTAGCCCCCCAGTGGGGTGGGATAGCATAAAGGGGATAGTCAATACAATTGATGGGTATTGTTCTAATTACCAGGCATGCTCAATGCGGCATTGAACCCAAGATCTTTGGATAACGGGCCGACCCCGCTTTGCCATTCAGCCGCCGAGGTGTTGTTGTAGGCAACATAAAATGAATGCTTCTTAGTTGTTGCGCATATTCATAATTATTGATATTTATTGTAAAGCACAGGAAAATAATCTATATTAAGTATTTAAATTTCTTATTTTATAACTTACTAGCTGTGCCCTGCGGTTTCACCCGCGTTAATTAGCGACTGTTCCACTCCTATTAGTCATAGCGTGATGTAATATAGCCTATAGCCTTCCTCAATAAATGGACTATTTAACACAAAAAGAATTTTTCAATTCAAACCAGTAGTTCCTGAGATTAGCGCGTTCAAACAAACAAACAAACAAACAAACTCTTCAGCTTTATAATATTAGTAAGTAAAAGTATAGATTAGTATAGATAAAATATTTGAAAACTGGTAAGTATTGCCTGATCAACTTAAAACCTAATAATAGGGAATTTGTTAACTGGATATGAATTAGCGCACATTTCAGTTGTAAAAGAAAATAAAGGAAACATACATATATAATGTAAATTATTATTTCATAGACACCACTAAATGACTCGGGATTGTAATTAGGTATGTTTTTATTGTCTATGACTCTTCGATAATAGCGCAAGTGTGCTCAAATATCAAACACTCGAAGATAAGACATTAAAAAAACACGGTAATACTAGAGCCTGACCGAAGAGTATCATTGTAACGTAATATTTGCTATTCGCGGCGAGCGGCGAGCGGCGACTGACCATGCGAATGCTCGCAACGAACATGTTACGTTACAGCAATATGCTCCGGTCAGTCTCCACCATAACGTTACACACACTAGATTATACTTTAAAAAATAACGCTCGTAAAAACTACTCCCAAAAGGCAAATGGAAGTGGATCAGTACAAACGAACAACGACAGGTCATCGCAAACAAATCCGTAAGATTAACAATCCTGCTAATTTACGCGGCTTTATTTGATGGACCATATATCCGGCATATCCATTTTATTAGGCAATAGAATGGCCAGCGGCACTTTAGGGTTCAGTAAAAACGTATGTGACGTCATTTTTAGTGCTCATTTGTTTGTTTGACCGGCGATCAGGGACCCTTAAAGCAGTATTGTAGCGGGGTTGCTGCAGTTGCTTTTTATTCCTTACAAGTAAGTACTTAGCCTTCATCTTACAGAATGTTAAGTGATAGTTAGGCCGAAGTTGGAAGCTCACTCCACCCGGAATCTTCAACTATTAAGGAACTGGTTAGGTATCTTGTCTTTAACTGTCGGAACACAACAAGGCTACTGACATTGATGTTATGGCGACATACTTAGATAAGATGGTGGTAGCTAGCCACGTGGATTTGAAGAAGCCACACTGTTAACTGTCAATGTCAACTTACTGCTGCTATCTATTTTTTACTTTTATTTTTAAGTATTGCAACACTTAAGCTGAATTAAAATATTTTTATATAAAATTTAGGGAAAAAATTAAACGCCCACCCGACCCAGCCAGGAATCGAACCTGGGTCTTCCGTAATTCGGGCAGCTGCACTGACCATTATGCTAACGGGAAGGCTGACGTAAGCGCTAAATTTTGTCACTGCATTTTGATTTTTGAAATGCTTTAGAGCGACATTAGTGCCAGCTATCCAAAAGTATTTGCAACCGATGGACATGCAGATTCATCTTTGCAGATGAATACCACAAATTGATAACACAACGCTATAGTAAATTTTTTACTTTTATTTTTAAGTGTTAATTGCCACACTTAAGCTGAATTAAAATATTTTTATATTGCTATCTATTTTTTTCTATACATCATCATCATCATTAGCTCATTTTATGTCCCCACTGCTGGGGCACGGGAAATATGTAGACTATTCCATCTTTTGGAAGTGCGACAAAGAAACGAGTCACCAAATTTCATTATGCGTGATGGAATGTTTGAGACAGTACAGCGGTGACTCCGAGAGCAGCACGCGTACTCCTATGAAGGAAGGGAAAAGGTGGGATAAGATCAAGGAGTTCTTCAGAGCATTAGCCGTGGTATAAGCGGTTTTAATTGACTATATTGTTAATAATAGCTAGATTAAGTGGTAATTAATCAATATTTTCCATCTTACCCATACTTATTTGACGAAAATCATTAATAACTTCAACGTACTGTAAGATTATTTTTTTTCTAATAAAACGTGACAATTTCCCTTAATATATGTCCCGCGTTTATGTGAACGATCTGTAAAACCGCCCTTAATGAGAGACACGTGAAATACAGCTTCACTTTTTACATGATACAAGTAATTTGTTGGGTAATGCTATTAGGGGACGTTTTAAAGATATTTTTTCTCCGCTTGACTACGCAATTATAGTCAAAAGAAGACCTTTGGCTAAACGAGAACATTATAGAAAGCTTAAAGTTAATGTAAGGTTGTGATTACATTATCAGAGGTACGTTTTTAATTTCAGACGTGCTTTACTTTTTTTTAAATTATTTATTTTAGATTTTGATCACGGAAGCTCGGACCAGTGCACTGATTCTCGTAACAAAAACCGTAACGATTACGTAGCGTCGTTGAAACCATTTTTATACTAATAGAGTAAAGCCACCAAAGAGCACACACTACCAAAAAGTACCGCAGTGCTAGTAATTGAATATAATTAAATCTGTTAGCAATTACATGCCGGTGACATAACGTGTGCATGGAGTCAATACCTATGGTACGTATTTTTTTATTAGGTGAAATAGAATTTCATATGGGAATACGTACTCTTTGGTAGTGTATACTCTTTGGTGGCTTTACCCTATCCGATTTTATAGTCGTTCGAACGAAGTTTCAACTAACCGTATACCTACGGTAGATCTTAATACGGTTGGTTCGGTACGGTTTGTACTCGGTTACCAATCAAACCAAGTACACAAACATGTACTCCCCGCTGGGAAATGAACCCGGGACCTCTGCGTCTAAACCGGTGGTCTTAACCACTAGCCTACAGAGGCGGTTAAAACTTTAACTTTAACTTTTGTTTTCCCTCAGAATTGCAACTACTGTCATTTCTACATCACCCTATAGTTGACTGGTAAAAAAACCGGCCAAGAGCGAGTCGGACTCGCACACGAAGGGTTCCGTACTTTATGGCGTATTAAAAAAAACTACTTACTAGATCTCGTTCAAACCAATTTTCGGTGGAAGTTTGCATGGTAATGTACATCATATATTTTTTTAGTTTTATCGTTCTCTTATTTTAGAAGTTACAGGGGGGACACACATTTTACTAATTTGGAAGATTCTCTCGCGTAAACTATTCAGTTTAGAAAAAAATTATATTAAAAACCTTAATATCATTTTTAAAGACCTATCCATAGATACCCCATACGTATGGGTTTAATGAAAAAAAAATTTTGAGTTTCAGTTCTAAGTATGGGAAACCCCCAAAATTTATTGTTTTTTTTTCTATTTTTGTAGGAAAATCTTAATGCGGTTCACAGAATACATCTACTTACCAAGTTTCAACAGTATAGTTCTTATAGTTTCGGAAAAAAGTGGCTGTGACATACGGACGGACAGACAGACAAACAGACATGACGAATCCATAAGGGTTCTGTTTTTTGCCATTTGGCTACGGAACCCTAAAAAGGCATTAAGTTAGCAATGAAATATTTTGTTGCAAAAGTTTAAAATAAATAAATAATTTACCAAAAGTATATAATCATGAAAACTTGTATTCATTTGTAGGTTACTTTTAATCAGGAGAAAATGATGAAAATGACGCTTGATTCAATGGCACCTTATACATATAATCATTAGTAGGTAGAGATGAATGTTGCCACAAAAAGCCTCCGAAAGCAATCATCTCGGTGACTTCCACGCTCCGAGAAATATTCCCTAACGCATTAACATTTTACCTTGTTTGGATACGAAAGTCTATACCAGAGTGATGTAATTATGAGCGCCAATATTGTTTGGTAAGAACTTCTTTATTGGCAATTAAATTTTGAAAGCGACTTGCAAAAAACCTCATAATCTAATTATTAATTTAAAACGTCATTACTTATAAATATTCAAATAATTTTTAACGCAAATTTTGTTGCGGACAAATTACAAAAACACAAATGTTGAAAAAATTTTTTCAACATTTGTGTTTTTTTACGTCATTACTTTTCATCGAATACCTAGTGATGATAATCGTAATGACAGTCATCACTGTTTTTATTCTCTCATTCAAAAACGGCGATAGTATAAAATAAAGTACACCAGGGGCTCTATTTTTGATTCCTTCGCCTTGAGGCGAGCGCTTGGTTTCTACTGATTTTCGTTTGGCATTTGACTTTCCATATTTTTGAATTGCTCGACCGCAACGAGTGCTCTCACCCACTCGTTGCAGTCGAGCGATACAAAGCGATTAATAGAATAACCGTCAAAATCAATGCGTTGTGTCAATGTCATGCCACTCATTTGTTTGTGACATTGATAGCCTTTTTTATTAAAAAGCAAAGGTTTTTTTTAATAGCCAATAGAAACATGGATATTACGTTCCGTTTTCATTGCGGTTGTTACCGGTTTTCTCTAAATTCTGCGTGGAACGGATAACATCCAATATTTCGTATTATGTTTGCAGGACCGGAAATGAACGATTCAAGAAAATCGGCGTCATGCGATTTGGAAGACGAGTGTGACTTAAGTCGCATGCGACAACACAATGTCATACGTGCGATTCAAAAATAGATCCCCTGATCTAATTTTTCTGACATACCGGGTCATAGATACTCAACCGGTGAAATATGACAATCCATCCCCGTGCGTGGATTTTTTTAAACGATAACCGTTGGTACTAATTATATAAATATTTCGTAGCAGCATACATACATACATTATACATAAGTTACGACAAATGAAGCAGGAGCTATCAACTGTCTACTGTTATTACTTGTGTGTTATGTATAACTAGCTGTGCCCTGCGGTTTCACCCGCGTTAATTAGCGACTGTTCCACTCCTATTAGTCATAGCGTGATGTAATATAGCTTATAGCCTTCCTCAATAAATGGACTATTCAACACAAAAAGAATTTTTCAATTCGAACCAGTAGTTCCTGAGATTAGCGCGTTCAAACAAACAAACAAACAAACAAACAAACTCTTCAGCTTTATAATATTAAGTATAGATGTGTGTGGTGAAGTACACAATAAACTTATTTTTTCTATCTATTACTTATATTTTTTATTTTTTTTATCTATCTATTACCAAAGACATTAATTTTTCCTCCAGAGCATACAGTAAATTTCCTTTAAGCATACAATAAAGTTCCAAGTATTATTCAAAAACTTGATATTAATAAATTTAAAATCACCATTAAAGAAAAGCTTTGTAAAAAAGCATATTATAAAGTGTCTGATTACATTGAAGACAAGACAGCATGGGTTTAAAATGCTCCAATCACTCCAACAGGTATTTCTTTAAAATATTGTTAAGTAAATGTCGTTACTTATATTAAAGCTGTGGAGTTTCTTGCGCCCATTCTTCTCCACAGCTAAAAATAGACGTCCTGAATGGGTAGTATGTAAAAATTGTTTGGACGATTCAAAAGCACTTTTCTAAAGTTTATTTGAATAAAAATATTTGACTTTGACTTTGACTTTGACTTCTATTATTCGGGTGCATTACTTGTATGCCGATGAACATTATGCTTTAAGCTAATACGCCATAAATTGTTATACTAAGAGTAATTATGCTTAAAATATTATGCCCAAACATTTATGCAGAATTATTATTATGGGTATAAATATGTAATTAGGATAACTTTTTACTTATCCTAAATATTTATAAAAATAAAAAAGTACTAAGCCATTTGCATGCCAGTTTTGGTAAAACATGTTTGTACATTTTATTATCATGACCAGCTATATTACCATGTTTTGGGCGAATAAATGATTTTTGATTTTGATTTTTGATTTTGAACTCTAACACTAACCAAACCGAGCAATGGTACATGCCAGGAAAGAAAACCAATCTATTAGCTTAATAATTATAATATCAATTACAAAATACAAATACTTACTTACTTACTAATTTGTAAAAGAACCAAAACTTCGATAGAACAAAGAAAATGGTGATGATGTTATTCTTTCATTTCAAATATAATAAGCAATCATTTTTCAACCTTCGAAAACGTCCTCAAATACCACCAATAAATCACTTATACACTATTACAATATAAACGATTTTCCCGACGCGGAACATGTACATAAATATATAATATGATCTTTTATTATATCGTTTTCATCCCACATCAAGTCTAAACGACGTATCCCGTGATGACGTCATTACGCTGTTATTTACATAATCATTTCCCCTTACACATTTTGTGACAGTAAACATCAAAATTCAAACTTAACTTGAAAGTGGCAAAGGTGATTTTCTATTACAGATCCCGAAGAATTGTATTTCGGTATCGAATAACGTTTCTGAACGATCGCATTAAAAGCTGTCGTTTCTAATGTAAACTGATATCCGGAGGCTGCTTTTTTGTTAAATGATCTGTTATAATATTTGTTTTTTGGCAATGGCGCTATGGAGTATCATCTTCATCGGCCTATAAATGTTCTTGAGATATCCAAAGGCCCTACGTTCAACTCCCAGGTCGGGCAAAATGTGTTTCGGATTTTTCGATGCATAGCTCGGGTTTGTACCCATCAATTGTAGCGATGACTTGATTTCAATGATGGAGCTCTTTGCCCAACAGTGGGACAGTATATAAGTTACATCTCTACTTTTGGATATTTAGTATGAGTTATCGCAGTTCAATCGTCACTTGACGAAGTTTAACATTCTTACAAACACGAAAAAAACAAAGAGGCATCAACTGAAAATTTCCTAGAAATCACATGAA
This sequence comes from Eudonia mercurella, assembly GCA_963082485.1. Classification (NCBI taxonomy): domain Eukaryota; kingdom Metazoa; phylum Arthropoda; class Insecta; order Lepidoptera; family Crambidae; genus Eudonia; species Eudonia mercurella. The sequence goes on from OY720036.1 coordinate 16,919,865, forward strand.
AACCTTTTACTCGTACGTGTAAAATAAGTCACAACGTTGTTGCGCATAATTTATTTCAACAAATACAACGGCATTGTTCAAAGATTAGTTCGTAAAGATACACTCACAAACAAAAGTGTAACGAGGTGACGGATTACAGCCCGTACAGTGCGCGCGAAAATATTTTTCATAGGAGATTTATTAGGATTTGTTTTTCCACAAAATACGGGTGTTGGCGAGAATGGCCTTGTTTACTCATATATCTTAGTGTGGAGAATTTGTGTTAAAGGTTTCGTGCCAAAATTGGGTTATGAGTATCTTGCGAGTGTGCGTCGAAATGAGACCACTTTGAATTGAAAGCGTCAAATCGACATAACTTATATTGGCATTGAATTCTATTATAACAAGATTTTGTTAATAGCCTTTTTTGAAGACAAGCTTTCATCTTATAGAAGTGTTTCATAAATAATCATAGGACTTTAAGGAAAAAAAAACCACACATTTCAATCAGAGGCAAGCCACAATTAACAATAGGTACTATCACAGCAAAGTAAAAAAGACAAAACACAATCCGAACTGTTGTTACCCAATGTTTACTAACACCGTAACAACGGCGATATTTCAATTCCCAAACGTCATACCTACGCAAGAGAGAAAAAAACCACAAATCAATATTCGAATTTCGAACAAAACTCCGCCATTCAATATTTCTACGGTAATACCGTAGTAACTCAATTAACGTTATTGGCAACTGCCGCTGAACTTTCTGTTCGAAATTCGCAAGCGGGACTACGCTGGAACTAGTTAGCTAATAGGTAGATAAATGACTAGTACAGAAACTGTTTGTGCCACTATTATAGTGGGTAGTTGCGGAATTTTGTGTTTAGGGCGGAAAATGGGACACTTCGAGAACAGCTTGTGCATTCGAACTTTGGTGCGGAAATTGCGTTGCATTCTATGTAATATTGAACAAAACCTTAGAAAACTTTACAATTTACCGTTAATAACGTACAACGCTTTTGTACTTTTACACGAAAGTGACAGGCGCTTATTACAAAATGTGACAAGACCGTGCGAGACATGAACAATCATAAGACAATCAAGAGTTACATTTGACACTTTAGAAACAATCTCATTGAAAGTTAAAGTTGCAAACTGTCAAAAGTTTATTATTTATTAAACGCTGAGCGTGACTGTGTCAGGTATTCGTTGTGACTTTTGTTGACGACTGTAAACTTAGGTAATTATAGTTAATAATAATTAAACCGAGACCTAGGTGGCTAAGTAACAAAGCGTTTGGCTCGATAGCCGAAGGTCCTAGGTTCAAATCTTAGGTCGGGCAAAGTGTGTTTCGGATTTTTCGATACATAGCCAGGGTTTGCGATCACCATTCCGCATTTGGCAAACGTGGTGATCAAACCAATTATTGTAGCGAAGACTTGATTTTAATAATAATAAAAATAATAACATCTTGCTAACGGAGAGTATTTGCACAGACACAACCAAGTAGCCAGAATAATTCACCAGCAACTTGCTCTTGGATATGGCCTTGTTGAATCGGAGGTGCCGTACTATAAGTACGCACCTGCGCCAGTACTCGAAAATGGTCATGCAACGCTTTACTGGGATCGCTCTATCATTACGAACAGGACTATTGTCGCCAATAAGCCTGATATCGTGGTGGTCGACCGATCCCAGCGCCGGGCAATACTGGTAGATATCACCATACCTCATGATGAGAACCTTGTGAAAGCCGAGAAGGACAAGCTCAGTAAGTACCTTGACTTGGCTCACGAGGTTACCGCCATGTGGGATGTGGATTCAACCATTATTGTACCGATAGTCGTTTCGGCAAACGGTCTGATAGCGAAGAGCCTCGATCAACACCTAGAGAGGCTCTCGCTGAAAGGTTGGGTTAAGGGTCAGATGCAAAAGGCAGTTCCTCACTCTGCAGCCCTGACCACCGGTAGCTTGGGCCCTGCCCCGCTGCTGGTGGTACTCTAGGATTAGGTTTTTATAATGTTTTATTGTTTTTATATTAAAATATTGTAAAAATCTAGTTTTAAGAAAGAAAATAAATAAAGGAGATAATAATAATAATAATAACAATAAACTTTATTTGCACACAAAAAAAACAGATACCGACAAATTGATAAAAAGATATAGTACAAAATAGCCGGCCTTATTGCTTACAAGCAATCTCTTCCAGGCAATCTTGGGTGATAAATAATAAAATTAAGAAAATAAAAATGGGTGCAAGTAAAAATAAACTAAATTATTATAATAATATCTATCTATACTATATATAGAAATAAATATATTAAACAGAGTTTATGCAATATAAATCATAAAATAAATAAACATAGCTAAGATGAATTTAGAAAATGACTCCGAACCTGACCCTTGAACGAATTCTAATGGAGGTCTTTGTCCAGCATTGGATTATTATATAACTAGTAGGCAGTTTACTATACTTTTTTTCTTTGTCTGGTACGTCTGTTATGTTCTAACCAGAGTCAGAATAAGATGGCTTCTACAGCAAAATCTACTTTCGTCATCTAGTCATCATCGTCATCTAGTGAAATTACAAAGTATTCAAGCATTACAACTGAAGCTTCATGATCGGCATCTCATTGTGTCTCATGCGTCCATATTCCGTGTGGCTATTTCTCATCATGCCGCATACTTAGATCAACATTTGTTTTGTATTCTATTCAAGAAGGTTATAATGTTTATATCATTTCGAATTTGCGCACTCACAATGCTATATATATGTATATATATGAGGAGCTCGATGGCGGAGTGGTTAACGCGCCCGGTCTGCGATTGCCAAAGTTAAGCAATTTTCGCAAAGGCTGGTCATCAGATCGGTGACCAAAAATGTATCATCTCGAGCTCCGTTGTGCTTCGAAAGGCACGTAAAGCCGTTGGTCCCGGCTGCATTAACAGTCATTAACAACCACCAATCCGCACTGGGTCCGCGTGGTGGTTTATGATCCGTTCTCCCTATCCATCCTTAGGTAAGGCTCGTGCCCCAGCAGTGGGGACGTATATGAGCTGGTGATGATGGTGATGAATGCTATATATAGTTACAAGATAAAATTTGTAAGGGTAGTTACTTCACAGTGACGTAATATCGCTGGCTTACAGCGTAAATCATAAACTACTAGAAGAATTCAACGAGTCTTCTAGAGCCTTGGTAGCTTAGCGGTCAGAACGGTTATAATCCAAAGGTCATGGGTTCGATTCCCACTCGAGCTACCGGATCCTGGTTTTCTTATTAAATAAAATAAAAATAAAAATAAAAATAAATTTTATCTTATATGGTTATACTCGTAATGAAACACCGTTAGCTTGCTGGATAGGCGTGTGATGTGATCACGTCCGTTCACCTAAACGCTCGGCTTACAAGTAACGCAGGCGGTCTATTTGTTTATTTATTTATTCTTTATTGCACAATAAAATAAAAGAAAGTACAAAAGGCGGACTTAATGCCAAATGGCATTCTCTACCAGTCGACCTAAGGGCTAGACAGAAAAATTTGTAAGCTGTGCGACAAAGAACGTAAATTAAACATATACTACATAAATTTGTAAGAACTGAAATATACATATTGAGTATCTCACCCATGAAGCTGTACAGCTTCATGGTCTCACCCCATAAGCGTTTGCGTTTATTAAACATCAGAACATAACAATATTGACCGAAGACCGAATGCTAATTTGGTTGTTCAGCGACAATAAAAACTTCAATTATATAAACTTTTTTTTTTACAATCCTGGCGGCTAGCGGCTGCACTCGTCGGCACCCGTCGTCCAGCCGCCCGGATTACGGAAGACACAGGTGGATGGTGGATGGAGCGAGCTGCCCTAGAAGATGCCTATTAGCTCTCGCCTTGAAGGCATTCAGGTCATAAGTTTTTGGGAACACAGACGATGGCAGAGAATTTCACTCCCTGCCGCTGCGCAGTAAAAATAATGACATGAAGCGCTTAGTGCGACATAGTGGAATTTCTACTACGTTACATCAAATTCTAAATGAATCCCAACAAACGGTAAGCAGTAAAACGTATCAAACAGTTAAGCGCACAATGGTACTTATTTGAAGAATTGGCAATCCTAACCAAAATAGATCTTGGCCTCCGACATCAGAGTGCGCCACTTCTGCCTTTTAAGTGCGGCGACTTGCCAATTGTCCTTTTTTCCCATTTCCGTATACCGATTTATGGTATAAGGCAAATATATTGAGAACGTACTGTATTTCTAGTGGTGTGTTGAGTGGACCGCTCACAAAAAGAAGGTTCCACTTTCAGAGGGAACGGATTCAATATAAGTTCGCACTTGTGTGGGAAAAGTCACCACCTTTACTTTTTGTGTGTGTGCTCAATAGTGGTAGATTTTGTAGCGTGATCAGGTAAATGTTTTTTTGGTTATTGGCTTACTAACGCTATGATCTAATATTAAGTACTTTTACTACTTATTAAAACTAAGAAACTAAATAAGTAACTGAATATAATTTGAAAAATGACAAAGTGTTGAAAAAACTCCACGAGCTTACCTGAAACTGCACCTGACTCGGCATGTGTGTGGTTCAAATCCCGGTCGTGGATATTTTTCAACACTTTGTCTTTTTTGAAATTGTAATTTGTTCGCAACAAAATTTGCGTAAAATTATATATAACCATATTCATAACTTAACATAGCCAACATTTAAAGAAAGTCTTCATGCAACTCCCCATTGTATTGTATGCAATAAAACCATTTACTAAGACTAGTTTTGACGACCTCCTTGGTCGAGTGGCTTGCACACCGGTTTTCATGGTGTCGCCATCTCTAAGGTCCCGGGTTCGATCCCCGGTCGGATCAATTTAGAAATACCTGTTTTTCTATATTGTTTCGGGTCTGGGTGTTTCTTATATATAATAAGTATGTATTTAAGTATATTATGTATGTTTATCCGTTGTCTAGTTAACCATATAACGAGTTTCTTAAGGAAGCTTTTCTTGGGGCTAGATAATTGGTGTGAGTGTGGGAAACATTTATTATTTATTTATTTAGTTTATATATTAACAGGGGAAGAGAAAACTGTGTATCCGTTTATAAGCACATTTTGCGCACAGAGGAGGTGTAAGATTTGGCATAATTGAAATACATACGTATGTGTACATATATAATGTATGTATAATATTTATTAAATTACATTGTATAAACATTGCATATTACTTTTATGCTCAAATTTGAACCACTGAGCAACAATTAGTACCTATAATTTGTTTTAAAGTAAACGTTCACAAATTATATTGAATGCCCAAACTTGAAGCTTCCTACATACAAATTCACTGTATTAATTTTCAATTTCAGAGAAAAGAACATTAACCTAGCTCCCACTATTCTAGCTGAGAATATCTCAAGAAGAACAATACAAACAGTAGCCTGCTTCAGCATTTAGCAAACTCCAAATTAAGTGCAACCCGAGAACAGGTACGTGCTTTCTAGTGTAAGTTAATTGTGCTTAGAATAATTATTGTCTTCAATTTGTTTGCTGCTTCTCAGTGGGTTCTCTGTGAATATTAAAATAGGCTATATTTAAATGAAAGAGTTAAATAGCAGGCTTACGAATTCAGGCAGAATTAAGATGAATAATTATTTTGTACCTCGGTTATTATATGTGATATAATTACTTGTTCATAACTAAAATTACTTGGTTAGGTAGCGTATTTTTTTTGCGACTCGCTTTTTTAAAACCCTTTTTAGCCGGCTGCTAAGGACACTAACCTGCAATGGGCCAGCTTGGTAGGTTATGGCCCGATCTCCCAATGTGCTATTGGTTTATTTGGCAAGCTCAACAATGGGCTTTCACCTGGCTAGCTACCACCAATCTATCTTAATAAGTCACCGTAACCACAGAAGAGATTATTATCATTGTTGTGCTCCGGCAGATAGAGATAAGATAGCCAGTGCCTTAGTAGTCGGAGATTCCGATTTATTACACAAATTTATTGGTAATTTTTTATACTTTTTTTACTGAAATTTTGACAGACATTTGAAACTGTCAAAGCGGTACGAAGTTTGATTTAATAAAGTAAACAATATTAAGTATAACCAAATAACAAATATCATCTTTAATTCGTTTACAGCAGAGTTCATTTTATTATACAACTTATTCCAGACCGTTGACTAATTCTGTTAATTTAACACTCCAACAGGTTCTTCTAAATCTTTCAGCACCGAAATAAGTTTACTGCCTATCAACTGACCAATAACCTTCAAATGAGCAATATTATTATCTCCAAATCTATTCGAATATTCAATGGCGCTAAAGTACATTTAGCATTTAATCGAAAACAGCCACTTAACTGACTAAGCACTCCTTGTAATGAAACCCTTCCTTAAAATCGGACAGGCTCGTCGAGGGGCCTGCGAAATGTTCGCAAGTCGGCTGACGAGCTAATCGGCCGAATTCAAGGTTGACAACGGCCTCAGTTTGTTGTGGTGATTGATAGTACTCGGGTGAGGACGGGCAGGGTGTGGTTTGAGCGACGGCGATTGGCGGGCGACCAGGTTTTTTTACTAGTAATAAAAAAATAAAAAATAATAATAATAATACTTACTTACAGTACTTCTAGACACGGCACGTATTGTCAGAAGGTTCCTCACTCTGCAGCCCTGACCACCGGTAGCTTGGGCCCTGCCCCGCTGCTGGTGGTACTCTAGGATTAGGTTTTTATAATGTTTTATTGTTTTTATTTTAAAATATTGTAAAAATCTAGTTTTAAGAAAAAATAAAAAAATAAAGGAGATAATAATAATAACAATCTTTATTGCAGTAAAATACATTGTTTTGGAGGTCTTCTTTTTGGTATGGAAATACCTGTAACAAAAGACCTCACTCTTCCATAGCCAGTATTTTTACTTAAATTATAAGTATTATTTAGGTATCTTACAAATTTATGACAAGATTTTACAGATTTACAGATTTTATAGGTAAATAAAGTTAATAATTAGTACTAGCAAAAATCGACTAAGTAACGCTGTGACGAGTCGCCTGACGATCTAATCGGCCGAATTCAAGGTTGACAATGGCCTCAGTTTGTTGTAGTGATTGATATTACTCGGGTAAGGACGGGTAGGGTGCTGTCTGAGGGACGGCGAGTGGAGGACTCTCTAGTTTTTTACCAGTTTATGTAAAAATCTACTAAGTATATTATCATGTTGTGACGAGACGGCTGACGAACTAATCAGCGGAAATTTAAGGTTGACAACGGTATCAGTTTTTTTGTGGTGGTTGATAGTACTCGGGTGAGGACGGGTAGAGTGTGGTCCGAGGGCCAGCAATTGGCGGACGACCAGGCTATTACCAGTATTTGTAAAAATCTACTAAGTATATTATTATGCTGTAACGAGTCGGCTGTCGAGCTAATCGACCGAATTCATGCTTGACAACGCCCTCAGTTTGTTATAATGATTGAAAGTATTCAGGTAAGAATGGGTAGCATGTGGCTTGAGGGACAGTGAGTGGCGGATGACTTGGTATTTGTACCGTTCTTAGTACAATCGACTTTTAATTTTACACTTCAATAGGTATTTCTAAATCTTTCAGAACCAAAGTAGGTTCACTGTCTATAAGATGGTCAATAATCTCTTAATGAGCAATATTGTAAACATTTCCAAATCAAATTCGGGTAAGGACCGGTAGGGTGTGGCTTGAGGAACGCGAATGGCGGAAGATCAGGTTTTTCTCAGTATTAGTAAAAGTTTATTTAGTATATTAATAAGCTGTGACGAGCTCGATGGTGAAGCGAGTTAGGCGTAATCGTGAAATGTAAGTTATTGTTGCAAGTCAAGCAGTTTTTTCAATGCCAGTTCGGCGAATGGGTGACCAATTTTTAATATCTTGAACTCCTTTATTCGGAGGCAAGTAAAGCCCTTAGTAGCGGTAGTTTCCGTAAGATGGCAGTCGACATATCCCATAGGAAAAGAAAAAGGAGGAACGACTTGTGTTTAAATCGCTATTTTAAATAAGATTTTTATGATACATTCGCCCTAAGCCCTCTTACAAAACATTTTGCCGAAAAATATCTACCTTTTTTTCATCGATTGTTGCTTAATTGAGACTTAAATAAGCAAACTCGTACCTTCCAAACCCACTTAAGGTTTGGCTTATTGATCAGCCCCAATTATTTAGGTCGGTGTGACCGCATGATCATAACGCTTATCGAACTCCAGTCAGACACGTTGTTGTCAAAATTATTGGAAATTTTATTTCAAAGTTTGGGGATCACAACATAAGAAATTATTTGTTGTAAAATTAAAAATTTATATTTACCCATTGGAACGTACCGGTTAGCTGACGTGCTAATCAGTTAGATTCAGGGTTGACGTCCGCGTTTCGGTGTCATGATTGATCATCCCTAGACGACGAGATTGGGTAGGGCTCCACTGTTACGATTGCAAATTATAATTAAAGTTTTTTGCTTGGGCCTTTATACCTAACCAAACAAACAAACTTTTAAGTTATTTTTGTACGGCAATAAGTCGTTTTTATGATATTTTCTAAACACAAGATCTAAAAAATACCTTGACAATATTTTTGATAAAATGTTCAAAATGATTTTTAAAGCAAATTTTGTTGCGAACAAATTACAAAAACACAAATGTTGAAAAAATTTCCAAATTTTTTTAATATTTTTGATTTCAATATGTAATAAAATAAAATACATAATATTAAACGAGTTTTGTAATTGACACGTGTAATATTTTTTAAACTGTTGTTAACTTCTTATGTAGCTAATAAAAAAAACTATTTATTTCAGTCTGTTGCCCATAATACTCATATTGTTAGTATACAAATGACTTAAAAAACTATGTTAGTAAATACAAGTACTAAAAAAGGAAAACAAACAACAACACAAATTAATTTAAGTATTTGCGCTATCTGGGGCACTTGTGCATCGACACAGTGCCCCAGAAGAGGGCTGTCCAGCTTGTCGCTGAGCACGTTCAGGATGGTGTTGGCGCTCCCACGCGCGCGGCACATCAGCGACGCGAAGTAGGTGTGGAAGCCGTCTGTGTGCCCGTGTACAAACATCGCAGATGCGCTATAGTAGTGTAATAATAATAATCATATACTAATGTTTTTACAAATCCGCTATTTTTAGAACCACGACTCAAAACACTCAACAATATCCAAAATAAGTTTTTAAACAAATCAAAAATAAATTATAGGTCATAATGGAATTTTATCTGTCGTCGCTTTTCCAGTGATTTATTAATTCTGACAGCTGTGTCATTAGCTGACTATTTTCTTAAAATAATGGCTATTATGATGAAAATCTCGATCACTGTACCTTCCCAAAAAACAGATTAGTTGGTTGGTAAGTAAGCAAAATATATTTTTATGTATTATTAGCCAAAATTGTTATGAGCAAGATCCGCTTTTAAATGTAAAAAAAAAAATGACGTGTGTGCGTGTGTTTGGGTGTGTGTGTGTGTGTGTGTGTGTGAGGGTGGGTGTGGGTGGGTGTGTGTGTGTGTGGGGGGGAGTGTGGTGTGTGTGTGTGTGTGTGTGGGGGTGTGTGTGTTTGTTTTAAGTACCATACGAGGACGTAGGCCTGAATACACAAGGCACATCCGAGGACGTTTTCAATCCGAGGACTTTTTTGTGAGTCCTCGGTTTGACTTGATTACTGCATCGTACTCTACGTGCGATTTTGAACCTTTCTATATACTTAATAAAGAAAAGTCAACAAATCCTCGGATTGGTCTTGGAAATTTCTGTACACACCCCGACAGAGTGTGAACACCAGGCGGCGCCACTATCGATTTATACACACTTGCTATACACATGAGTCATGTATGTTGTACTGTCTGAGGACTAATGTGTAAATTTTACACTCAAGACCTCGGATTAGTATCAGTATCTGACAAAGTGTATTTAGGTCCTCATATGGATAGATTTTCACGTCGTTATCAAAGAGTGTTGTTTTTCCGTCCTCGTTTTGTAAGAAAAAGGAATGTAAGCAAAGTAAGTATTTTTTAAATAGATGATCATTACTTTTAATGCAACCTTCGTTATCAAAGACCTCCCTATTCGAGTGGCTCGCACGCCGTTCTCTGATGTCACCATCTCCGAGGTCATCATATAGAAAAACGAACTTTTTCTATATTGTCCCGGATCTAGGTTGTTGTGGTACCGTCGTTGTTCCTCATTTTCATAACACAATTTAGGAGGTTATCAATTCGGTTGTACCTATATGTTTTTTTATGTGTTTGTTCGCGCATATCTCCGTCATTTATGCACCGATTTGGATGATTTTTTTTTTGATCGATAGCTATTTTTCCCGAGATGGTTCCATTTTTACAAGCTTTTATTTAGTTTCATTCACCTGTCCCGGTGTCTGTAATCAAATCTGCAAGTTAAATATGATCCACTTCCCGGTTACCGATTGAGCTAAAATTTTGCATGCATGTGTAAATCGGATGACAATGCAAAATTATTAATACATGAAGCTGATCTGATGATGAAACCGGAAGGTGGCCATAGGAACTTGGTTGTTAAATGACACAACCCCATCGAGTTTGGATTCGTTTGATCCGTCTTGACGAGAACTTTGGTGCTAAATGGTAACTAGGGTCTGATGATGGAGCTGGAAGATGGCCATAGGAACTCGGTAATTAAACGACACAACCCCATCGAGTTTGGGCTCGTATGGTTCGTCTTGACGAATACTTTGGTGATAGATGGTAACCAGGGTCTGATGATGGAGCTAGAAGATGGCCATAGGAACTCGGTAATTAAACGACACAACCCCATCGAGTTTGGGCTCGTATGATTCGTCTTGACGAGTATTTTGGTGCAAGATGGTAACCAGGGTTTGATGATGGAACCGAAAGGTAGCCATAAGAACTCGGTAGTTAAACGACACAACCCATCGAGTTTGGACTCGTTTGATCCGTCTTGACGAATACTTTGGTGCTAGATGGTAACCAGGGTATGATGATGGAGCTGGAAGATGGCCAAAGGAGCTCGGTAATTAAACGACACAACCCCATCGAGTTTGGGCTCGTATGGTTCGTCTTGACGAGTACTTTGGTGCTAGATTATAACCAGGGTCTGATGATGGAGCTAGAAGATGGACACAGAAACTCGGTAATTAAACGACACAACCCCATCGAGTTTGGGCTCGTATGGTTCATCTTGACGAGTACTTTGGTGCTAGATTGTAACCAGGGTCTGATGATGGAGCTAGAAGATGGACACAGGATCTCGGTAATTAAACGACACAACCCCATCGAGTTTGGGCTCGTATGATTCGTCTTGACGAGTACTTTGGTGCTAGATGGTAACTAGGGTATGATGATGGAGCTGGAAGATGACCATAGGAACTCGGGAAAATAAGTTTGTTCGTTTGTTCGTTCCGTTTGTTATGAATGTGGATTCTGTCTTTGTTAAATGCTCCTTTGCTCCTTTCAGAGTAAAAATCTCCGGTCCTCAAATAATCATCTCCATTTCTGTCCCTCTCATACATATGGTTTTGTTCATTCTTTTTTTCAATCCATTCTCCTGTAGAACGCGCTGCCTCTCGAAATCAGGATGGCTACATAAAGAAAGTACGCGAGCTCTTGTTTGATATAATCATGGCAGAATCATCTTAATAACGTCCTATTAGAACTACTTATGTATTTTATGTATGTGTATTTATTGTAGTTTACGTATTTACAATACACATAATTATATGTTTATGTATATACAATATTTATGCATGTGTTATATACTTACATTTAAATTATTTATAATATATCTTATTGAGTAAAATGTTATCTTTGCACCACCCTAAGGTTGTCTGGTAGAGAATGCCAGGCATTAAGTCCGCCATGTAATATTTGCTGTTGCTTTATATGTTGCAAAAGTTGTCCATGACATGACGAGTCAGGTGCACTACCAACTACGCTATCGTGGCTCAATCCAACTCGCCGAAATTAATCAACACTATCTACTTTTACTTTATAAGCCAAAGTAGTCGTCGTCAACTACGTCATCAACATCCGATCTTAATATTTTTACAAATATTGAAAGATCAGTTAAGAAGCTAAGGCAAGCTATATTTATGATAATTTACATATTATTTTACTCATATTTGCGAAATATTGTTGTGATTGAGCCACGATAGCATAGTTGGCAGTGCACCTGACCGGGCATGGGTGCGGGTTCGAATCCCGCTCGTGGATTGTTTTCAACACTTCGTATTTTTCAAATTCTAATTTGTTCGCTCGTTGTTTATTGCGTAAAATTATATGTAAAGAATCATAAATATAGCTTGCCCAATTCTTAACTGATAACACGCGTTCTATACCAGGTACAGACATGTACCTGGGCGCTTCTCCCCACCACCACGACCCGGTCAACCCGAGCCGAGGTCCGAGCCTTTAGAGGTGCCCTCGGGTTGATCCCCCCGATCCGATCCGAACCCCTCGAAGAATCTAGTAGGGCACGGGGACACGCACTAGTGCGTGATGCCTCTAGAAAACCTCAGAAGGTGATAAGTTTCACATGGCTTGAGGAACCCTTTACGTTTCTCGTCGCCCCCGAGAAAAAGCCAGGTGAAGCTGAAAATGCCATCGGCAAACTCTCCAAAAAAAACATACCCTAAATATATATTTTTTAAATCTTAGAATTTTTGTTTGTCCGTCTGTCTATTTGTTTGTTAGGTACTCTATCACACACAAACCGCTCAAAAGATTTTGATTAAATTTTCTTTGTTAGAAAGCAGAATTATCTAAAAAAGTACGTTGCTACATCTAAATCAGTTGGGTCAGATCATAGACACAGCTTGACTTCTCTGTGGTACACCACCACCATTCATAGTGGTGTATACGAACTTCTTATGGTAAAAAAAATATTTAATATCCTTTATAATCATTTTTATAGCTCTTACGAACGGAGTCACGGGCAAATTTTAATTATCCATAACTAACTTTTTTCTAGAAGTAGCCGTTGCTTAGAGTCACTACTAACTAACTACCTTTACCTTTAGGTTTACCAGAACTTCTCAACTGCCGGAACACAACAATGTTGATAACATGGTTGTTATGGCGACATATTTAGATAAGATGGTGGTAGCTAGCCAGGCGGAATTAGAACAAGCCCTACCACCGACCAAACCGAGCACAATCTGTACCCCCGCTGGGAATCGAACCAGGGACCTCTGGGTTTGAGTTCTTACCACTAGACCACAGGTGCGGTAAAATTTCTTAAATATGTTAATATTTTTTATGACAATTCTACCACCAGTTTTACCGCCTCTGTGGTCTAGTGATAAGACCACCGGTCTCAGACCCAGCAGTCTTGGTTTGATTCCCAGCGGGGGTTCAATTTATCGCGGTGGCGCATTCTTAATTTAATACCATAAATATAAATAGGATAATTTATAATAAAGCTTCCCCGTAATATTAAAAAAAAATACGATCACTGATTGTGCATTTCGCCTCTTTAACACAATCAAAAATTTTGGTCTCAATACGAAAATAGCAGTTCACATATATCCCAACGCGAGTTATTGTAAACTTCGCCGCGCCAAGTCGAAATTACTTAATCCTTACAATTACAAGTCCTGACTAGGTATGACTAATCCCTACTTCCATAAATAGATCAGAGAAAATAAATCTAAGCTCTTTATTATTAAATGTTACATTGTTATTACAATGTTAACTAAACCTTTAAGATTTAAATGTATTATAATATTTTAAATATAAAATCATATATTACGTAAGTGAAATAGGAATCATAATAAATTATCACAAGAAGTTACCCGTAGACTGCTGTAATACGTCCGCACCGTATTGGAGTCTTGTGTGCAATCTGCGGCTACTGCAATGCGTGCGACTCTAGTCACAAGCATCGCTAGGTTTCTTTGATAAACAAACGCCTACACTTCCACGCAACAAATTATTCGCGATTGGTCATTTTGTCAGCCAATAGTGAAAATACTGTGTTGGAGCATTAAAAAATAAATGTTCTCAGATGGTACTTCAAACATGTTATTTTTACACATTAGTGGTCCTCGTATTGTATACGCGGGACTCGGGAAAACGTCCTCACATAGTTTGTGTAAAGTCTAACACAAGGTCCTCGCATTGTACTGGGCTCAAGAAAAAGTGTGTGAAAGCGAGTCCTCGGATTGTCATGTCTAGTCCGGCCATTGGGTCCTCGAAAGGTTAACACAAACGTCCTCGGAAAGATGTCTCCACAAGCGTTGGCAGTGTATTTTAAGTCCCCGCATTGGTCAACGAAAGTTAATAAACAAAATGCTGCGATAACGCTACAAGAATAGACCTGTCAATTAGCAATGTATGTTCTGTTTCTTTCCATCGTATTAAAATAGCAATACAACGTCATTAACATAGTTTTTGAGAGAGTCCTCGGTTGGGTGATATAAAACCATAGTCCTCGAAAGGCCGTCTGTACAAACAGGGGTGTGTGTGTGTGTGTGTGTGTGTGTGTGTGTGTGTGTGTATATGCGTGCATGCGTACATGCATGCGTACGTGATTTCATAAGTGATAGTGATACATACAGAATAAAACAGCAAATAATATTATTGTATGCAACAGCATTCAGTTAAAGTTTCTGAATGAAGAAAAGAGGTTTATTTCACTTTGGCGAAGTTTAAAAATAAACTGTGTCTAGGATCTTTTGTGTCGGTTTACGGTTCAGAAAAGAAGAATATTGTTCGTGAGTTATACCTACAATTTTTCTTAAAGGAACAGTAATGGCGTATGTTCTTGCTAAAAGCTAGCATTTAGCTTTTCGCTGACTTATCATTTAAAATAAGGCCAGCATCCTAAAAAGCAATTCAAGTTAGTTGTTTATTATGATTCTACTAATGACTTGGATTTAGTCAATATAACAACTATGTGAGTAGCATTCTTGTATTCCAACAGTCATGAATAATATATTCTAGGTGAAATGCACTACCAACTTTGGCTTATCTTCACTGGTCATCAAGAAACCAAGAGGCCAAGCGATTCCCCGTTATGAAATAAAAAATATGTCAATTTGACCAGCTTGAGTTAGGCACTCATAAGTAAATTCATTTGGGCACGCAAACAAAGCTGAAACTCGAAAGTGTTTAAGAGGAAAAAAACAAGCGAGACACTACGGTACAGGGTGATAATGAAATTTTTTCTGTCGCTGCCTCGGTTAGGCAACCGATGATTTATTAATTTGGACAGGAATGACCTCGTCGGTCGGTTTCGGGCAAAACAAAGGCTACAGTAATAATAGCCCTGATGGATTGATGGCCCATCGCGATCGTAGTCCGCTATTTGTATTATTTCGATCAAATGAATAGCGGTGCTTGTTAATGACCCCGAAAACGGAGGCCATTTTTAATAAAGATAAATTGTGCGGCTATTTTTAAGCAGCACGAGCGACATGGATGAACTTCAGTGTCTTGTTCAAAAGAAGGAAAAGTGTTAGCTGAATGAATTAATATTGAAATTAAGCCACTTTTACTGGATGACTGAAGACGAGGTCACAGTCCTCCTGTGATCACGAACCCTGAAAACGGTTCGAAACGTCAGGATAAACATTTAATTAAATTATTGTGTAAAACAAACGCCAGTTGATTCATGAAAGTGGTTTCATTTCAATGTGTAGTGTTCGCTTAAAGTTTAGAGAACAAAATAAATTAATATTTCAAACATAATATCAAAACAAAAAAACGGTGTGACGAGCTTTTTAATGTAATGTGATATTTATTTAACATTTTAACAGCCGAGCACGTACTGGGTACGTGTGGGTGGAATCGTCTCAGGACGCTGATCACGTCCTCTGTACGGCATTGACTTTCTTAGCGTTGGTTTTAAAATTACGCCCATGGTACGTGATTTGCGTAATAATAATGTGTGTTAAATAAATAATTAATATACATAGTGGTTTTTTTTTCTATCCTAAAAATTATATAACACCAATGTATAAATAAAAAAATATATAGACGAAATCAAATACAATATCGGCAAACATTGTCGGCGTACCAGGAAAGGCGCGCTTTAAAATAGTCGGCTGTTAAAGCCCCGGTAACTTAATTGTAATTGATTTACCTGAATTAAATACATTTTTATTATTTATTTTATTTTTAAAGTGTTAAAGTGGTCACCCAGTGGTCGAAATTTGACCGAAATGTTATTAAAGCTGCACGGATTATATCCTAAGCAATAAAAATTAAAAAAGATAGAATGTGAGTTTGGATTGGCATTGATAGATTTCGGCCGCTCTCTTCCATTTTTGAAATTTTTGAAAAGAGTATATATGCGTCCTTTTCCCAAAATACCCGTTCCCAAAATACCCGTTTCCAAGATACCCGTTCCCAAAACATCCGTTCCCGTCACCACCTTTTCCCAAATAACCCGTTTCCCGATACAGGTGTTTTCCGAAATGTGCTTCTCCCAAAATATAGGTTTTGCTTCATATCCGTTTCCCAAAAAGACCTAACCCGAAATGACCCTTCCCGTGACTACCGTTTCCTAAATAATCCGTTTTCCAAAATGTGATTCCCCCAAAAGATACGTTTGTTTTGATATCCGTTTGTTAAAATTTTGTGTCAAATACATGCTAGTGTGTGTAATGTTTGTTTCATTGATTTAATGTATTTTTTATGCATAATTAAAAAAAGAACATTAACATTTTGCAATCCTTCTCTATATAAACTATAAGTGTGCGAAATTTCATACTCCTCCGTCCGCGCAATTTTCGTAAAAAAGGGTAAGTACAAAGTTTTTGCTTTACGTATTAATATATAGATGAAATCGTTATTTTTTGTGCGTAAATAGTTTCGACGGCTGAAGGGACTTCGACCTGTATAGTGACGAGTACTCGTCTTCGGTAAAAAAGTCCTGATTGTCCTGGATTAGAGCTCGCATTTTACGCGTTCGGTCGAAACGTCGGATATAAAGATGGTATGAAACCTTTTACTAATTCATCATCATCATCATCATCTCAGCCAAAAGACGTCCACTGCTGGACAAAGGCCAATACCTTAAACCATCCATATTCGTTGGTATAAATAAAAATCATATCTCCAAATAATTATGTTGTTTAAATGATCCATAATAAAATATTCCCCATCAAAGAAAATGCAAAGTAACCCTCGGAATACCAAAAAGCTGTATCAAAGTATCATTAAAGGGAAGTCCATTCAATGGGTTTGAAAGCGCTACATGAAAGAGATGTCACCAATGAAAATTGAAAATTTAGATCCCCGACTGTTTGACTTCCCAAATATTATATTAAGAAAGTTTCTGACTCGGTAGGTAGTTATTAGCATAACTGGAAAGTTGGCGGTCAAATGATTATACTGGTGGCTTTGGTTCGAGACAATTTTCCGAATGAATATTGGTACTTGGCGATGTTTAATACCGCTCCGAAGTTAGTCCCGGGTCCATTAAATCGGGTGGAACCGTCTGTGGTAATTGAAGTTGACAACGATGGAGTTGGAGTGTTGTTTATGGCGTAATGCTCTCACAACGGTTGCAGAGCATATAGATAGATAGACAGACACTTCATTGCTCACAATATACACAAAAACAAACAAAAAATATACTATTATACATCGCCATCAGTTAGCCGTGAGCACTCGCTTAGGGAACACGCGTACTAGCACTCATAGCTTTCTCATATATAGTCAACCTTTTTCTTATTCGAAATTATTTTATTCATTTACGTTGACACGATGAAATGTGCAGATTGTGGTGATCCTTCAACGATGGAGTACAGTGTGGTACATGAAAGAAACACTTGGATTTTGCGTGTGCTAACATATCTGAGGCGGGTTACAGGAGGTATTGAACGGTACTGAACGTAGATCGGTACAGAATAGAAATGTCCTCAATGCAGGAATCCAACATCTTCTTCCCCTGCTCCCGCCGACAAAACATCATCCGTACTGGACAATATTCTAGGTGAACTGCATGAGGTGAAATTGCAGCTAGCCAGCCTCGCAACCCTTATTGATGATGTGAAAAGCATAAAACGTGAGCTAACATATTTAAATGCGTCCTGCGAATTTAGCAGTGCTAAGCTTGACGAGCATGCATTCAAAATATCTGACTTGGAACGCAAAATATCTGATATTCAAAGCTCTTTGAATTCGACAGTCAATGATGTCGCCAACCTCACATCCTACATCCAACGGCACATCCAACGGCTACCTGCAACCTTTGCCAGATCGTCCGTCCACCAAGTTGAAAACTCAATGATTTTTAATTTTATCATGCTCAAAAATTGAATTGTTACAACAACCCATAATTCAAATACCAATAAAGGCAATACATCCACAATTGCGATTCCTTCATTTGTTCTAACGCCAATAAGTTCTCTCAAAAGTTTCAATTAAACATATTATTTTTGAACAACAGCACTCAAACAGTTAGAACTAACTGGCGCTACGCTCACAGCTGGATTGCGAAGGCATTCCTGAACTTCTTAATGGACCGTCCGAATTACCTTTAAGTAGATTTGAGGACATTAGAAGGGAACGCTTCACGAAGTGACAGTTGTAACAACAAATACCCTTGTTTCGGAAACTTCTGAAGAGTTTTAAGGTATACTTTGCTGTTCTTAAGTGGCACTCAATGATTGGACTGGCCATAAAGTTGATTGTGTTAACAACAATAATAATAGGTACATACAATGAAAACAGAAGTAGAAATTATAAAGGTAGCTTGTTCGCTTATCTTATCAGTGATTTATATTGTCAATATTTTTCAATATCATAACGGAGAAGAGCTTCTCATAATAATTATTTACAGAATTTGAGATGATGGTAGAAGATGGTGCTAGCTAGACAGGCGAATTTACATTTAGGCGCTGACATTTCATAGGAAATGCGTATCACTGCATTCATATACTCGTACAACATATAAAGCCAATAAACATATACTAACCAGTTAGTTAAACTACAAAAACGTTAAACATATAAAAATTTAATAAAACTATAATCCCAGTAATTGTTCTCTAAACTCCCAAAATTGTCATGATACCACCACAATCGTATTACACTTAAACCACCATCAATGATACACTAATCGGGAACACCCAATATTAATCCCGCGTATATAAACGATTGAGCAAATCACTGCTACCAATCGCGAATTAATACGTCGGCCATAACGCAACAATATCTCACCCCCCACTAATAAGGTTATGAATAGCACAAGAGAGAGCCATCTATCAAAACCCTGCGGCTGACGGCTGAGAAAATTCACTTGAATCAGAATCACTGCATCATTTTCCATTAAGGCCTTCTTTAGTGTTTGCGTATCGATTGGTAGGGGAAGTTTTAAGGTGTAAGGATTAGCTTCGAGAGTTTAGTTAACAAAGTGAAACCTCTTTGGAACCTGAAAATGTGGGGGTGTTATTGTGGAGTCTGAAAAAAGTGATTCAGAAATACGATTTGACTCTATTGATGACGACGCGTCGCGTCGCGACGCTGCCTAATATTATAAACATTTGAAAAAATACTGAGAAACCAACGTGTTGATAGATTACTAAATTCACTTGAATCAGAATCACTGCATCATTATCCATGAAGACCTGCTTTAGTGTTTGCTTTTTTTGTGTTATTTTTGAAATAAAAAATAGTGATTCAGAAAAGAAAGCTTCGGTCTCTCGATCAGAAGGCACAACACTACGGTATGCGGCGTCTGTCGGAAACATACTTTATTCGTATTGATTACGTCTAGAATGTTTTTTTGTTCCATCGCAGTATGCGTCAGCGCTGGAGCTCTGTGTGCGATTGCTGAAGTCAAGCGACTTTTAAAGACCGGTCATCTGATAGGTGACCAAAAATATTTGTTAGTCCAAGCTACTCCGTGCTTCGGCACGTAAATCCGTTGGTTTTTTTTTATGTTAAAAGGAGGCAAACGAGCAGGCGGGTCTCCTGATGGAAAGTAATCTCCGCCGCCCATGGACACCCACCCGCAAAACCAAAGTAATCGCAGATGCGTTGCCAGTCTTGAGGAAGGAGTTGGATCTTGAGGAGGGAATAGGAATTGGGAGGGGGGAGGGGTGAGAGATGGGCCTCCGGTACTTTCACTTACTGGACGAAACACAACAGCAACGAGTGCCATTGTTTCACGCCGATATTCTGTGAGAGGGTGGTATTACGCCCGGTGAGCCAGCCCATTTCGTGCTGCAATACAGCGTGGCTCTACCACTCAATCACTCTGGTCTCGTCTGCATTAGCAGTTATTAACAACCTATCTGCACTTTGCTTATTATTATTATTGTTTTTTTTATTAAACTTGTAATGTAGCTAACACTACCGGAGTAAAAAAACAGCCCTTGCCGAGTCGCTTGCGGCTTCTTCTCTGTACTCTAAGGTCTCTACCGTAGGGTTTATGAAGTCATGACTTTGAATTGACGTTCAAAAAACACTAGTTAAAATCGTGTTTAAAAAAAATATTTTTGTAATTGAAATTGAATCGTACGTGGTGAGTACCAAGTCATGTCTGATGTTGTTTTGGAGCCGCTTACCGCAGTGTTTGGCGTTTCGATCGTAATACCCAAGCTTTATCTTATCGAGTCTATCGAGTCCTGTCTATTCACTTACGAACCGATGGTATAATGGCGTTCATAAGAGTTGTTCGTAGCCTGAACTGAATAAATGATTTTGAACTTGAACTTTAGAATCAGGTGACGACGACGACATTTTAAGCATTAAAAATAAACAACAGAAAAACCAAAGTCGATAGACCAGGGATTTAATAGTTTGTGTCTACAATTATGTCTCAGTGCTAGTTGGTCTGCGATTATACTTTTGTAAGATAAATAATTTATGATTGGACTGACATAGTCTCCCTACAAAAAAGAAATTAAAAGATCCACGAAAGTCAACTTTGCTATAAACAACTTATTATAATCGTCAGCGATACCAATCGTAATCGTAATGGCGGAACCGTTGGGCCCCAAATTAACACACATTAACGAGCATAAAGTGTGAGCGCCGCGCCGCCCAAATGCTCGAAAACTTTTGTCCTCCAAAGTCACAAGGACACACATTAAAATATTAGACAACATCACAAAGGCACATTGTTCTGATCCCAAGGTAAGTCTAGCTAAAGCACTCATTTTTACAGAAATCAGAAACAACGACGGAACCACAACCACCCAGACCCGACACAACATCCAAAAGTTCGTTTTCGACATTGACTCGACCGGGAATCGAACCCTAGAGTTAGCGCCGTCCAAAGACCGGCGTGCTAGCCACTCGTCTACGGAGGTCGTCATATGAAATTCCGAGAGAGCCATATTTTTTTTCCATGAGAACAAAACAAACAAATCATTCGACGGCTAAAGAACACCCGTATTCCATGATGGACTCCTATAGCAGCGCCACCTACCGGGTCGAATTGTAAATCTAAACCATTCTCGAATCCACTTGAATACACACAGAAAATTTCAGCCGTTTAGAAGGAGATCAATAACATACACACGCACAGAATATTTATATATATATTTTTTTATATATATATATAGTAAGTAAGTGTTATTTATAAGTAAGTCAGTAAATCGTATATATTGTCCAACTGCTGGGCAATGTCCTATATCATTGAAATCAAGTCATCGTTACGCCAAATGCGTACATAACGTCATGTCATCCAGGTAATTTATTTAGGCGTTGAAAAGTTAAAGCCTATTTTTAACGAATCGAATATTTAACGTAAAACAATTGAAGTCACCTTAAAGTATGATTAATTATCGCCATGAGGTGGCCAGAATGGATGAAGACGGATCCATGAACAGATTATCTGTTTGTCTTGAATGGCTAATTGGTCTCTTTTAAGCTGCCTAAGACTGTTGTTTATATTCCGTGTTTATAATATAATTATTACGTCCATTAAAATTGGTGGCGAAACAAGCTTAAGTGCCTTACAAATAAACAAAGAATGAGGTCCGAATAGTTATTCCGTTTTTGTCTCTTTTACTCTAATTTAAAATGACGTTTACATGACAGAAACAAACCACGGAATAACTATTTGGACCTTATTCTTTGTTTATTTGTAAGGCAATAAGCGTTTTTTTTTTTACTATTTTTAGTTTCATTTTTAGGGTTTCGTAGCCAAATGGCAAAAAACGGAACCCTTATGGATTCGTCATGTCTGTCTGTCCGTCCGTATGTCACAGCCACTTTTTTCCGAAACTATAAGAACTATACTGTTGAAACTTGGTAATCTAATATCATTTTATTCTAAACTGAATAGTTTACGCGACTTCCAAAGTGGTAAAACGTGTGTATTTTCTGTTGACCCGCATGTGTTTGTAAGAAATAAATTTATAAAAAAAATGTGTTTTTGTAATCAGAATACCAATTATAATGAAACCAAAGAAACATTTTTATTTAAAAATATGTATAGGTCCTGATACATGTTCTTTGCTTTATTAAAAACGCCTGAAAAATTGCAAATAAGTTATGACAAAAATAGAAATACTCGCGCATATATTATCACATCGGTTGAATAAGTAGATTATACGAATACAAGCATACTTCCCTCGAAAAAACCTATTTTATCAATATTATTAATATTTGTAAGTTTAAAACAACAATTTAACTTCATCAATTATAATTTTAATTTGAGAGAATTGGGAAAGTTTTGGTTAATTTATTAATGTATCAGTTTATAATCTATTTTAGCTTGTAAGTAGCTGTAACTGTAAAGTAACAAACAAAATAAATAAATTAATACATTTTAATATAATGTATAAATTAAATATGCAATTTTGGTAATGAACACAAATTTAATTGCTCATTGCGTCATACAAAACTAATTTCTTTACTTGTTTAATACAAAAATTCACAATTCATTATTTCACGAAAACAGAGATGTTAAGAGACATTTTTCTTGCAAAACATTTCTAAAAAGTAATTGCTTAATGTAAAGACAATATGACACTAATTCTTGAAAGCAATAAATTAATTGAAAGAACGTTGTATTTCTTCTGAATGATAGCAATTTAAAATTAAAATAAATACGATGAAAAACAAGATATATGTTTTAAATAATACAGGTAGATATAAAGTTCATTGAAAACCTTTTTTGTACAAAAGAATAGAGTTTTCCCCATTAACAAACAATATTTAAAAAACAAGGTTTTCACGGCATATTTGCTTTGACCAGGGGCGTGGTAAACAATCAAATTCTATTTTGTTGGAAATAAAACTCAATAAAATCACACAAAACACGTTTATTCTAAAAACAGCTCTTCTTTATTGGTCAATGGTATTAAGGAAAAAAATATAATTAGTTGTTTTTGTGCGCTACATTTGTATTAAAAGTCATCAAACTGCGCAATGAGGTGCAATTTTTGGACCAGTTACAATAGCTCCTTCTCACCTTCACACCTTCTCCCATCCTCCATAAGAGTACGCGCGTAAAATTTACATTAATAAATATATACATTTTACGTCAAAGCAGCAGTCCGATGTAAGAGCACGCTAGTTCTCAGCACTGGCGTCAGCAACTGTCCAGTGTGAATCAGCCATTAAACTTGATGTGTGATTACTCTTCAACCGCAAAAGGGTTCGATCATAGGACTAGGAACAAAAGAGATATTCTGCGTTTTATATCCAACTCCAGGGGGAAATTGAGGTTTCAAAGACCACGCCAATCGTTTTGTAGCAAAATTAATTAATGGGCTATAAACAAAATCCTTTCACCTTCAGCGATCCTACTTAATAGGTCTTATTAAAATGAAGAGCCGTTAACAGTATTGGTAGAGTTTAATACCAGTTTGGGCTTAAAATGTAAATTGAAATTGTGGTTTGCGCCGGGTCTTCGATGAGATTTTTATGACGGAAGTTTGGGCGTTGTGTTTTTGTCCATCCAAATTTATTTTTAGTTTATTTCTGTTTACTTTCTTTTCGATCGGAAACTAATTACAAAATCGGTAGCGTTATCTACAACTAACTATGTTCACAATTTGTTAAAAAAATTCCACCAGCAGGATTCGAGCCCGCATCCGCGCCCTCGAACATACCGACCTACTATAGTAGCTTTGTTCAAACTCGTGTAAATAGATTAACACTATTATTTTTGCTTTGCGTAAAATTATATAGTACAATTACTAGCTGACCGGCGGACTTGACAGTTTCCATGACAACAAAACAAACAAATCATTGGTCCGCTTAAGAACACCTGTATCATGATGGACCCCTATAGCAGCGCCACCTACCGGGTCCAATTGTAAATCTTAACCATTCGCAAATCCACTTGAACACACACAGAAAATTTCATCCAAATCGACCCAGCCGTTTAGAAGGAGTTCAATATCATACACACGCACTGAAGATTTATATATACTAGTCAAAATAAAATAGGGGCCACCATATATTTTCAATGGCATTGAAAATGTATTGGGTTTGGGGGCAGACAAATAATTAAATTAAATTAATTGATTAATTTTTAATGTTATAATCACAAAAAATGTCGTAACTAATAACAAAATTTTTATCACTATGTTTTTTGGTGAAATCAGCAATTTTCATAAAAAATATACACCATGTAAAAAATTATGAATTAAAAAAGAAACTGTAGATTGGATAATTTTTGGAGTTTGTTCAGTATCGTGTATGTCCCCCCCCTCTTTTGTGCACATTCTTCAAGTCTGGTAGGCATACTCTCCACCAAGTGGCGCACTGTCTCTTGTGGAATTTGTTCCAAGCTCGTTTTTAGCACGTTGATGAGCTGTCTTTCGTTATTTACGGGTTGGTTTGTGACCCGGGCGCTTCGTTTTAACAGATCCCACATGTGTTCAATTGGATTAAAATCTGGGCTATAGGCAGGCCACGGCAACACCTGAACATTAGCTTCATCTAGAGCTTCCCTTGTAGCTCTAGCTGTGTGAGCGCGGGCATTATCGTGCATTAAGCGGAATCCTGCACCAATTCTTTGTGCAAATGGCACCACATGGGGTCTTATGGCCTGTTCAATGTATCGCTGAGCTGTTACCGTGCCTTCGTTAAGAATTACGAGCTCAGTTCGACCCGTTAACGAAATTCCTCCACATACCATTACGATGGGACCACCAAATCTGTCACTTTCATGGACGCAAGCATCTGAAAATCGCTCACCTTCTCGTCTCCACACTCGAATGCGTCGGTCATCACTAAAAAAATTCACTTTGCACTCATCTGTAAACAATACTTTGCTCCAATCATCCATATCCCAGGCCTGATGCTGCCTTGCGAACCTTAATCGGTTCGCACGATGCGCGGCTGTCAATAGAATTCGTACTACACGCCTCCTGAAGAACTGATGGTCTTCGTGCAATCGATTTCTAATCGTTTGATCACTTACGCGGGTACCCGTTGCCTGGCGCAAGCGGTTTTGTAAAGAGCGAGCAGTAACAATTCGCTCTCTGCGCGCAGTTAGGCGTATGTACCGGTCTTCATGTGCTGTGGTTGCTCGAATCCTGCCCGATCCTGATCTTCTGGTAACTCTTCCAGTCTCTTGAAATCGATTCCAAGCATTCTGTATCGCTCGCCGTGAAAAACCAAGCTGCAGAGCTACAGAACGTTGTGAATGGCCCTCCTCAACCAATGTTATGGCCCTAGTTGTGGTTTGCAGGTCCATATGTCTTCGAATTCTCGGCATTGCTCTTTCAAAATGTTTATTTACGCACTAACAAAGCAAGTTTTAGCTGTCCGCAAAGAAATCCAGTGTTTAAATGACTCAAAAATTCGTTTTAAAATAGGGTAAATTCAAGTGGATACAAAAAAAAATACTCATTCTACCTACTTAAAAAAAATATGTGAGTGACATACTCTCAAATGTTTGTCCACTCTTAAGGCAATGTAACAAAAAATAGTTAACCACTTAAGATCGTTTTAAAATTATTAAATCGGTCTGAACGTTAAAATTATCGAGTGGCCCTTATTTTGTTTTGACTAGTATATATAAAGATAAGTAAACACTATATAACTTCAATTGTGCAACAATTATTTTTATGTATAATGAAAGTGAGTTTGAAAAAATTTTTAAGAAAGCTAGTTCTTCAATTAATAAAGTTTCAAAGTATGGCACATACTAGTTTCCCGTAATGAAATATCAAAGCATACAGCAAGCAGTGAGGTTTCATTTCAAATTAATTAACTCATACTTTCTCAGACACTAAAGTATAACTTTAGACATTTGGAGAAGAAGAACTGACAAATCAGTCCTTAATTTTAAAAGGGTTAAAAACAGTTATATAACTAACTACTCAATTAAAAAAAAGATAGGAACCGAAAGAGGAAATCATTTATATCGGAATCGCACAAACGTTTATACAATTCGAGTTAACACTGGGCCGTTTTGTTCGTCCGACATTCTTTTTGACAATGATAGATTTTGCAACGCTGAAAATTTAATAAAATGGATTCCTGTTGGATGGACGCGTTTGTGGATAGGATCCATGGTCTTAATAAGCCTTCTATTAACGAACCAACCAACTAAAAATAATTTAGTTGAAGCGCAGGGGTGTTAGGCACCACCAGTTCAAGAAACAGAAGAGAAATAAAAGATGAAATTCTGGTTTAACCAAATTTATTATGCTCAGGGTGGGTGTTCGTCGATTGCTTTAATGCTCAATGATGTCGCGCGATTTTTAGAGAGGACTTAGCTTCGAGCGGGGACTGGAACGCGCGCGCAGTTCGGCGTCTATGTTAACCTAGCCACGTGCCGGTGAGATCTTGATACCGGGTGGGGGTGGATCCGCCGCAGGATGCTGCCTCCAGAATGTAGACAGGTAGATTGCGTGCAGGTAGTTATCGCTGCCTGATTTAAAGACCCTGGAACGCACCAAATAAAAAGTATGAACAGAGGTTCGGTAAGTGCGGCCACCACGCGGTCCGGGATTAGGATACAAGTTGCTACAATTGAACCTGGCTCACTACATAATGATGTCTAAAAGGTTAAGCAATCGCAACACAAAAATATATTTAGCATTAAGTTTCGAAAATGAAATAGGAGAAAATTTGTAATGAAATAACATTAATGAATTAACTAACAATTAAAATAGCTATCGAAAACTCCCAAGGAAATAAGTATTTTATAAGAAATGTTTATTTATCTAATTATGAAGGTATGTAACTGTGCCATAGTAACGGCTATTAGGACAAATTAAATTCTATAAAAAATAATAACCTGTTAAGGAATTCTACATAATATGAATTTTATTTTGTCTACGGGACCCATGGGGAACCTCGCTTCACCTCAATACAAAACAAAAGGATTTAATGAGAGTTGTGACTTACGATATCAATCGGTAAAAGAATGAACAAAATAGTCTATGGCTTCACTCAAACCATAACATCCATTTAGCTTATCTAATGTAGAAAAAACAGTGATGATTTTTATTTTATTTTTATTTTATAAAAGATTATTTAGTTTAATTAACATTGATAAGTTTAATATTTGTGAATCCATAGATTCAGAAATAATTACAGTACCTACCCTCATAACAAATATCAATTTACAAAAACGTTGACGGTACATAATTGTTCGTACTCGTATTTCGTATTCATTTGTTTGTAAACTTATTTTGTCAATTCCTTACCTTTTCCTCACTCTCACCTTTGGCGCATATCTCACAAAGTATTCAAACCGCAATTTGATCATATTAGTACCCTACAAATCACAATAACAGATTTACATAAGTAACAGTCCTGGCCTGAACTTGGGAATGACATTGACAAACTGCTTGGAACCAATCTCCGGGTGGCTAAGGACACCGTAATTAATTAAACATATCGACTTCTGCGGATGATCTACGACGCGAAACCTCCCTTCAGGATATTGATGTCCTTGTAACATTTTGTTACAGATTACATTTAACGACTGCCTGATTAATGGTTTTTAAGGGAATTCGCTGTAACGGCTTATGAATTCAAACTTTAAAGTTTGGAGAATCGCTGATGTACTCTATCTACCTTTGTTTTTATTTATTTACGATCGTAATGAAATTGATTGTGAATGTGCAACATAAGCTATTCAAGATAGAAATACTAGCTTACTATAAATGTTTGTTTTCCTGAGATAAAATGTAACCTATGGTAATCTCAGGCTCCACAAATATATCCGTGTCAAAAATTAAGTCGATCCGTTGCTACTTTTCTACGTGAAGGAAGCACAAACAAATAAAACTTTTGTGTATAATTAATTATACACTTCAGCATTATGTTTTAATTATTAAATAATTGTAAGCCAAAGACCTTTTTTTCTAAGGATTTACCTTAGAATTCATCAAACTTTCATAAAATAATGAGCTTTTTAATTTTCTGATATATATGTAATGTATGGAATTTACACATCTAAAACAAATAACGAATATCGATAACAATAGCTCTCATTATTTATGTGGTCAGAGAGTGACATACATGTTTTTGCTCTATATGTACGTTAATCCTGGGTGAAATATCTGGTTAATTTACGTTGTTATAATAAACTCATTTGAAATCGAACCGTTCCCGTTGACTACACTGTATTTGTTTCACTCTTTAGAAGCTTATCTTGCTCTATCCTTGGGGGAGGCTTTTGTCCAGCAGTGGACGTCTTTTGGCTGAGATGATGATAATGATGCTGATGATAGAAACTTGAAAAACGATTACTGTTGTATGACATAGTTGATGAAATAAAAAACATTATTTGCGTCATATTACAAAAATAAAACTATTAGCATAAGAATAAACAATATCACAGAAGAACGGAAACTCCCGCTCCGGACGGGCTCAAGGTCGCGATATGAAAGTAACTCTGTTAAACAGAATGCTCAGTCGGGCTGTCACGGCTGGCGTCACCGCACGCGCGTTTGCCTGTTTGTGCGTTCCGTACTTTATAATCATCATCATCATCATCATCATCAGCTTATTATTGTCCCCACTGCTGGGGCACGAGTACTTCCCTATGGATGGATAGGAAGAACGGGCCATAAACCACCACGCAGGCCCAGTGCGGGTTGGTGGTTGTTAACGACTGCTAAAGCAGCCGGGACCCACGGCTTTACGTGCCTTCCGAAACACGGAGGAGCTCGACATAATAAATTTTTGGCCACCCATCCGATGACCGGCCTTTGCGAAAGTTGCTTAACCTCAGCAATCGCAGACCAGGCGCGTTAAACACTGCGCCATCAAGCTCCTCTCTTTATAATATATTTCCGTTTTTTGTATTTCATGTTTGTAGGTAAGTAAATAATACTTACTTAAATGGCTTATAAATCTCATATTTTGTAAAACTTGAATAAAATAATGATTTCATAGCAAAGAAAAACTTATATTTTAGCGATATTATTTTTAGACGTAAGCAATATTCAACAGTAAGCAACCCTGGCAACGTAGGTATATAAATGACGGCATTTGGGACTCGGTCAAAGAAGATTCCGTTCTATCGTGTTACTGTTTATTCTTATGCTAATAGTGACCATGCAAATAATTTTCATAATTTTAAAATGAATATGTTCTGGATACTTCAATCAATTACGTACATCGATCGACGTCTGGATACATTAATTAAAATAAAAAACAATAGAAAGGCATTGAAAATTCCTTATGAATATATTTACCTAAGACTTTAAGAGAAATTTGTGTTCTTGCAACACTTGTAATAGATAGGGTATCCAGCAAACTGATTGCAGTCTCCATCGCACAGCTGTGATCTTATTGTAAAATCTGTTGCATAAATAACGAAGCTCTTGCTTTGGAATGAAACTATTTAATGTTTACTGATCAGATGTAACTTATATTGTTAAACCAAAACTACACGAAATGAAACGATATTTAGTTATGCTAACAATATCGAAAGATATCTTAATAACGAAAATCAGTCTAGTACTAAAGCAAATTATCAATATAAATTTTCAATACTTTCCTAATTAACTTGAATAAGATCGACATAGGCAAGGTAGACTTGGAATATTGCACTCATTAAAAAAATCGCTATAACAGATGATATTTTTAATATCTAGCAAAGGTAAAGAAATTTTGGAAAAGTTTTGAATAAATTTCGAAAAGCGGGGTTTAAACCTGCATTCTCTGGCAATATGGGTCAGAGGCGGTTCTAATTACGCTATCGTAGCTCTGTCCAACTCACCAAAATTTATCAACTCTCTTGAAGAAAACGACTCTTTTGAAGAAAATTGTTTATGGACTTGAGGATTTTTTTTGCCTTTGTTTAAATTGGAACGATAATAAAAAACAGCCAGGACTACACGTATGTATAGGACACACACACATATTTATTAGATGCTGTCTAACTCTATGAGAAATCTCAATTTTTTTAAAACCCCCTAATACTTGTTCTAGTAATTTAAAAAAAAACCTACTAAATTGATTTGTTTGTGAGCCTTTAATTGAAGCAACTAGTTACAAAAGGAAGTAAAGTGTTGTAATAAATGACACCAAACAACATTTTGATTACGAAATCATCACTCAATCTCCACTCAAATTACGGAAAGATGGCATAATGGGTGGCAAGGTCTAAGAAAATGATGGCGTAAAGCGGAATCTGAGTATAATGGAGACATTTTGATACAATTATTTTTATAAAAGAATTCCATTCGCCTAATGAGACATGATTTGGGGAATGAAAGATTGCGGCTTGCCTTTGGTGGGGCAAATTGGCTGGCGACTGCTTAAGACGAGTTCACGTTTGCACTATGATGGAACGAAATTGATTGCGAATGTTGCCGTTTTAGGGAAAATCTGTTGTATAATCTGTAGAGTAAATGCGGGAGTTGCAGTGAACATACTTGCTGAGACGTGTTTGCTATTTTATTGTGTTTACTAAAATAGTTGTTGTTTTGCCGAATATTAATGTAAAATAATGTGTTTATGTAAGTGCAAATGATATAAAACAGCGCTATTTTGAGAGACACAGGCTGTTCGTTAGAGGTCTCATTGAAGTATGGTACTTACTCTTTGATGAAACTAAAGAGGATTGGTAGTGACAAAAATTAAGAAATGTAATTATTTAGTTCAAACAGAGAAAAGTCAAAGTAAATTTACATTTAAACAATACGTTCAACAGAGTGTTGGGAAATTGAGTCATACTAATAAAGCATGCTCATAAATAAATAATCACCTCACAAAAACGAAACACTGCTACCAACGTTATAGTTTATTTAACAAGCTGCATCAAAACTTTGTTGAGAAACTTTATGAAATTAAATATGATTTTCACCTCTTTCGATATTTAAATTACAAGCGGTAGGTATTAGATTTCGACGTCGACAAGCCAGCTCGGTAACAAGCTGTCACTGAGAGTGAAGGCTGGAGCAGAAGTGGGTATTAGTAACTTGATGAAGGATTTTTTGCCAATTGAGAAAGTAGTACCAAATGCTTTCAAAGATGTGTCTTGAAAATGTTATGGTAAATTTGGCAAATATTGTAGAGTTATTGTGATTGTGAACATAACAATTTTGTTATTTGTATGAGGACAATGTTGTTTAATGTCGCTTAATTTGATGCATGCCGCTTCGACGACCTCCGTAGCCGAGTGGCTGGCACGCTGGATTTTGGGCGGTTCTAACTCTGAGGTTCCGGGGTCGATTCCTGGTCGGGTCAATGTCGAAAACGAACTTTTCGATATTGTGTCGGGTCTGGGTGGTTGTGGTACACACGCCTACACATCGGTCTACCACAAACTGTCAAATTTCCTCTATATAGTTTGAACTTTATGTCTTAGGCATACGGTTGAACATAAATGTTGAAGAAATTTTACAGTTTTGTATATGTTGATGGTGCAGGCGTCAGTACCGTCGTTGTTTCTGATCTCCATAAAACGAGTGCATTAGCTACTGTCTTTGAGATCGGAACAATTTATGTGATGTTGTCTGATGCCTGACGCGCTGTAGGCTAAAATCTCCACAATGTGGAGCTCTGAGACAGTTAGGTTGCGCGTCACAGAAGACCACGCAGGCGAGATAGTGGAAAGAGCTTGACGCCTTTGAGAGACAGACCAACCAAACGGTGGATCAAAATAATAATAATAATAATAGGATAGCTAGCTTTTTTATATTTTTAAATGTTTCACTTATTTTGTTTTTAGAAAATATTTAAAAATGTAAATTTATATGAGAAAAAATAAATAAAGGAATGATAATAATAAAATCGTTTATAAACAAAAATACATTATAAAAAGTTACATAATGTTTAAAAAATAAGACAAAACGGTTTATGACTCGGTGGTCGCGATAGGACCGACGATTTTTGTTATTCTGCCATAACCTTAAAAATAGAGTACCTATATAGATAGTTTCGGTTATCGAGACTTATTCTTATTAATCACTTTAACACAATATATACATCACCGCCAAATCGTGAGGAGTGGTGGGAATGAGAGAGACTAGCCAACGGAGGATCAAAATCTTGAAGAGTGGCGAGAATGGAGAATGGAATTGCCCAGCATTGGAATGATACAGGCTAACTATAACTGCTTATAAATTTTGAATGCACATTATACACTTATACTTATGCCTTTTCATTGTAAAATTTTTTTAACGGTCTAACTACTTACTATATCCTAGGCAAACCTTTCTATACTCGACGTTTTGACTGAATTACTCTGGTTGTGAAATATAGATTAGAAATATTATTAAAAATAGAAAAGAAATATTGTTAAGACGTAACATCAATAACATATATAAATGTATTTATACCTATATGAGATTAATTAGTTACCGATGATAATGGATTCCAACGGTTCCTAATATTACCCACCAAAACCTGAACCTTGATAAATTGAATGTTGATATAAATAACATCCTGTGATTCACATGGTGGGTGTTGTCTTGCCGTCATGATTTATGTTAATGGCAACCGCGCCACCTAGCGTAACAGATTGGGTATTAATAATAGATCAAGTGACTGGATTATCTGGATGTGACATGAGGAACGTAGGTGTCATTAGAATGAATCACCTATTCTGGGCTCAAGACTTCCTCCGTTATATTATGTTAAAAACCATGATTTTGAAAAAAATAAGTATGAAATTTTACAAAATACCAATGAGTTAAAGGGAAAATTGTAAACTAAATATCATTTTAATTTATTATGTCTACTACAAACATTGATTTAGTCAAAATGATGAAGTAAGGCAACCTGCATTTAGGCTAATATAAAAAAAATATAATAATTATTAGAATTATAAAACTTCTGTCGATTTGAAACCAAATTGCAAAGCATCAAACAGGTGAAACAGAATAATAGACATTATTTTTTGACACAATTTAGTTTAATCCAATTGTATCGGCTGCCGGGAAGGCAGTCGGTACAGCGACGGGGGCTGATTGGTAAGGAATAGGGAGCTGACTTATCCGGCGAGCTTGCCCATGCTCATGCTCCATCTCCGAGACGACCGTCTCGGAGATGGAGCTGATGCTGGTAGAAGTCGCCTTTCGCGCACACACACACACAAACGCGCACCGGCCTGTAGGCAATTCACGAGTATTAAATTCTAAGAGGTTCTTGAGCGAAGAGCTTATGGTAAAATGCGACGTCACGGGCGGGTCCATCGGTGAGAACTCTGAAAGCGGAAAGAACACTGCACGTCTATGCAGCGGTAGTAGTAATTAAGTAGTTGTAGGTAGCGGAATAATAAATCTAGCTCCGCCGTCGGCTCGTGCGGCGCATCCTTTATTCGAATGATTGCACCGTCGCGTTTCTGGCGCGAGCACCAATTCTGAAGTTGGTTAAAGTTATTTTTAGGTCGCCATGAAATGATCAAAAATGTGACTCTGACTCACAGTACACACTATAGTAAATAAATTCATTCGGAGGCTATCATGAGTCATTATTGTAGGAATAGGTTTTATTTTTGTTGGAGAAATGAAATGAAATGAAAATCCTTTATTCATTTTAGGCACATAAATGGCTCTTATGAATGTCAAGTAGTAAGTGCTTTTTCTTTCTTGTGCTATTCTTTTCTCGAAGCAGTTCAAGCCATTTTCGACCCCCTATAACTTCGTTGTGGATAAAACTAGTAGCCTGAATTTTCAGTAACCAAGGAGGTTTGTATAAACACGGTATATTTTCAATTTCATTCAATTTGAACCAGTTGTTTATGAATTATAACTAGTCAAAGTTTCTAATTTTGTCACTCACTCACTGACTGACCAATCATCAAAACTCTAAGGCACTTCTAGCAGATATAAAAGCTTCAAATTTAGAATACAATTAGTGTTTAGTGTACAATTCAAGGAAAAACTAAAAAAAAATTGCAATTTCGGTCCAGTTTTCTAAATACACCAACTGCATTTACTACATTTGCAGTTAATGAATATAATGGAATAATAGGTGTAGACACAACCCCATCAAGTTTGGGCTCGTATAATTCGTTTTGACGAGTACTTTGGTGCTAGATGGTAACCAGAAGCTGGAAGATGGCCATAGGAACGCGGTAATTAAACGACACAACCCCATCGAGTTTGGGCTCGTATGATTCGTCTTGACGATTACTTTGGTGCTAGATGATAACCAGGGTCTAATGATGGAGCTGAAAGATGGCCTCGGAAGGAGGAGCTCGGGAAAATAAGTTCGTTCGTTCGTTCCGTTTGTTATGAATGTGGATTCTGTCTTTGATTAGATGGATGACCTAATGCTAAGGTGAGCACGTGCCGATGGCTGAATGGTATGAGGATGTATAAACATGTCATATCGCTAACGTTGCGCCTCAGGGTAGCAGGGCGAACCCTTTTGTACTGAAGCCCTCATACTAAAAATACTAAAAAGTTAAAAATAAAATTAAAAGAAAAAAGTCTTTATAAAAACAAGCTTTTATTAACTTGTTAAGGGGGTGCAGCGCGGACGCAAAACTGCGAGTTTCAAGTTTCTTTATGATAGCGAGCGAGCGGCGCCTGGCAGTGGTGTGACAACGGCGCACGACTACGAATACGCACGCACACTAATATCTGTACAGAGTAGGCTGGTGATTTAATAAGAGCAATGTTTACTTTCGTAAAATCATAGGCGTTTGGGTAAAAAATGATAAAAGTCTTAATATTTTCATATTCATATTTTTTTATTAAAAAATAAGACAATAGTGCCAACAGGGCGTGCGGAATATCAATACAAACATTTTGATGTCGGATCATAGTTTAATTTGTGCTATATTTACAATGTTTCTGAAGAAATAAGTTTTAAGATATCATTATTTTACGTATTTTTATACAGTTTCTGGGTATTTGTTTCAAATTCTAAGACAACCATGGCCTTGTGAAAGGATCAAGCTAACCTACACTAGTCTTTTTAATGTATATGACCTATTCAGCGCCTAGCACCAGTGACTTAAAAACACGTAAATTTTCGAAATTCCGCGCGGCACCCCCTTAATAAAAAAAAGAAATAAAAAGTAAAAAATAATTTAAACCTGATAATAAGAAAAACAAAATGCATTTAATCACAGACCTAATTTTTTTATAATTTAATTTATATATCTTAATAGGTATCAGGTTTAAATTATTTTCAACTTTTCAGTTCTTTTTTAAAAAAAATTATCTATTATATAATTATTATGTGAAAATTTGCTATTTATTTCCGAAAAGCTTTTACGTGTCATTGGATCTCACAACTTTAAAGTACTTTAAAGTTGTGAGATCCATGTAATACCAAGTCGGTTAATTGATTCAGTCCCTACTTAAGGGACCTTCTTAAGTTATTACGTAATTTGCTAACCTAACAACATCTTATAGTGACCATATCAATATTAAAAATCTTTTATGTTTTAAATTAATAGACTTGGCAATCGCACTAAACAATCTAATTTAATATAATATATGTATTACTTGTGAGATACATTGTGTTTTCATGCGATGGCCAAGTCAATCTGTTTATTTAAAACATAAAAAAATATAATATTGATATGGTCCCTATAAGATGTTGTTAGGTTAGGTAGTAGGGACTGAATAAATTAACCGACTTGGTATTACATGTATTTTACAACTATTTACGGTAGAAGAACTGAGTTGCAAGACTTGGTTTTTTTACAAGTTTGTTTTTGAGGGTATATAATTTAACAAACAATACATATATTAATTTAATAATGCGATTCTACTGTATATCTATGCGACGCGATTATAATGTGTTTTAAAAATGATTTGCAGTATGAATCGTTTGCACAATATTTGCTTTATTGTATAACTATTACTGTGCCAAAACAGAAATTATTGAATCTTAACTATAACTTTGATCAATAAACCACATTGATTACATCTGATGTCTAAATTAAAATATAGTTGAAAATAAAAATAAATTAGTTCCAATATAAGTAAAATTTTAATCAAAGACTTATTCCTTCCAGATCGTCTTTATCTTTAGTATATTACGAACTAAAAGAGAGAAACATAACGAGAAAAACATGATTGCTATGAAAAATTATGTTTGTTAGTGCTACGTCGGCTAGAGTTACGGGTAGCGTGCATTCTCAACTTGGTCGGCTTTTTGTGTTAAGGAAAAAATCTTAACGTATAAATCGCACATTTAGAAGTTATCGTTGTTTGGTGGCTTTGAATACTTCGAGGGAAGATTACGATTTAAGTGATCTTGTGGTCTTGTTTTGTTTCATTGCTTTTGGGGTACCAAGTGAAATGTAATGTCTTTGTGGAGGAAGGAAGATAGTAGTAAAAACGTAAATTCACTTTGGTTGACGCTGGCTTAACTCTAACATTGCTTTTATAGCCAAAGCCGGTCGACTATGGGTGTCTTTTGTCTTTTGTGAATGTGACATTATCATTATACCTATTGGAATCTTTTGAATTTTAAGTTGTTTTGTTATTGTGACATTACCAACATAATATGTCGTTGTATTCGATAACTGATTGGATTGATCATATATAATCATCACTCGTAAATCTAACATGGGGTCGGCGCAATGTGTCTTACCCATTCTTTGATTCTGGCGTCAAATATAAGAATATTTATGTTGTGGTTTTAGTATTCCACTAAGGGAAAGCCGTTGACTTGCTGCCCGATGGAAATTGACTATCAAGGCGAAGATTTGGAAGCGCACTTCACCCAAAATCTTTAATTATTAACCTATCATCTACCGTGAATACCGACACAATAGAATTTTAATTGTTTATGGCACTGATCAGTGCTCGCGGCAGATGACAGGTTAAGAAACAAGCTGTGTTGATTTTCGGAAATCCACAGTGCTACTACGTATGTATGTATGTAGCAATATGCAACGTACTTTGATAAGATGGCAGCTAGTTAGATCAAGCCTTACACAGACCAAACCGAGGACCTCTTGCGTACCACTTGGTCTGAGATCAGTAAATGATAATAATAATTGCCGCGTTAACAAAATGCAAGTGGGTGTTTACAAACCAGAGCTATGCATCGAAAAAATAAACACAAGCCCAATTTAGGAACTGAACCCAAGACCTTCGAATATCGACTCGACAAATATTACTACTACTATACCGCCTAGTATAAATGAAAATAATGAATAAATTTCATAACCACTTATCTCACCCTTTCTAACTTAATCCTACCAAATTATTTCAATTACACAAAAGATTATTAACCAATTACTCACCAACTAATTGATTGTATAAACAAAACTTTTAACTAAAGTTATAAAATTAAAAACTTTCCTACTCGAAACAACCGTTTCAAGTGATCCCCTAATCCACGAGATCGTTTAAAATTTTATTCTCAAGTTCTGCGTGGTTAAGACGAGAATCTAAACAAATAAAGGTAAGCCGAGCAGACTCAAGACGAGTTTTGAACTCGTAATAAATAAGAGTATGAAAGCATTAACATAATATTCTCGCCGAAAGTTATCTCTCACAGATCGAGGGAAACACCCCATGTGATGTATGGCGAAACTTTTGCAAAACACATCGCTGTTATATAATAAGGTTGGTATTCATTATTTCGCCTTTTTACTTTCGCCATAAGCTTTTAGGGTACCCCGTTTGAGGACGAACTAGAATAGCTACTTGAATATTCAGGGCAATGTTGGCCGTTCTACATTTACGAGTACAAAAAACAAATACATACTCTCTTTAAGTATCATAAAAAGAGTCTAAATGCCTCTATTTAAAATACTAAATGCCTCATCTAAAAGAGACAACCTTTTCATCTACAATCGCCTTTCAATACATTATTATTAAAGGCCCCAAAAAATATTTAAGAGCACATATCTCTTTTGTCATGTCATTAGTTGACAACCTAAAAATCATAGCTTTTTTTTACTCATTGACCATTACAGTGCCTGAAGTCCTTATGTTAAAATTAAGCCAATGAGACACGATTGTTAGATAAACCCCATACTTATACATACATACACACTATCACGTCCTTATCCCAAAATGGACAGAGCATTAAAAATAACCAATTTTTAGTAAACTCGCCGTAGGGCTCCGAGGTGAAATAGATAATATCAGTGATAGGTTGCTGGCCAACTGTCTGATGTGCGAGCATCTTGGAACCCTTGTTTCTTAGTTGGCTCTTACTCGTATTAAAAGGCGTCGAATAGTTATTCCGTGTTTTGTTTCTTCTACTCTAATTTGAAATGAAGTTTACATGACGGCAACAAAACACGGAAACCATTTCAAGGTTATACCTACTCTGTTTATTTGTAAGACCCTAGAAGTGGAATCAATTTTATTCAGAAACTCTCAAGTAATGACTTACTCTTAACCTTATAGTCCTAATTGTCAGAATTCAAATTTGAGACCCTAGTCATGTCCTTATAGCATATTAAACTAACTTAGTAGCAATATTAGTTACGTGCAATACAAAATCGTACCAATTCACAAGTTTAAAGATGATTACTTTAAAACTTGATACAATATGCCTTTTCAATAATCAAGTCAGTTCTCCAACCAGTTTCATGGTTAATATTGTTGTTTACTTATGAACTTTAGTTTGTCTTTAGAGGTATACCGAAGTGACTTGTATTCCTACTTGGAGGCGAACGATATCATTGTAATTTCAACGCTCTGTTTATGTACAATCTAATAGTTGAATCTAAATATTTACTGTTTGTGTCGAATCTAAATAATTGGGTTAAAGCTAGAAACGTTCTTTTTAAATTAGATCTCAATGCGTCGTTGGAATTATCGATATCTATAATCATAGCTTTTGAGCACTGTTATTCTACAAGTAAAATGTGATGTACAAAAAGAATGTCGTAACTACAAAGGTTTCTGGTTCACTGCAAAGTCCTCAAAGAACATCGTAATTAAGTGAGAAAGACAAAATGTCCACTTCAACCAAATATGACCTTATCAGACCTCATTCTTCCACCTCGGGTTATAAAAAATATCAAAACAGTATGCAGATGCAAATATCACCGTACGAAACAACGGTAATCTGCGAAATTGTAGAGATGTAGGTACAATGGAACTGTGCAAGCTGGTACAAGGAATGGGCGGTTGGCCAGTGCTTACATGAAATAAACCCTGGTAAATTTAGAGGTACAAAGATTTCAGCTTTTGAATTAGAAAGAAAAATGAAATGAAATGCTTTTCTCAATTTACATAAATAATTTGATCGTCGGTATAAAACATTTGCCATTGAAGAACCAGAAACATAAATATATATATTGGGCAGGCCTCCAACAGGTGGACCGACGATCTGGTAAATATACACAATAAATAGTTATTACATTATATTATAATAGTAGAAGGATTCTTTACTACCGCTGGTTCGGAAGGTTCTTTTTACTAAGAAGATGTCATCATAAAACTTAATACTACTCTTTTTGAATCATCAAATTGCTTTTAAAAGTGCACTAAAGACGATTAAAGTGATAACAGAAAACATGCGAGCAGACAAGTATGACCAAATATTCTAAGACCAGCCTTCTAATTCTATGACGCCGATTTTCCGTATTTTTGAATCGTTCGTTTCCGGTGCTGCAACATAATATGAAATGTTGGATGTTATCCGTTCCACGCGGAATCTAAAGAAAACCGGTACCGGTCGATGACACAAACAAACAAGTGACATGACATTGACACAACGCATTGATTTTGACGGTTATTCTATCAATCGCTTTGTATCGCTCGACTGCAACGAGTTGGTGAGGGCACTCGTTGCAGTCGAGCGATTCAAAAATATGGAACGTCACATGTCGAACGAAAATCAGTAGAACTAACGCTCGACGCGTGACGAAGGAATCAAAAATAGAGCCCCAGTGACATAACCACTAGCCTACACTATGCGGTTATAATGACTGACTGTTACTATGTCGTCTAATGTACCTAACTATTTTTAACTTAGGTACTTTGTTCGACGACACTACTTTCCGCCTCGCTGCTTCCCTGCGTCTAGGAGCTCCTTGTTGTTCTCCCCATCGCTGTCACTGTGGCGAAGTTGTCAACGGCCTCGGACACCACGGCCTGTCTTGCAGCCATAGTGCGGGCCACTTAGCACGGCACGCGAACATTAATGACATCATTCGACGAGCTCTTGTCACCGTCGGCGTTCCAGCTGTATTAGAACCCAATGGCTTGGCACGTGACGATAGCAAGAGATCGGACGGCATGTCTTTATTTCCTTGCAAGTTGGGTAGGCCTTTAGTGTGGGATGCAACTTGTGTCGATACTCTTGCGCCATCCCATCTTCCTAGCACAGCGTGCTGTGCTGGTGCTGCTGCTGCGGCTGCAGAAAACCTCAAGCGGCGAAAGTATAATAACCTTATCGGTAATTATATTTTCGAGCCGTTTGGGGTTGAAACCCTCGGGCCGTGGGGACCGAATGCTCATGTTTTATTTAATGACATCTCCAAATGGCTGGTTGACACTTCCCATGACCCAAAGGCTGGCTTTTTCCTTGGCCAGAGACTAAGCATTGCCATTCAACGTGGCAATGCCGCCAGTCTCTTGGGCACTTTACCAGTTGACTGCGACGCGGAGGAATTTTTTGACGCCATATTTTAGTTTTGTATTAGTTTTAGTTACTTTAGGTTACTACTTCTAATGATATTGTTGATTCATAATGTATGTGGTTTGATGTATACAAAGGAAGGTTTAACTGCCTACGATACAGGTCTTCCTCGTGTAGGTAGTTGAGATCGATGATTGTATCTGCTGTATTATGAAAATAAAGAAGTTTATTATTATTGTTATTTGTTTTTATTTATCTTAAATCTTAGATTTAGGTGTTATAATTTGTTTATGAAAAGTAAAATATAACAAAATATCATACAAAAATAAAACTTTATAAAAACCTTATTATTAGCTCCTTTATTTATTTTCTTTCTTAAAACTAGATTTTTACAATATTTTAATATAAAAACAATAAAACATTATAAAAACCTAATCCTAGAGTACCACCAGCAGCGGGGCAGGGCCCAAGCTACCGGTGGTCAGGGCTGCAGAGTAAGAAACCTTCTGACAATACGTGCCGTGTCTAGGAGTACTGCCTTTTGCATCTGACCCTTAACCCAACCTTTCAGCGAGAGCCTCTCTAGGTGTTGATCGAGGCTCTTCGCTATCAGACCGTTTGCCGAAACGACTATCGGTACAATAATGGTTGAATCCACATCCCACATGGCGGTAACCTCGTGAGCCAAATCAAGGTACTTACTGAGCTTGTCCTTCTCGGCTTTCACAAGGTTCTCATCATGAGGTACGGTGATATCTACCAGTATTGCCCGGCGCTGGGATCGGCCGACCACCACGATATCAGGCTTATTGGCGACAATAGTCCTGTCCGTAATGATAGAGCGATCCCAGTAAAGCGTTGCATGACCATTTTCGAGAACTGGCGCAGGTGCGTACTTATAGTACGGCACCTCCGATTCAACAAGGCCATATCCAAGAGCAAGTTGCTGGTGAATTATTCTGGCTACTTGGTTGTGTCTGTGCAAATACGATAATTATTATAATACATAGTTCCGCGATTCAACAAAGTCTTGAACAAATTGAGCCAAACTTGCAAAAGAATTAAGCGTAGTGCTTTACTCTATAAAAGTAATTAATTCGACATTTTTCACCGCCCCATAGCCACTCACTTACACCAACACAGAATTTAATCCGTACCGTCCTACTGTGAGGCAAAATAGCACCAGACATTTCATAACTACAAATCTAACGTAAGAAGCCGTTGCGATTGTGAGCTTTATTCTTATACTGGCACAGTTCACATCTCCCTATAACATTTCTGTGTGCGTAAAGTCTAGAGTTTCATAGCGGAGATCGCTAGGTCAGCTCTAAACTTGTGCTAATGAGTTTCGACGTTTAGCTCGACATTTTTGTTTAGAGTTTTAGGGTGTGCGCGTGACGTGAACGGAGTTAAATAAATTATGTAATTAGCGATTCGGTGCGCAGAACCCCCGTCCCTTACAACTCATTGTAAAGTTAGGCTTTAACGCTGAAATGAAAGAGACGCTTTTAAACAGTGACCAATATTTCAAGAGAAAATTACTTTGCTGTAAATATTTTGTGCGTTTTTTCTTTTAAACAATTAGGTGTTCATTCGCCGAGTTTCTGATGGACTATAGAATAATGTGGTGAGCTAGATGACGAAGTGGCTTGCAATTTTTTAGCTGAAAAATTTTTCAGCAAGAAAATTGCAATTTCATGTGATAAAACTAATTAAAATATCTCAAGCTGAGAGGGGGCCTAATTGACTATTATCTTGATTTATGTTTCTTATTTTTTTTTTTTTCTTATTTTTCCTTGGGGGAGGCCTTTGTCCAGCAGTGGACGTCTTTTGGCTGAGATGATGATGATGATGATGATGTTTCTTATTGTTTTATTTTTATCTGTATCGGTCAATAAATGTTTCTCTCCTTCTCTCACTCTCTCCGTGCTTCGAAAAGCACGGTTGTTAGTTCCGGTCGTTGTTGTAAGATGGTAATAGTTATTCATTCTTACTGCAACTTAAGAACTCACAAACAGTAGAGGAATACTAAATATTATAGCAACAACGATTGTGAGACAAAAAGTGCAGGTAGAGAAATGGTTTCACAATTCTATGTAAATGATAAGTACAGCGAAATGTGCAGCATTTTTAATCTGCTCATCCGCAATATTTAAATTGAAGACATTTTTAAGACAGACACTCCATTTCCTTTGCTGCATAGAATATTCTTACTTATGGCGAATCATATTTATTATTTCAATAGGTTACATGATTTCGTATGGATTATGTAAATATAACTAGCAAACCAACTAATGAGACGATAAAATGAAATGAATAAAAAAATGTATGTAAACTTCACTGATATGTACCCAATTAAAATGTTGTTTAATGCACTGTTGATATTTTAAGAGTCTAATTTAGCTTCTGTATTAGCTCATGTAACAATAATCTCTAAACCGCAAAGGATAGAAAAGTAAGTACGTTAAAAGTACAACGCCATCTAGCGAAGACATTATGTTGTAATATTTTTGAAGTGGTCTTTTGAATAGCGACTCACATTAACCCTTAATCAGTTCAAAGGATTACGACTAAGCTTTCTGTAGAATGGTTTCCACTTTTAAAAAAAATAAGTGTCACGTATTATCATTAGCTTACAACTAAATTTGTTGAAA
This sequence comes from Eudonia mercurella, assembly GCA_963082485.1. NCBI lineage: Eukaryota > Metazoa > Arthropoda > Insecta > Lepidoptera > Crambidae > Eudonia > Eudonia mercurella. The sequence goes on from OY720036.1 coordinate 16,963,360, forward strand.
TATGTACTTTTTCTGTTAAAAGATTTTTGCTGCTAGATTACATAATAAAGACATTGACAAAAATCGTAACAATATCCTTAGTCAAAAGTAACCAAACTATTCTTGAGAAACCCTCCAGTTCTAGAAGAAGCATACATAAAAACTGAAGGTCAAGAGTCGCGCGCATGTCACTCTTGGTGTTGCAAGCACCAGACTTCAGACACCAGGCGGGTCGAAAACTTGTTTAGTGTCCAAAAAATGTAAAGCATAACTGCAATCAAGCTTCTCCGTGAAGATCAAGATGTAATATCGGTAGCGTAGATCTATATAGTGAAAGATCTCTCATTGGGAAAACTGTACGTTAATAGGTTCTTATACGCGAATGCTCCGTCATTCGTTTCCAAATATATGCCCTAAACGTATGTATCGTGCAATATTACTCGCAGAATTGCGTTATATTGCACGGCGACGTCGGCACTACGTGCTTTACTCAGTGATTGTGCTCATTCGTATCCATGACTTTGAGGCGAATTCCCTTCTGTAGTTTACAATTGAACTCAGTTGAATACACAACCACTTAATATAATCACAACCGTAAGTATAAAACAAAAAAGTACAGACACGGTTGAAGATACGTTTAAAACTTTGTCGTCAAACAAATTTTTAGAAATATTGTTTGACATGAATTTGTAGACAATGTCGTTTATGTACTGCGCGCGTCACAAAGTTTGTCGCCATAATGGCTGTGGCTGTGTTGTGATCCGCGAGTCAGAGATAACATAGCTATATACAGGGTGAAGTACCTACGTCTCGACCTTCGGCCTCATCGTTACTTACCATCAGGTAAAATGTAAAGATTACCGTATATGCCCGGTGCAAACAAAACCATCCCAGCTGTTACATATAAGTCATTGTATTGTAGTTTATTCATAGTATTGTTAAACCATTCAGTAGTATCATACGATTTATGATGCGTATTGGCTACAGGAATAAATGTGAAGAGAAGTGTCGAATTCTGTGCGATAATCTTATAAACGGTAATAGATAGAGAAGAGTCATCAAATAAGCGGTTGTAGAAGTAAACGTGCGTTCCATCATCATCACCAGCTCATTTTATGTCTCCACTCCTGGAGACCGAGCCTACCCTATGGATAAATAGGGAGAACAGGCCATAAACTACCACGCGGGCCCAGTGTGAATTGGCGGTTGTGAACGACTGCGAATGCAGCCAAGACCAACGGCTTTACGTGCCTTTCGAAGCACGGAAAAGTTCGAGATGATAAATTTTTAGTCACCCAACCGATGACTGGCCTTTGCGAAAATTGCTTAATATTAGCAATCGCAGATTGGGCGCGTTAACCAGTGCGCCATCGAGCTTCTCAGATTCTAGGTAAACACAAGAAAAAAAAACACTTATGGTCACTGTAGACAGCGGATTGTCAAGTGTTCCAGTTAGCTTGGCCACATGCTCCGAAAGGCGTCTTAGCACTGACCCACTTGGTCTTTTGAGCTTATATAACACTGCCCGTGAAACGAAAGCTTTGAGCTTAAACTAAGCGCAAGGAGCTTTGGAATTAAATTTCTCTCCTACAAGAGACGTCGGCACGCGGCGTGCGAAATATGGCCGACCGTTCTAGAATGATCCGGAATTTAGTGGATGCAACCAGTTTGTGCTGGAACTATTCGAGAATTCTTATTTTTTTGTTGTAGAAACTGGGACATAGTATAAATTTTGTCCAATCCAGATCTGGTTCTGGATGAATCTGGATCGTTATTTTACTTGTTTTTTTATTGGGTTACAGTGGATTTCCATTGGTTTAAATTGCTTGCTCGAACCTTTTCGATGGAGCCCTTTTTGTTTTTTTGTAACTAAGACCTCATGCTTATTTTACCGCAAAGCTGCTAGCTACACGTATAAACTTATAATCGATGTAGTGGAAACTCAGATTATTTGATACACCTACTATTCATAATTATTATTTTCTTATAATCTTAGATATTATGTCACTCGGCGTGTTCTACCGCTTAAGGAAATTCGGTAACTCTTTTTTTGTCGCACCTCCGAGAAATGAAAGTGAGTGAGGGTGACTGACGTTGTTTTCACGCTTCACCAGTTGTCTTCGCATCTGGACTACATTTCAACCATATAATAGCGAGTAACAAAATTATCATCATCATCATGATTATCATAAACAGCCCATATTAGTTCACTGCTGGATATAGGCCTTTCCCAATGCATGCCACTGAGCTCGATCTTCGGCTATTCTCATCCAACCGCTGCCAGCAACTTTGCGTATGTCGTCATAATTATACCAATCCGTAAATAACGTTTTGATTTTACAACAACCAACTTATTTTTTCTGGACTTATTAATTAAAAATGATTGTGCCAACTATTCGTTACCCCTTATGAAAAGACTAAACAGCTTAAGCTTTACAGTCTACAACTTGTTTTAATAGAATTAAAATAAGTTAAAATGTCAAATCTGTGTGTTTTAATAAAATTGTAGTGCTATAATATTTTAATACAATACAATTTGATTTAAGGCAATAATAATAAATAAAAGCGCCTTTTAAGATAAGAAAATACATTAAGCAAATCCTCTCTTCGCATTGTTTATTATTGTTAGCAACAACAATTTAACACTTTCAGTATCGCAAGCGTCGTTAGATTTGTGAAAAGTATTCAAATAAAGCAAATAATACATTATGAGACAAAAAAGCAATGGCAATCTCAATGTCCAATTAAAACAACGCCTTATTACAAAGGTACACGGTAAACTTTTCTTTAAATTTTTTCAGCGTTCGGGCGATTTCTCGTCTTTATTTTTTCGAGTCCACAGCCAACATCGTTAAAGTTTCGTTAATTATGAAAGACGACTCTATTATTCCTTTATTATTATTTGGCTAGAGGAAACTTTCTTCTATCTTTTGCGTCGTCTGCTTTAAATTTATTCACAGTAGACTCGCCTACATTTAATTTCGAGTACTTTATAATATATCGAGCTAACAGCTACATAACGTCCAAAAAGTCGACATAGAATAGATATTGATAGATGGATATCAAAAACATAATTCTGGTTGATAATAATTAAAGTTTCCTTGATTTCATGAATACAATATTTCTATACCCGCAACGATATCAAAGAAGCCATCTCGTTAAAACTAACCAAGCATAATAATATACCGGAGCATGGCACATTGACGTAATAAGACAACCCAAAATCATTTCTAAATGCCCCAACAATTGTCTGCCAAACAATTTTCTAATTCAAGCAATCCCACCGCATCTGAGAGAACACGCAAATGAAATTTCAAATTAAGCTCAGACGTAGAATACTCCTAATAAGCATTTCTGCAAATTAAAATCGGCGAGAAAGTTCTAGCTGTGGTTAAATTTGTGCGACAACGCAGACCACATTCAGAACCTACGCAAATTTCTAAAGGGCGCGATTATATGCGCGAAGCTAAGCGCGAAACGGAACGGAGGTGTCACGCGCGTCGACGCGCCTGCTTCCTTATTTAAATAATACAAATTGTGTGCTAAAAGAAGCGTTACATTTGGTGATGCTGGATGGGCTTTTTCAAACCGTCATGGTCAATATGCTTTGCATATTAAAAGCTGGCTGCAGTGGGCCGGCAGTATTACTTACAGAACCGTCTGGGGTAAACGAGTTCTTGAGCGGTGACCGCGTATCGGCAAGCGTGCGAGTGTCAGTGGCGTGCACTTGAAGAAGCCTATGTCCAGCAAAATACTATTTAAAGAGGTAATGTTGCCAGCTTTCTTGGGACTGTTCCCATGAGCCCACAGTTATAGGATATCTTTTACTTATACGTATTTGTTTGTTAAGTTAAGTTTTGTTTCATTAATGTATTATCAAACCAATCAATTCTCCTCTAGGTTTGATTACCAGTGGTTTTACCCACTAGATCACAAAGTCGCAAAATAAGGAAACCCAGAAGGTAAGCTTAATACATACCACGCTCAAGCACGGAATTTTAGATCTGAACGAAATGGGCCGGCCGAGCGCAGCTGTTGCAAGAATCCGTATCCGTGAGAGGTTGTCTAGGTGTGCGTTGCTCGAGGACGTTTGTGTGAAGCCTACTTTCTGCAGTCTCCTTATTTTCTGACAGAGTAAACTTCGTAGTAATGTTCGGGCAGCCTGCACCCACATTTCGCTCCGCGCTAAGCTCTTTCTCCACGGTTACGGCCTTACACTGTGTCACATGTCAAAATAGTGGGAAACCTCAGGCAGGAGTGAGGCGGTGAATTGCGAACTAATTTGAGGGCTGAACTTTAACTGTTGAGATTCGCAGATTAAGAGTGTCTGTTATTATTGCTCCTAAAATAGAGTTGAAAGGAAATTAACTTTGCAAGTTGAATCTGCGACTTCCACTTTGGAAATTTGACGTAGTCTATTTTAGTTTGTAGACAATCCTCATTGTTGAAAGTTTACGAATGGTAAACGCATTGAAAACGGCTTTGAGTGCATTCTGTTCATCGGGAGGCACGTCAAGCTGTTTCTCTGGGTCTCGGCTGCATAAGCTGTCGTTATCAATCACCAATCCGTACTGGGCCCGCTTGGTGGTTTACGACCCGTTCTCTCCGTGGTGTTTCTATCCATGGGAAAGGCAAGGCGGGAAAGGCAAAAATGAGCTAGAGAATGCATTGAAAGCCTGCCTTTGCTTACATGTCCATTGTTTCAGTACGGGAACTATTTTTTTATGCTGATAAATAAACATTCGAGAGGTTATTATCGGCATAAAATTGTGGTGTGTGGTGCTCAAAAACCTAATATATTTTATAATTTTAAACTTACCAACACTACTTTTCAGTACAATGTAGTGTTCGCTTTAATCGACTTGTTCGAATTCGAAGTTTACGCTTTAGATAGATTGTATCAAATTAATTGACTTACATTTTGAGTGTATTGAAAATACATTTAACTTAAAGATATACGTACATTAAAACAAGTATCCATTGTAAAGTTAAATTCTGGTAAATGGGAAGCCGAGCGTACGTATATTCAAATTTATTACATGACTATCTAATGTAAACAGGGAACACTGCGTCAAACAAAGGATTCATTAAGAAAATAACGATTTTGCTCGTCAAAGTGACTCGAAGCTGTGATAATATTATCTTTCAGATATTATACGTATGCATGTTACCTTATTAAAACTATTCCATTTCAGTTATTACTTAACTTAACAGTTTCATTTATTGTTTGATGGATCGTTATGGTTTAGCCAGTGTCTAGTTAAACTATGAATATAAATAGTTTTGCGCAAATTTTGTAGCGAACATTTACAATTTTTAAAAGTGTTGAAAATAATGTAAGTAAAATAAAGCTTACGTCCATCAGTCTTCTCGGTAGCATAGCTGTCAGTGCAGCCGCCCAGATTGCGGAAGACCCAGGTTCGATTCCTGGCTGGGTCGGATGGACGTTTAAGTTTTTACTGTATTTTATAAATATTTAATTCAGCTTCAGTGCAGCAATTAGCACTTAAAAATAAAAAAGTAAAATTTACTAATAGCGTTGTGTTATCAAATTTAAGGTATTTCATCTGCAAAGATGAATCTGCATAGCCATCGGTTGCAATAACCTTTGGATAGATGGCACCACCGTGCCGCTATAAGCACTCAAAAAATTAAAAAGCAGTGACAAAATTCAGCACTTACGTCGGCCTTCCCGGTAGCTTGGCGGTCAGTGCAGCCGCCCAGATTGCGGAAGACCCAGGTTCGATTCCTGGCTGGGTCACGGGACGTTTAATTTTTTTAAATTGTATTTTATAAATATTTATAAATATTTAAGTAAAATATCTAAGAAGGTACGGGGTGCTGGTTATATTTTATTTTGATAAAAAAAAGTTTATTTTTAAAATCTCAAATCCGCGCGGATTAAGTCGCGGGTAAAGTGCTAATTGTAACAAGGTTTTAATTATGGTGTTCGTTAAGTCTTTATTATCGAAGAATATGCAAATGATGTAAGCAGAAGCGGAGTCCAAATGCGAAGACAGTTAGTTAAGCTGTAGTCAGATCAACTGCTTAGGCAGCATAGCCTAGTATCAAAGCATAACTATCTAGTATCAAACCCAATGACCACCACCGGACTTGACCTTGTACCTAAACTTTTACAATAAAACGTAACTTGAACGTATCCTCTCACCCTTTATATCTGAGTTTAATTTGATAATTTTGTAATTGAACTCGTCACAGGTTTAAGGGGTCTACATTAATTGGATAACATAGAGTGTGTTTAATTTAATGTCAGGATGCTTAATTGCCTTCTTGTTTTAGATGTCAAGTTTCCAATTTATGTGTTTTGTGCTGTCGCAATTTGAGCTCCAAATTGTGTTACGCTATGTTAAATTAAATGCGAGTTAGGATTGAAGGACCATTTAGGATATTTTAGGATATTGTACAACGCTTCTAATTCAGATTAACTGGTTGCAGGATACTGTCAAGCAAAAATTGCATTGCTGTGTTTTTGAAGGATACAAAAGTCAATTAAAATAAATATAAAAACTAATGGTTTCTACCCTCTGTGTTGCAACGATCGTTAAAAGGATGAGGTGATTGCTGCCTATCAGATAGCTTGATGCTAGTTTGCTATAATAATATAGCTCATTGACAAGTGAAAAAAAACCAGGATTATTTTAAGAAGATAAAAAAAATTATACCTTTAAACGAGCAATTCTGTATATATGTATATATATAATCTGAATCTCGGAAACGGCTCAACGATTTTCATGAATTTTAGTATGCAGGGTTTTGAGGGCGATAATAAATCGATCTAGCTAGGTTTAATTTTTAGAAAACGTCGTTTTATCCGTAAAAAATACCGAGCAAAGCTCTGTCATCCAGGTACTAATATATAAAATACGATATAATCCGGATAGTAACCGGATAGTAACGTGCAACCGCACGTGGCCCAGACTAGCACAGGATGGAGGCGAATGGCGTAAGCGAAGAGAGAACTATGCCCAGCAGTGGGTCGAGAGGGGCTGGTGATGATGAAAAAGAAACAAAGTAGTGTTTTATGACTTATGGCACTATCTATCTAGTTTTTTGTCTGACAGTGTAAACTATCAGGTAAGATGAAGTGTTAATCTTGTTCCCTAGTGAAATGACAAAACAAAACAAAGACGACTACCCATAGATACTCTCAAAGTCGAACATGACAAAAATTTAAAAACCCAACCACAAAAACACATATTCCGCCCCCAAAGCTGGAGCTTAAGAAACAGCTTGTACATTTGCAATGTAAAGTTTGAGACGGAACCCGAGACCTTTCCCGCGGATTACGGCCCCCGGGCGCACGGCGAATCTAATTTCGCTATAACACAATTTGTCTACTTGTATAATGTACCGGTACGAATTTCAGAGGAGCGGCAAAAGGCTCTTTAGGGACACGCACACCTGTTACTTTATAGGCTATTGATAGCGCGCCTCCTTATATACTCGTACTGGCTTTACTGCTGCGTGGAACGCATAATTAAAAAATAGATTTTTTTTAAACTTTCGTGTTCCATTTACTAACCTTCGTACGGATCCGAATCACGGTATTTCGGACTCGGTCTATTAAACGGATGCCTAGGATGGCGCGCTCCATAGATGTTTGGCCCACTTTAATTTTGTGCATGTTTTCCTTAGAGAGCGCCCATGTTTCCTTGGTCTTGTTAAAAGCCTACACTGGTTGAAAACCTCTTATAATCAATAAAACTAAAATAATAAAAAAATATTAAACGTAAAAATCAGTTGCGGCTTAGCAAATACTGGAGGCTCATCCTGAGCACAGCCTTGAGACGTTTACTTAACCTTAATTTCTTAATTGTCCCCTAGATGGGACAAAATTAAATAGTGTCTACAACTTCTGTTCTTCGCCTTTGTCATTACAGTGTGATACCAAGTTTGTTCAGGACGACCAAGCTTTCTTTTGTCTTTATTTCAACCCAAGACTATTTAGGGATGTTTCGGATTGGTAAATGAAAAGCTATGTGATTATTTGTGGACTGTATTATACATATTTATTAATTAACAACAAGATTCTATATAAAGTTCAAGACTGATCGGTGCTGTGGTTTGGACGGGAATGGTCACTACACCGGCCAGCGGAGTGATGCGCGGGCGCAGTGGCGGGGCTCGATGATGATTGATGATTGTCGCGGTGGCTGGCGTCGAATCGACCATAGAAGGTCATTGTGAGGCCGCCCAACTTCTAGGTGAGGAATGTTCATACATATATGGTGGTTCAAATACCAGAATGTGCGGCCGGCGAACAACATGGTGTGAGCCCGCGTCTCGCTAGCCCCGCGCCTTTAGCACGCATTTCTCGCGTGGAAAAGGGATGTGTTCAGAATGGATTCAGAGCACCATGTGGGCCGACAGAGTAAGGTTAACTGATGCTACGTTTGTTATCACGCTGCACCAGTTATCTTCGCGTCTGGACTCCATTTACACTTAACATCAGGTGGAATGGAGTCATTTGCCGTGCTATCTATAAAAAAGAGCGTGTAGCCAATCTAACATTACTTGCGGCGCTTGATATACTGGCCGATCGGAGATTCGTGGCAGTGGTCTAACAGCTGCTAGCTAAATATTTTCAGTAAATACTAAAAACACGGTGAAGGCAACGGTTGAAGAAGACCTGAAATGGCGCATGATGTCTTTTGTAACCTTCTACGTTGCACACTCATAAAGTAGCATCAATTTGAGACGATTTCAACATAATACAATTATGATAACCCTTTTTTTCTTTAGCTTATGCTGTTCTACTGCTGAGGAAAGATTTTCCCTCCGCCCTTCCATTGTATTTTTCCCGAGTCACCTCATGCTAGTCGGTCTAGGGCGCGTCCAGGTCATCTCGACTTTTGGACCAGACATTATCTGGACTGACGATTAGATTATTTATCTTTCTTTTCTGATATAACTTAATATACATAGATGCCCAGTTAAGTCTAGCTCATGTAATATGCTTTCGGATTCTTATCGTAACTCAATAAAGGTGGAAAGGCTGACAGTTAATCTAATTTAGTTACCCCGCAATACCTCGGTTGGCACCCCAACGCTCTGGTCCGAATATTAACTAAAAGCGGCAAAGGAAATCATTATTGCTAAGTGACATCGAAAGGTTGATGACCTCAGACCTTCGACCTTTAACAGTAATTCTGTTGGCGGTTTCAGTGTATCCTTTCACCATATCTGATCTGAGACCCGAACGTTATATTGCCAACGTAAGTGCAAATTGTACATAGGTTAGTTTGTAGACGCTACAAAAATAAAGAAGAATGAAGCTACAAAAATAAGCTCTTATGAATGCGACTACACCATTTGATTTATAAGTTTACAGGACGTTCTCACGAGACCTTGAACTGTGAAGAACCTGCAAGGACAGTGAGGGCATCATAGCAACAAAGTTAATAGCATTGTTGCTTTCTGACAGTTTCCATCGCTTCCATGAAGAGTCTATTAGAATGATAGACGTATGGGATTGTCATAAAGCCAATACGTATCGTTGGCTTATGTAAATCCCATACGGCTTATTATTATATTATATGAGCGTTATTCCACTTGTGAAGGGGCTGGTAATACTTATCATCAAGTAAGATGAATGACCAACACTTTCCCGTCGTATAAAAAAATTTAATAAAAAAAAGTCGAGACTTATTTAGCTTTTTATTATGGCCACTCGCATAAGAGAAGGAAATAAAAAGCGTCAAGAATTTAGGTCGTTTTAAATTAAAACGTTGGCTGCGGACCGCAACCGCGCGATTGCAGTGGTTATGCTGTTAATATATTCCTTATACAGGGTGTCCAAAAAGTTTATAATAATTATAATATACTTTCTATGAATTTAATTTTAAAAATACAATTTTTTATCATTTTATCTAAGCTATATATATCTCCAACGATGTCTAATTGGCTACAGAAATTTCCAAATAAAGGACTAAAATTTCGAAATTACTCCTTTCATTTAGAAATAAAACTTTTAGAGCTATCCTTTTGTTGAAGGTCAAAGTAAAAGTATGGTATTTAAACAAGTATGTATATGTAATTTTGAAAAACGATCTAAATTATTTGTCGTTTAAAATTAATATGAAGGTTAAAAAATACTCTACTCAGCTTACTTTACCTTTTGGAGACTTTCCAATAATCAAGAATCGCAAAACACATCAGCTTACCTGCAACAAAAATATATTTTTAGATTTGAAAAAACATAATGATCAGTACGATTTTTAGTTTATTTCATATACATATATATTAGTTTATAGATATATTATATCTTACGAGTAAGCACAGTGCCTGATGATAAGGCCAAAAGTGAAAGCGTACTACAACCGAAACTCTCAACTACAGAAACACTTTAAAAAATCTAAAGACTAATTAAATAAATAAAAAAAATCTTTTAAAAATGCCAGACAGGATATCATAATTATTATCTATTGCAAATAATCTGAGAACAATAAACACCAACCAAGGTTGGAGTTTAGTTTTGATACTACTTATTTCGATTTGTTAAACTTACAACAAAGTTTTAAATTGTTAGGAGGATTATTAGTTATGAGAACTGAAAATACAAATGTCTATCAAAGTGTAATAAAAAGAAGATTAGTTATAATTAATATAAACCAAAAAATATAGGCAAAAGTATCTCACATATTTATTGTCACTCTCCTGAAAAGTCATATAATCCGAATATGTTCTTATGCGTCAAAGAAATACAAAGTCATAATTTGATGGTCTACAAACAAGCAGTTACAGGGAACTTAAAACTTATTTAGGTTCATCATCATCATCATCACCAACTCATTTTTATGTCCCCACTGCTGGGGCACAAGCCATATCTATGAATAGGTAGGGAGAACGGGTCATAAACCACCACGTTGGTCAGTTGTGGATTGGTGAAACGAATTAAAATAACGACTGCTAATGCAGCCGGGACCAACACGGCTTTGCGTGCTTTCCGAAGCAGGTAAGAACCATTTTGATAAATTTAAAATCTATTTAAATATTTAAATTTTGCAGTCGTAAATTGTTTTTACAGTTGATCACTCGATGCAAGTAAGTTACATGTGATAATTTATTTATTATTGAAAATTACAAAATTAAAATCTGAGATTATAATAACTTAAAGTAACTATTTAGGTTGTCTTCCTACAATCCGCAACCTACTTTACCTTCAAATTAAAAATAATGTGATTGCCTTCTGCTTTAATTTCCTAAAATTACGACGGTATACGCAACACCAATTACATACAACAAAATATACAAAACACACGAAAAATGTACGTAAAGTCTTTTATATTGAGAATACAAAAAAAGAAAACAGTTTACACCCATCGCTTTTTGTGCCAATGTACGGTGACAAAGATTAGTAATTGGCAACACGAAAAACTACGAACAAAAAACACACACACACACACAAATAAAAACCGTGCGCCTTCGAAAAAATAAGCAGACCTAATCTACTTAAAAACATACTCGGCATGTTCCTCCATTAGTTCATTGTGTTCGCACAACGAATGGGATGATAAAATGAAAGCTTTCAGGGTTCCGTATTCCGTATTTTGTTTTTTCGATGGATTTAAAAAATGTATAGACATATGATCTATACGTGTAGACATATTCTGCACTATAACCACTCGGTAAACGTACCCACTGCACGACCAACTCCAACTGTTTCACTGCTGGGCAAAGATCTCCATCATTGTAATCAAGTCATCATCGCTACAATTGACCGGTATGAGCGTCTGGCCAGGCTTCCATCTCGTGCGCAGCGAGCGGGTCCAAGTAGCGGTCTCGGTGGGGCCCGAAGCGAAAGGATTTGCGGGGCATGTGAGTTGTCCATAGTTGGTTATTCTACTCGGTGGTTTCATTAAGTGGACTTCCAACATCTCCGGCACTAGTCTAACTAGTATATAATAGGCACTAGGATAACTAGTATTGGCGCCCGCTACATGCAATGTCTCCGGCTAAGCCAGCCGCGTAGGATTGTGAAACTGGCAAGGCACCTGGATGGGTACTGAGAAGTAAGTGGGCTTACAACTCCGCCACCAAAGAGGACATTTGGTATTCAACTTTAGAGTTGACGACCCGAGTAGTGGAAATTGCGAGTTGTACTCTTAGTGCAACAAGAAATGAGCGAGCTTACAGCTTCGGTAACCTATCTGGATATTAAGTAGTGGACTATACGTGTCCACGGAGCAACTTGCTCGAGACTTAGTGTCTCGAGCGAGTAATACCTAAAGCTTGAGAGTTCCGGATGAAGAATGAGTTCGGCGCATCCTGATCTGGCGTTGTGACCTGACGCAGATGGTCCCATGTGCTTGCGCAAGGTTGTCAAACACCTACTTTATGACTTGACGGTTAGTGGGGGGTGTCAGTATAAACTTTAAAGTTGTGTGTAGGATGTTGACCGGTATGAGCTTTATCACCAGGCTTGCTAATTGCGGGTTGGTGATCACCAACACCAGCTATGCATCAAGAAATCTGTAGCACACTTTGCCCGACTTGGAAATTGAACCCAGGACCTTTGGATATCCAGCCGAATACCTTGCCACTCTTGCCACGTAAAATATTTCTTTTAAACTATTATAATTTATTTGGCACCATTGTTTGTTTACCTTTCGGCATAGGCCTCCCCAAAGCCTTCCACTTATCTCTGTTTTAGCGGCTTGTGTTTATGTAACAATAGCTTTTTCTATAAAGTCCTCATTTCCCTTGGTCTACCTCTTTATCTCCTCTTTTTCATCTTTATCATCATTATCATCATTATCACCATCATCATCATCAACCATACTAATCCACTGCTGATATAGGCTAACTCTCCAAGTGCACATAATATAATTATAGTTAATAAAAAATATTAAGAAATTATTACTTAACGCCGCGCCGGGGCCGACTCGGGCTTTACAAATTTTTCTTTTTCTTTTGAGGTCGTACTGAGTTCCATCTTTAATAGTCGAAATAAATTTGATCAAACTGTCTTCGAAGTTAGTCCGAGTCTAAGGAAGCGACGGAACTAATTTTCGAGACGTGTTTAATTAAGAATGAAGCTTAAGTAAGTTTCGCGTTCTAAATAACGATTTTGTCGTATGGTTTAATACGAGTATCAAAACGACTAAATTACATTGTATAAAAGAGGGGCATGCCAAAAATAAATAAGATAATTAGTAACTAATTAGTGTTTAGTAATTTATCAACATTAGCTTAAATATTATTATTATTATTTCTGGAGGGGACGTCGCCGGCCGAACGGACGATCCACCCGCGTTTCCTGCGGGCCAATTCGTTCTTTTTTCTGTTCTCCCCTTTGAGGGAGTTAAGGTTGATCCAGCCTTCACAGCACCCCGTCGAATCTTTTTGTCTTTTAGCTTAAATATTAGATATTATTATACTTTGCAGTGAACTAAGATGGGCCGATGATGATGATGATGATGATGATACTTTACACCAAATGGGTGATTTCAAACTCATTTTGGACATTGATATTGATTACGATAATATTGTAAAATTTAAAGTGAGCATGCTGTGTACGCTTTATTTGGAACAAATAAATGAATAAAACAAAAAATAATTTAGTGCCTTACCAACAAAACCAAGTACGTGTACAGTACGTACCTCTCGCTAAGAATCAAACCCAGAATCTCTAGGTCTGAGATATTTGAACTCGGGGTTGCCATTCGTGACCCGAGCCATCCCCTTGGCAGAGAAGGGATGGTACTAGATTTTTTGTGGGTATACCTTACTTCTCTAGTCGAGCTTCTAGTACTCGAAGCTGGATGAGAAAAGAGGAGGGAAGTCTCATATAACCCAAGATCGCCCTAAGTCCTGGTGTATACGCAAAGTAGATTTATCCAGTAAATAAATATAAGGTATGTATGTGTATGTATGGTATAAGTTTTCTAACCGCTAGACCACAGTAGCAGTTTATTGAGGTGAGGTTAGTAAGACCTAAACTTCATCAGCGAAGTTTGGAGCGCTATTCATAATAACGATTAAATGTTCTATAGCATTATCCCTCTAATTAACAAAACACAATCAAACTGAGATCATATGATCGTACCTACCCAATATTATGCAAATGAACCCCCTTAAAATCTAACTTGTGTTTAACTTCTGGAAGTTTTCATTGAGCACAAGTTGTCGATAAACGCATATTGTTTACGAAGTTCGAATAAACCCATACCTAAGTTCTTGAACTATGTGGAATAATAAATATATGAAAACATACGGGCTACCAATTATGACTGCTATTGCTACGTTTAAAAATATGATATTATTTTATAGCTACATAGCTGTTATTAAAAGTTTACAAAAATATTAATAGCCGGTCAATAACAACGCAAACCACGCTTATAGTATTAACAATTGATTAAATCATTGTGCAGTGAACAGTGATAAGTAGTTGGTACTACAATCAAATTTTATGATACATGGTAATGGGTCCTAGGTTAAATTCACAGGTCAAACCAAAGTACCCTGTTCTATTTATTTTTCTTAGCTATATTTTTAAAATAAATATTTTATTTGTTTACTTATTTAAAAAAATACATGCATATTTAATTTAAATCTAAAGCATGAGCTTTATACTTTGAACGCGTTAAGGACTAAATGTCAAAAATCACCAATCATTAGTCTACTTGCCGTTATTACGTAGTTAATTATTTTGTTTGAAGAAGTTGGTTAGCTGAAATAACACTCCCACCATAAAAAATATTTAACTTGAAAAATCATTAATTCTTGCTGTGCTGAGGTACACGTCAACATAGCACAGTGCACGCCGTATTATCTCAATAGCACACAGCGGCAGCGTGCCATTTAAGCTGCCCCAACCGCGGCTAATTGAGCTCAGCGGGCACGTACGCAAAACCACGAGGTATGTTTTCAAACGAATACCCCAACCTTTGTGATATCAAACACCGTTTATACTTAGCTTTCTGCCGTTTTAACGGCGGTATTTCGATAATTTCTCTAAATAGCTACTTTACCACTAACTGCAGTTTGGAACATTGGGTGAGCGGTGAAGTCCTTTTGATAATTTGAGCTAAGTGAAGTGCCTGCAAAACATTGTTGTGGATGCATAAAAAGATTGCATATAAACGCTAATTTTAACAAAGCATTATAAAAATAATGAGAGGAGGTTCCTGTCTCTGGAGCCCTAACCACCGGTAGCTTGGACCCCTATTTTCTATATTTTTAAATGTTTTACTTATTTTGTTTTTAGAAAATATTTAAAAATGTAAATTTATATGAGAAAAAATTTATAAAAAACAATAATAATAATTCACTGTCCCACTGCTGGGCAAAGGCCTCCCTCCATTTTTAGCTATTTGATATTATTATTATTTATTTGGTTTTATAAAAAAAACAATATTTGTCTAAAAATAAAAATAAAATGTTATATATAATTTTACGCAAATTTTAATGGGAACACATTACTATTTGAAAAAACAAGCATATTAAGCTCTTTTGACTTAAGAAGTAAGATAGATAGTAGGAATGTTGATTAATTTTGGCGGGTTGGACAGACATAGGTTACGGGTACAAATACCGCTCATGATTTTTTGAACACTTGTCTTTTCATATAAAAATAAAACTTCCATAAGTCGTCTTGTCATCTTATCTCTGAGAGAGATTTCTTCCAGCCAATCCTAGGTGTTGAATTGAAACCACACCGCGGGGTTGCAAGTGTTGGGATGAAACTGCCTCTTTAAGTGGCCATGGGCGTTATTAAGTTGGTTACTTAGTTTTATTTATATATTATTATTTATGTTCTTACTCTCGTCATCATCCCACAGGGAAGAAAAACGACGCTATATTTCTCTGGTCTTATAATCGTATAATAACTTTCAATACAAACATCAATAAATCTCATCTGACATTGTCTTTATACCTTTTAAAACAGATCATAGCCTTTATGAAAATGTTTGATCTAAACACTTAGGTACTTCTTAAGTAATCGCAACCTTTTGGAACCCTTATATAAACGTTTTGGGGTGCGAACTGGTGACAATGCTTTTCACTCAAAGTCCTTGGTGAGAATTTGACAATGGAAATTGATGTATGTAGGAACGTAAGAGTGTATACACGGTATGTATGAATGTTCCTAATCAGTTTAAGACTTTTATCAGTTAGGTACTGCATGACATCGTAGAAATATTATTAGTAGCAGATATTGCAATATTGATTAACTTTTTATTTTGATGTTATTGTTTCTTTTATATATTTTGTGTCCTGATTTGTGATGGCACGTGTCCTTTTATGACAAGGTGGACATTTACCAATATGTGGAGATATAAAAAGAGAGAGAACAGAAATGCCCTCGCTGATTTTCTTGCCGGTACTTCTTAGTACAGGTCTTCCGCCCTGTGTAGGCTTACAAACCGATGACATAGTGATAGTGTTGCACTACTATGTTTCGGTTTGAATAGAATATATAAGATTGTGAAAGTTTCAAATTAATCTGTGAATTTTTTTTACATAATTTTATTGTGAATTACAAAAAAAAGGCCTAATCCCTACACCATCTTTAATAACTCACGTTTTAAATTGAATGCGTTTTTCACGCTTTCTTTTCAAAACTTTAAACAAAAAAAAAAACAATTTCGAATTACTAACTCACAATCACAATACAGAAATGAGAGTCAAATTCAGCTTTTATACAGTAACAGTTACCAACAATGCGGCGCTAGCGAATTTTTGTGAAAGGTTACAACAGGAGAAATAAAAACAACAAATAATGGCGCACCCCCACCTACCAGTTCGCGTTCATGAGGCAACTCATAAAATAAATGAATTATGAAACAGTTTTTATGCTACCTCGGATACAAAGGGAAACTTATTTGTGCAACGATTCTGTTTTCTTTTTCTAGGATTTGCTTTAAAGGTCCAATTAGGGTTGCAACCTTCGGGGTGCTGTATCGAATATACTGAGGTAGAACCTGGGCATAGGGCATATTGAGATACCTAAAAAAATATTTTGCTAGACATCCGGAATACAGAGTAGCTAGCGTCGCTTTTTTACATCTGTTCAGATGTCATCAACAAAATTTCAACATTTTATCAACAAATATTTTTTTTGCATCCAAAAAAAAGCGACCTACTCCAGATTCTTTGCTCTATTCGTCAATTGGTCATTTATAATTGTAAATTGTTTTAAATCAATTTCATAAAGGTACCTAATTTATATTATTCAAATTTATTACTATTATAGTTCAAATCTAAAAGTGGTATTGTCACACGACAATAATTTTGAAAATAATATTAGAAAATATAAATTTTATAAAATCACTTTTTTATATTTATATTCATTCTGCTTAACGTTTGCCGGCACAGAGGAGCTCCAAATATTTAAATTTGCCTCCCATCCGGTAACACAACAAGACAAAAGTTGCATAACTTGCGAGATCGCTACCAAAAAGCCGCTGCGCCATTAAGCTCCTAGCCCTCTCTTCAAAACAATAAAGAAAATGCAACACAATACCCGTTTTACTTTAAAATTCACGCTACTGCCTTCACTGTTTAACTACAAGACCCTTTTATAATATTTATAACTACAAGAATCTTTTATAGTAAATTTTAGCTCACTATCTCTTGTTATAGAAACTTTATAGAACGATCAGAACTAAGCTATGTGTTACAGCGCCCCGCGGGTGTTGTCTACCAATATGTTTCGATTGTTACTGTGGTTTCAGCTCAGCATGCTATCATGAAAAACAGTTAATAGCCTGCAGTCTAGCGGTAACACTGAATGGTTTAAAAGTAATTTTGTATATTAGTGTGTAGTGCATGTGGTATTAGGATAAGGTAGGAAGAGCTCGATAAGGCGCACGGACTTTAAAAACTCGCCAACTAAACCAATGCCTCGATAGCTGAATTAGAATAATTGTGTATGTAGAAGGATTGTGTATGTAGTATAGTCATGTGTTTTTCACATCCACACATATCTTTTTTGAAGTGAAACTTCTTTAGCGGCGTTGTGCACTTTTTTTGGAATGGGTAAAAAATGTTAAACTCGCGTCAGGACACGTGACCTGATCGAAAATTCGTAAGACGGATGGAGAGTAGATAGCTGGCGCGGCGTAATATAAACTTTTAATATAACTTAATATAACTTTTTAATGTAATATAAATTGTCATGTTTGTGTACGATAGCCCAATAAATAAATATTGTATTCTACCACATAAATGAGAGTAGTTTTATACTGATAATTAAAGCAATTCGTGCAAAATTATTCCCTAACCATTGCAAAATATCAAAAATGCACAACGTTAATATTCAAGTTTTCACTTCTGCCGGCACTCCCAGAGTGCAACCCGTCGTTTTTTTTATTTTCATTTCTAAAGTTGGAGTTTGAATAAACGCTAATGAATATCGCATTTCATAGCTTGAATCTAATAAAAACTATTTGAAATGGACGACAATCGGCAGATTAAAAATTATAGTTGAATTGTTGCTTGCCTAAAAAGCCGTGCCAAATCAGTGAACTAAAAGTGAGTAAAAGCTAGTAGGGTCACCATTCGTTGCGGATTTCACGGCACCAACATATTTTTTTAAAATTTTTATATTTTACAATAACATCAATAATAATTATTATCTACCTCAGCTGTGACTCAAACGCTCAAAGCCTTTCGTCTAGTGTTCTTATTAAATGATTCAATAGACAAAGCTGTAAAACTTTTAATGTTTTCAAATTTTACCAGTCGTTTAAGTTGTGATAGATCATGGCTCTTAGGCACAGCGACACAATTGTTTTGTATTTACTACCTATATTATTTATAATGTTAGTTAGTTTATTATAAAATACTCCTATTTGGAAAATCAAACATGTCACAAAGTTACATTATTCTTTTATGTCCTACTACAAATTACAAATGTTATAAAACCTTTTGTAGCCTTTGATTTAAATTCATATATCAACGTTTTTTTTTCTTTTTTTTTGTTACATCTATAACTTATATCGATAAGTAACAGTTACAACTACCCAAGAAACTTAGTCACTAAATAAACCACTTTAGCACTCGGCTATATTGAGAGCTGAAGTGTTTTTTATTATATTATCAAGACCAATATTTCTTAAGAATAGTCGATCATCATGGTCTTAACAAAATCTTGGCAGCAAAGTTATAGATAACTTTTAGTAGAAGACGATTAAAAGGACTAGCTAAGTGGGTAGTTAATTAGATGATTGAGTAAATTTTTGCTAATCCATACCTTTTTTTATATCTTAGGGATAAGAGCAGTGCCTTCATCTCATCTGGTTTTAAGTGATAATAAAGACAATGACGGAAGCGCACTTTACCCGGAATCCTCAACTACTGATGCACTGGCTACTTATCTCTAGCTGCCGGAACACAACAATGCTTCAAACATTGATGTTATGTACGTTGCTCAGAAAACTAGCTCAAAGCACAAAAAAGTGAAGGTGACGACAAATTGAGATTCCCCGGCAAGTCTAAATTCTTTAAACAGTTCCAAATTCACACAACTTTTTGATTCGATTTTAAAATTTCCGAATAGTGTTCAACTTCACAAAGTTTTAAATCCAATAGCTCCGGCGCCATAGTAGTAAATAGTATTCCGTTCCGGGAGACTGATTGGTTTACCCACGTTCTTTCTCTGTGAACTTCTGCTAATAGAAACTAAAAGCAAAATGACTACCCAGCTTCAGAATAACTGTAGTATTGCGAAAGTTAAACTTAACTTAACTTAACCTAACTTAACAACAGCTTGTGTTGCACCGCCATGTTTTTTTTTTGGTTTTTTGTATGAATGGAAATTTTTAAGACGTTAATGGAATAGTGACAATACCTAAACAGTTTGTACATAAATTCAAGAGGCAAAGCGGTGAATTGTATGGAGACCAAAATAAAAAACATAAATAAAATAGGTCAAGAATTAAGTCCCAAACATGGCCCTGCAAGGGCATTGCACCAATAAAAATATTAATACTAATATTGGGTTTACGTCCGTCGGTAGTTGTCTATAGCTCCTATAGAGATTGAACTACGATTTCTCGAATTCATCCCGATCATCTATTCATTAGGCTAGCGCGACATTTTCACTCTGAAGAAAAGGAAAGAAAGGCAAAAAAATTAATTGTAAAGGTAACAAAGAAAATCCAAAAACATCCCAAAAAGTCCCAATAATTTGGTAGGCCTATTCGCGAAACGAGCAATGAACATAATGCTGCATAACACACCGTCCTCGTGTGGAGCACTTTCATGCTTTCATGCTGCAAAATTTAAAATATAAAACTGAAGTTAAACGTGCCCATTAAATTTGAGAGCGGCCGTATTAATTTAACCGTACAATTTACTCGTACACATCTTGTAAGCTGCGAAACGTGTTCAGATAATAACACATCTGCGTTGTAGAACGGCTTGAAAGATAACATAAGAGGAACGGAAAAGCTACGAGTGAAACGAAACTGGAGTTAGGATATAGAATAGCGGTGTTAGCCAATTTTTCGTTTATTTAATTTATTCGTTAAAAAGTATTTTAAATAGTACACATACGTGCACGTCAGACTACCACTACTACTAAACTGTCAAATTTCCTCATTACACGTTTTTTTTGTTTTAGTTGATGGCTTCGTGCGATTAGCACATTTAGCCAGTGTCAAAGTAATTTTTCTTACAAGTAATACATAAATAAACAATATTTCTTTCCTGTATGATGATGATGAATGATAATAGAAATGAGAAGTGAGAAATGATATACCCCCCAACCCCTCTAGAGTATGGTATGGACTGTTTTGTTTCAATTGCCAATACTCATGCACACTCACGAACACTTAACGGTTAATAATCCACCATTATTTCACATTAATATTCGACATAACACAAATTTTAGAAAATAAAACAAAACCGCAGTCATAACTCTTCAATTTCCCGCCAAGAAGCCCTCATTAGACTTTGAACTTTATGTCGATGGTAAACATGGTTGAACAATGATTGTAGAAATTTGGCAGTTTTGGATAGTTATATGTGCATGTGCAGGCTTCTGTACAATCGATTACTATTTTACTTTATGAAGAAAGGAAAATAGTTTTTGCACGCGTGCTTTGTGTGTTTAGAGAATGGAGATGTGTCCGTATATTATTTATTAATACTATAATCATTTTTAATATTACCTTTTTACCGAACTTTCTCAACGTGGTCGCTCACTATGGGCCTTATCAGAAGGCTCAAGGTCACTCAAAGAGCAATGGAGAGGGCTATGCTCGGAGTGTCTCTGCGAGATCGAATCAGAAATGAGGAGATCTGCAGAAGAACAAAGGTAACCGACATAGCCCGAAGAGTTGCCAAGCTCAAGTGGCAATGGGCAGGGCATATTGCTCGCAGGACTGATGGCCGCTGGGGCGGAACAGTCCTTGAGTGGTGACCGCGTACCGGCGTACCGGAAAGCGCAGTGTGGGCAGGCCTCCAATAAGTCGCGGGAAGCCGCTGGATGCAGCACAAAATTGTGGAGATCCTTGGGGGAGACCTTTGTCCATCAGTGGATGTCTTTTAACTGAGATGATGATGAACTTTCTCAATTTCCCTTTACCCAGTAAGTCGAATCATCTCGTCGCGTCGGGATTCAGCCAGCCAAGTATTGTATACGCCTACACGCGAGAAGACTTGTAAGGGTTTTATTGTAATGTGTAGTTTTCACAAAAACTTACTCTTGATAAAATAAGTACGAGTATACTGAGTATTTGTTCATTATATTATGCGTACAGATGGTAGAGTTTTTGTTGACAGAAGCTAGTATTGAAGCTTCAGGGTCGGCAATGCGAGCATGGCCGAAACAAAAACATCGATGCTAATGCTTCTTCTTCTTCTTAGTCAGGCACTCTTGGCAGAGTGTTCGTGGTTATGAGTGGGTCCAGGTGAATGACGGCTCTCTCAATGCGCCTCCATTTGGCTCTATTGGAAGCTTTGTGAGAGCAATCGGTCATTGTGGATTGAGTGAGAGAGGTGTTGGCGAGCGACCACGGGGTCTCTTACCCTCGACTCCATTGAGTCCTCTTTGCGAGTTATGTGCTCATGCTTCAATTCCGTGTAAATTCACTAGAAATTTCAAACTAAAAGCAAAGCTGCTTGGCGGCAGTAGGTAATACTCGTAGATAGATATTTAGGACGGTCGCCATTCAGTTGGACTCCGGGCTGAATTTAATTAAACGTGCAAATAAATCGAGAACCTTCGCCAGGCTCATTACGCACTACCTATAAAGTTGGATGCACTTTAGTAGAAATGGAGATTAGGTTTCTGACCATGCTTTGGGGATACAATCGTGATCGTAGGTAGCATAAACCGGCGTTACATTTGAAGCTATTGTAACATTATGATATTTTGATCTTTTAAATCGACTTCATACGGCAAGATCACGGTGCTAGTTATACTTCTAGGACGCTATGGAAACGTTAATAGCGCAACTTATAAGAATTTGGAGTTGCATCTATGTAACTCTTGATTCTAGGTAACCCCGTTTTACGGTATCTAAGTATATAACAAGAGAAATGTGTTATATGTTCGATGCTCATTATATTTACAACACCAAAAGTACTAATCACGAGCTTGTAAATTGTATTGAAACGAAAGGTAATTGAATTTAAACAAATAAAACTGTTTTGTTGTTCCAAGACACAGTACAAAGATACAAAAAATAAGATAAGATAAGAAAAGATAAGCAATCTTAAGTTTTATAACTTGCCTTATAAAGTAAAGTAAGTTTTCAGAGTAGAAACAGTGCAAGCTTAATTTTTCCATTTAAAGTAAATGACAGGAAATCTTAAGTTACAAAGATAGGCGGGTAATATTAATTTCGAAGTGCAATATTTATTATGTAATGGCGTGTTACATATTTTATTTCCTTATTTTAGCTTAGAACTAATAATGTTATCACCGTTTACTGAACCTGAACCAAATACAGCATCATGCTATCTTTATAATATAGTTATTCAATACGTGTGTATGGCTCTGTCTCCTAAACGGCAAGACCGATTTTGATGATTTTTTTGTGTGTGTTTGAGTAGGTCTCTGTAGGTGGCGCTGCAACAGCAATAGCGGATGAATATATTATTATACATAATCTTCTTATTAATCGAGCAATCTTGGCAAAGTGGTCGTGGCTGTCGATGGACAGGATTGCGGCCCGCTGTCGCCTCTCGCTTCCAGGGCGGCCGCACGTCGCGCGATGTCTCTCCACTTCGGTCGACTTACTGCGTTACACTGTACTGTGGTCGACTGCGTAGTCTTCTTAATAAGGTCGATCCAACGAGTCGGAGAGCGGCCTCGTGGTCTCTTCCCTTCTGTGTGGCCTTGTACTTCGTTTCTGGAGATATGCCCGATATGCCGTTCAAGGTATTTTTAATAAACGTCTCCAATACCACATCTCCAATGCATCGATTTTGCGGCGGTCTTGAAGTCTTAGCGATCAGGTTTCTGCTCCGTACAGAAAGATTGCAAATACAAGACTCTTCATTAGTATACTGTAGTAAGACCGTCTGGTCTCAGACCCAAAAGCAACAAAGAACCTTTAAATCAATAACATGAAGTTCGGACGCAAATACGAATAGACCCGTAAAAAGTGTTTAATTTCCACTTCAGTCTGTTATAAAATGAAACAAAATTAATTATCCCAAGTCATCGTGGATTTTCCTTTCATCAATCAATTTGTGTCTATTCATAAAGTATTTAAGAGATTCGGGTCGTATAAAATGGCACAGCCTCCAGCCAAACGCCTGTTTTAGGATCACTGATTATATTGTTATTATACTATTATTAATATTCACTCGACATACTTACTGAAACTGAGGTCATTTTCTGTGCTATTTGTACAACAAGTATTTAATTTTTTTTAAATAGGCCCAACACTACTTTCTAAAAATAATTTACCTAAATTTGTGAGCCAGCGTTAGGTTCTTTACTTGTAAAATCAAACCCCATCGCACTAGCCGCTGCGCCGTGTAAGTAATCAGATGAATCATCACCATCAGCAGCTCATTTTATGTCCCCACTGCTGCGGCACCAGCCTTCCCTATGGATGGATAGGGAGAACGGGCCATAAACCACCTCGCGGGCCCAGTGCGGTGCGATGGTTGTTAATGACTGCCAATACAGCTGTAACTAACAGCTTTACGTGCCTTCCGAAGCACGGAGGAGCTCGAGATGATATATTTTTGGTCGACCTTTACGAAAGTTGCTTAGCAATAGTAGACCGAGCGCGTTTATCACTGCGTCATCAAGCTCCTCATCACCATTCTCACAAAATGGCAACCCATCGTCATAAGCCAATTCTTTGTGCACTCACTATGTGGGAATATGGCGAGAACATGAACTACTTGAAACTAGAAAAACGTCTTTGTCCATGTGAACGCACAACCGTATCCCGAATTGGGTTTACAATACATGCGTACAACTTACCAAAACTGGTAAGCTTACCAAAGATGGTATAGAAAACGCATACGGACCAAGAAGGAAACATTCATTGTTATACTCGTATGAACTACTGCTTCTGCTGATCTTTATTATTGGCAATCGGTTTTTCTTTTACGGCTTGACCGTCAACAAAGAATTTTAATGTTTTATAAAATTATTGATTATCGGTGAAATAAATAAATTTTAAAATTAAAAAAAAATACCTCCTCTAAGGGCGTCCGCTGCGCTAAGCGGGGGCGTAGAGCGCAAACGCCCGCGTGACGTGCTGTTTCTTGTAAATTTATAAAGCAGCGCTGCGTGAGGCGAGTCGCCCGGTGCACGCGACGTGGCCGCCGAGGTACACTCGTCCGCTCGCAGTTAAGATCACTGATGCATATCAAAGTGCATACTTTGATACATGACAATTTCAAAACTACTATATTTGAGATAAAATTGAGATGGGAATGCTAAGATGGTTTGGGCATATGGAAAGGATGGATGAAAGGCGATTAACGAAACAAATTTACAAGGCGAGGGTGGATGGAGCTGTTGGAAAGGGTAGGCCTAGACGGACGTACTTAGGACAAGTCCAAGACGTACTAAGAAAAGGTCAAGCCAGGAGTACCCATAACCGACGAGCATGTATGAAAGGAGTAATGAGAGTGGAGGAGGCGCAAGAGGTGTGTCAGGACCGTAGCAAGTGGAAGGATGTGGTCTCTGCCTACCCCGTTGGGAAAAAGGCGTGATGATATGTATGTATGTATGTATGTATATTTGTCCGTGACGGAGCAAGGTGCGGGATCCGCGGCGTGCTCTCGATTAACGCAGCGGACGCCCGAAAACTGTGTGCTTTGCTATGCGTGACAATTTTGGGCCACAATTTTATTAAATTTATCAAGTAGGCGTCTACCTTTGTTTCTTTTAGCAAACGAAAAGGAGATTTAGCAATGTTTAAATATATGCATAGATAAAGTAGGAGCAACCCGATCACTCCCATTAGTCCCATCAATAAACATTCGGCCAACTGTGATAATTCCACCTGCGGACCTTTGCCAGACATCCTAATCACTAACCCGAGTCCTCAATCAATAACCTAATGGACGTGTGTAATCGATCTTTCATACTTCAATCGCTACGAAAACTTTTGGCCCTTCGTTTCAATTACAAAGCTTTTGCTAATTCAATGAATATTTTCGAAAGTTGAAAGAAAAAGTTTCGGCTTCGCGCAGGTAAGTTAAAAAATTGAGAAACCTGACTGGTATTATAAAATACGCTTTTAAAGTGTTTTGTTTGTAATTTCACGCTATTGCGACCGAATAAATCTCTTTCAATCATTTTATTTTTGTTTTATTGTTTTTTTTTACTATAGTAAATGTTTCAATAGTTTTAATTCAATTCAATTTGTTTATCAGTAACATTGGCTGGGCACATTTGGACCCATATTAGTTCGGCGTGTTTTCGGCTACTCGCCGCTACATGAATACATTAAAAAAAGATTTTTTTTTAATTTTAAATTTTGTTGGATTTATTTTATATTTCAATTTGGTATTTTATTATTTGGTTTAGTAGGTATGGTATATGCATGTAACTTGCTATATGTAGGTAATGTTCTTTTATATTATGGCTAATATAAAAAGGAACGAAGGAACTTGAAACAAATAACTGATAATTATATTTTAAATTAAGACTCAACACAAGTACGCCTAAGTGGGTCAAAATTACCACTTTGGAATTTCTTTTTAGGTTTACTATTAAACTAAACACTACAACTTAATGAAACTTATTTACTTTTATTTTTTTGGCGTTTCATAGCTTAAAACGTAGTTTTAAACATAGATGTGTTTTTATTAGAGAAATATAACAAGATACTCCTAGAACATTTTTATCTGTTTGGTTATCAAAATGAACTATTATAATTCCATGATTATTTACATATAATTTTACGCAAATATTGTTGCGAACAAATTACAATTTGAAAAAAGACTAAGTGTTGAAAAAATTCCACGAGCGGGATTCGAACCCGCACCCCGTGACATGCCGGGTCAGGTGCACTGCCAACTATGCTATCGTGGCTCAATCCAACTCGCCGAAATTAATCAACACTATCTATTTTTACTTTTTAAGCCAAAGGAGCCCTATTCAATGTCGACAACTACGTCATCAACATCTTTTTTCAAATTATAATTCTATCTTATGAACATAACACAAAAAAACGACCTAATTCATTAAATTGTAAAACCGATTTTTGTTCAGCTCGTATTATCCCGATACTGTCAATCACAAGGTATCCACTTGCTCACTTTTGGAATGTTCGGTTAATGCAAAAATCATGTCGAAATTATTCAATAACTACCCCCATTCGATTAATAATAAATTGTTAATTGAAAATGATTGTCGTTGATCACTTGTTACGGCACGGCCGATGGTAATTGGCCGTTTGTATTAATAAAAAATATATTTTATGATTACGTTTTAATTACTGAAGATTGGGCTACGTAGAAGAGTTATTATGATGATGCAGCTGCATATTTGGTGTTTAACTACCAGGTTTTACTCCACATTAAATTAAGATTAACTTATAACTATTCACTGTTACGTACAGGGGGGGGAGAGTGGGTCGATGGTGCAGTGGGTAACCCGCCCGGTCTGCAATTGCTAATCTTAAGCAATTTTCGCAAAGGCCAGTCATCGGATGGGTGCCAGAAGTTTATGAATTCGCGCTCCTTCGTGCTTCGGAAGGCACGTAAAGCCGTTGGTGCCGGCTGCATTAGCATTAGTTAACAACACTGGGCCCACGTGGTGTTTTATGGCCCTTTCTTCCTATCCTCCACAGGGAAGGCTCGTGCCCCAGCAATGGGCTGGTGTGATGACTGTTATAAAGGCGGTTTAAATAAGGTGGTTATTTCTGATATACCATTCTAAAATAACTTGTAACACGTGGTAGCCATTGTAAGTTGGTCTTTAGCAAGTCTAGGACTCCACAAACTTAAGTTAGAGCTGATATATTAAGACACGCTCCACCAACTTACATTCAGACAAACTTGTGGATCTCTCAATTTTTAAATTAACCTCTCTAACAAGTCTTGGATTGTCACAGGCGAAGAAGGATGATAAAAGTAAAGTAGGTCTACTACATAATTAAGGAGGTGGAACCGCGAACCTGGAATAAGGTAATAGCTGGAAGGGGTAAGAAAAGCGACCAAAGAGATTTCTTTTCTTTTTTAATCACATAATTATTTTCTCTAACTTCAGAGCAATGCGCTTTCGGTGTAATCTTTTCAAATCTTTTCAAAAATTCAAATTTAAAATTCAAAATTCAAAATCATTTATTTAATTTAGGCTACAAATAGCTCTTATAAACGTCATTATGCCATCTATGCCACTATGCCATACAACCTGAACATTTTCAAGGCAAGGGTGAACATGCATTATCTAGGAAAGTATGCTACATGCTAGGCCGCGTCATAGTGATGACGCGGTGATGATGGTAAGTGTACCATCAGGTAAGATCGCGGTCAAATACTTCCCTATAAAGAATTTAAAAAATAAAATAAAACTGATTTCTATCCTGAGCCAATTCTTTTACTTTTTTGTAAGACACGACGTTCGCCTTCTCTTTTATTTGTTCTAGTTATATATAGTACTAGCTGACTCGGCGGACTTCGACCCGCATTTTTTTTAATATAGCCTTTGCGCTAAGTACGCTAATGTAGCATTCTAATGGTGAAAGATTTTTTTAAATTGCTCCAGTTGTTTTTGAGTTTATTCGTTGCAAACATACATACATACATACATACAAAAATACAAAGTTTCCCTCGTTATAATATTAGTAAGTATAAATAACATATAAAAACGACGGGTTGCACTCTGGGAGTGCCGGCAGAAGTGAAAACTTGAATATTAACGTTGTGCATTTTTGATATTTTGGAATGGTCAGGGAATAATTTTGCACGAATTGCTTTAATTATCAGTATAAAAGTACTCTCATTTATGTGGTAGAATACAATATTTATTTATTGGGCTATCGTACACAAACATGACAATTTATATTACATTAAAAAGTTATATTAAGTTATATTAAAAATTTATATTACGCCGCGCCAGCTGTCTACTCTCCATCCGTCTTACGAATTTTCGATCAGGTCACGTGTCCTGACGCGAGTTTAACATTTTTTACCCATTCCAAAAAAAGTGCACAACGCCGCTAAAGAAGTTTTCACTTCAAAAACTATACATATTTAAATAGATTTTTATTTTTTATTTAGCTTACTTCGTCTTACTGCTTGGCATTGTTTCCCCTAAACCTTTACTTTAACTTATTTATAACTATGGTGATTTTCCACTATCAATCTCTTAAAGCAGCATCCTACCAACGATAGCACAGCTAACCCCGACGACCGAGACGCCTGCTCTATTGAAAATTGTCCACTAGCAGCTCATTCTTGCGTCCCATTGTTAGGGCACCAGCCTTCCCTATGGATGAAAATACCATAGGATGAACGGGCTATAAGCAACCACGCGAGCCCAGTGCGATGCGGTGGCTGCTAGGACGCAGCAGTGAGCAACGGCTTTACGTGCCATCCGAAACACGAAACTTTCCATAGCGGACTTTAAATCGCATAAATTCAAATTCCAAAAGCGTTTCTTAAAATGTTTTCTACTAACTATTTACAGCTCTGTATTTTCCTTAAGCTACGCATCATTAAATTGGCTTTTTGTTATTGGCTATTGGTTAGAAAAAATTGGAACTTTGAAGTTTGTATAGAATATCGCTTAAAATTCTCTCGACCTTAATTAAAAGTTTAAAACTGGAATGCGCTTACCAATATTAGTATTCAACGAAACATACCCCAGTTCTTTGTATTTTGTTCAATCAAAATATTTCCGCGAAAGAGATTTAATTATTCCGGTCCCGCCAGTTGCTGATTTTTAAATTTGCCGCGTGAAAACATTTACATACCATTGATCACTATTGAAGAGCTCGATGGCGCAGTGGTTAACGCGCCCCGTCTGCGATTGCTAAGGTTAAGCAACTTTCGCAAAAACCGGTCATCGGATGGGTGACCAAAACATTTATCATTTCGAGCTCCTCCGTGCGTCGGAAGGCACGTAAAGCCGTCGGTCCCAGCTGCATCAGCAGTCGTTAACAACCACCAATCCGCACTGGGCCCGCGTGGTGGTTTATGGCTCGTTCTCTCTCACGGGGAAGGCTCGTGCCCCAGCAGTGGCGACGTTGATGATGTGATTTTCACTATTGCTATATTTGTGATATTGAATATTAATAATCAAACTTTGATTTAAGTGTGTATGTTTCCACCAATTCTCTTATTCATCGTATTTCGTAAAAGAGTGGTAAGTCCAAAATAATATATACTAAGAAGAATATTGGTTTTAAAGTAGTCTATACTAATATTTTAAAGAGGAAACCTTTGTATTTTTGTATGTATGTATGTTTGCAACGAATAAACTCAAAAACTACTGGACCGATTTAAAAAATTGTTTCACCATTAGAATGCTACATTAGCGCTGAGTAACATAGGCTATAACAAGTACTTAACCCATTCAATGCCGGACCCCGCACGGGTGCGTGGCGACAATTATATTTCTATTGTGTCTGGTTTTGAGGCAGTCAACGTGTTAAAAAAAAAAAAAGGAAAAAAAAAGATATGCGGTACGAAGTCCGGCAGGTCAGCTAGTACCTACTAAAGTTGTTAGGTAGGTTCATCTTAAATTTGACGAACCTATTTTTTTAGAAACGACCATCCTAACTACCACATCTAGACAAACTAACGTGTAAGTAGGCAAGTAAGGTACTTAAGACTTCAAACTTTAGTCCATCCTTTCTCGGTAACGCCTTCTTTTCTCTTTAAAGCGTATCCGCACCCCTGAGGTGGGCACTTAAAACTTTCCCTGATAATGCGACAACCAACAAACTCCTGAAAAGGGTTGACAAAATAATTTACCTTGTACTCCAGTTATGTACAATTTACTATGAACGTTTGTTGGCAATTTGCATTATTTATCCCAAAAACACGCACCAATTATAACATGATTGTCTGGGTGTAAACGACTCACTGTTCATAGTTGGGTGCGGGTTTTTCCTCCAATACTATTTGTATAAGGCCGAAGCAGTGCTTCCTAGTGATAAGTTAGTTTCACATGTTGAACACTAGATGGCACTGAATTAATCTCTGTATTTGTAACAAGTTAGATTTAACTTCGAACGTACGAACGAATAGCGGAATAACTTGATCTTGAATAAATTTAAACAAAATATAGAACGTTTATATACTCATAATAGTACAATTATCTCGTTTTTTACAATACGTTAGCTTAGGTACAAACTGATTCAAAAGTAGAACGAATATAATATATTATACAATTAAGCGAAATCTTATTACATTCCATTTGCAATTTCGAAAATATAACCAAGCGTTCAAAAGAGCGCTTTTAAGTCGTAATCTTTTCAAGTTCCTAGGCAGAAAATCGGCTTAGTACGGGATTGCGGGATCTCGCGAAAATCCCGCATGGCGTGACGGAATGTTCCCGTTCGAGAAATAAGAGCGGACACACTAATCTGTCAGTAGTTTTTAATTCTAGATACAGAAGTTTAAACAGAAATATAAGGATTACTATAAGATTAAGGAGAAATTCAGCACTACGGCTATTTCATCCGAACTATTGAGTTTAGAATTCAGCATTTTATTCAGATCAAACATCATTATACTGTGTCAGTAGTTTGAAATTAACAGAGACAGGCGTTTAAAGCACTTTTTAGTTAAATCAAGATCTAATATTCTGGTGCGCTGTGCAGTATTTAGATTTTTTTTATAGATAGCTCGGCAAATGACTCCATCCCACCCGATGTTAGGTGGAAATGGAGTCCAGGCGCGATGATAACTGGTGCAGCGTGAAAACAAACGTAGCATCAGTTAACCTCACTCTGCCGACCCACAAGGTGCTTTTTCACGCCTCTTTTGAAGGACCCCATATCATAGGAAGGAGGGAACACGTGTGCTGGTAGACTATTCCATCTTTTGGAGGTGCGACAAAGAAACGAGTCACCAAATTTCTTTGTGCGCGATGGGATATTTGAGACAGTGAAGCGGTGACTCCGAAGAGCAGCACGTGTACTTCTACGAAGGAAGGGAGAAGGTGGGATGATGACAAAGAGCTCTTCAGAGCACTTTCAGAGCCATGGTACTCGTATAAGCGGTAAAACACGCTGAGTCACGCAACATCTCTACGCAATTGCAGAGATTCGAGAGTATTTGTGACTTCTGCCTTGCCAATAATGCGTTCAGCGCGACGCTGCAATCTGTCCAAGGCATCGAGAAGGTACTTTGCGGAACTGTCCCAGATGTGCGAGTAATACTCCACGCAAAACCGTACCTGTGTATACCCGCCGCACTCTGTTCAGAATTCCGAATTTTCGTGAGGCTGTTTTGATCACGGCTTCGATGTAGATGTAGTCCGTTTGGTTCAGATCGCAGCGAATCGTCATACCGAGCATGTTGATACTGCTCTGCAGGAATGTAC
The DNA here is from genome assembly GCA_963082485.1 of Eudonia mercurella. NCBI lineage: Eukaryota > Metazoa > Arthropoda > Insecta > Lepidoptera > Crambidae > Eudonia > Eudonia mercurella. The sequence continues at coordinate 16,995,290 of OY720036.1, forward strand.
CCTGAAGAGCTGGAAGGGGAAGGAATGGTGATAATAAATTAACAGCATAAAACTTGATAAATAAATGCGATAATATTACTTAAAATGTAACGGGAACTATATTTTCTATCACCAAAATTTATATTTGTCATCAAGTTGTATCACCTAATAAATAGATCTATCGCCACGAAATATTTTCGTTCTCAGATAAACAAAAATTGTTCCCAGGTATGAATTATCAAATTAATGTTAATATATGTGTAAAATAAGAGATCGATAACCAATAAAATTATATTGCATTACATAAATATAAACTTCGTTCTTATAATAACAGTTTTGTTAATTAATAGGTTTATGTTTGGTTAGGTTTAGGTTTGGTTAGGTTTAGGTTAGGTTAGATTATGAAAGACACGACGCCAAGAAAGCCAGAAAGCCAGAAAGCCAATCTTTCAAATTGGGAAGTTTGCAACATTTATTTGGTACTAGACCTTATATCTCAGGATTTTAGGTGATTTATTGTGGAACTGATTTTGCATTGTTTGGTGACTACATTTTGGTGACAGATCTACTATTTTGAGGACAAACCCTATTATTTAAGAAACATAAAACTAATTAAATTGGTGATAGCTTAAATGATACCCAAATGTAACCGATATCATCATTATAAAGAATTTTATAGTTTTAAGTTTTACTTGCCAAAAAAATAATTTGTATAAAAACATTTTAACTCTCCTGGTTTGCCGCCATAAGGCACTGCTTCGATGCCACTATTTTTCTCGTTTTAGTTATGTAACGTGATCTAGTTGTTAATAAAACCCACACTATGCACTTTGGTATTTTACGTATTTAAAATTAGCGTTGCACTTTCTAGATGCTGCAATTCATGCTGAGCAGAGTTGAGTTCATCGTAGCATTTTAATTTTAAGTACTAGTTTTATTGTTAGAACCTAAGCCCAACTGTGCTACTTCGAATAATATAAATACTTTGAACTTAAAAAGAAGAAAAAAAAGAAGAAAAAACAAATGAACCCTTAACAAAATGGAAGTATAAAGTTACCATGAAATTTCTACGAATCTCTGTAGGAAAGGGCTTGGGGCATACAAGACATCACTTACCCTTGTTGGACCCCAAAATTAATTATTTTATGAAAGGTATTGTAAAATTACGAATATCCAAAACTTCGTATGTGAACCGTGTTACACATATGTTATTAATATGGTGCCCACATTTGCCAAAACCCTTACGATTCATTTCTACGTACTTCACGAGACTTCAAAGTGGGTCAGGAATCAAATTTCAGGACCGTAGTTGTAATGTAAAAAGTGATGTCACATTGTTTTAACTCCAACGTAAAAGATTCAAAACGTAACATAAATCTCATGCGTCTGGAAGAAAGTAAGTTGGAATTTCAGACAGAATGAAATATTTTCTGAGGAACATTCCCAGGAAACTGATAAAATATTGTTTCTATATTTTCTATTTTATTTAAAATGCATTCACTTACTATTTTTTGATGTTAGTTAGAGATAATCATATTCGGTAATTTGCTAGTATATATTTTTAACTTCCCAACCTTTCCACTTCTTTCGATTACTTGTGGTTTCCTACCAATCATATTGGCATTGTGTATACTATTCTCAATAGACACTCGCACAAATTAACTATATAATATTGTGCGACAGACTAATTGGGACAGTTCAGATTTCAACATTAAAACTAATAATATTAGTAAATGTTAATATCTAATCTTACATCAAACATCTAACAACTAACAATGTTGTGATTGAAGTTCCTTTCACTGATGCCACTTTTTCCGATCTAATTGTCTAAGGATTCGGGTTTTAAATATAATTACATTCATTACACATAAGTCAGAGTCAAAGTGTTTTTTTTAATTCAGATTTTGAATCGTCCAAACATTTTTTACCTAGGTACTACCCATTCGTGACGTCAAATTTTAGCTGCGAAGAAGAATGGCCGCAGAAAACTGCACAGCTTTTATACAAGTAACAACATTTACAAAAAAAAGTATGTCGTTAGTAGTTCATACAATATAACAGTTACATATGAGTACTGTGAGACTACCACTATTATTATTGACTAATAAACCTCCACCAAGAATATTCAATAATAAAATAATAATAATAAATCTACAAACCCCCGAATGCCAAATGATAGAAATTATTTATAGTGAAACCTTTTGTATATAAAAAGAAAAGCCATTGTAATCTTCGGCATAGCGATAGATCCGTGAACGAAAATATATAAAGCGGCATGGAAGATTAACCACAAATCAAACGGCTGAGGGGAAACCTTAAAAGAAAGACCTCCGAACCGACGACAAAATAAAGGGGGAAACTTTAAGCCCAGATAAGGAAATTCATATTAAAGATAATGTTATGGAGAGATCCATACACTTGGAGTTAAGCCGTCTGCGAAATCTTGATCCCGTACAAAAATATCCAAAGCTTTATTGAAACTGTGGTGTTTGCTCGCTGAGTTAGGTACGGGAAATGAACACAGTGTTAATAATAAATAGAACAGAATTTATCGTCATTGAAATGTGAACTATTAGCCAAAGGAATGATGGATTTATGAAATCAGACATACATCACCAGCTCATTTTATGTACCCACTGCTGGCGCACGAGCCTTTCTTATAAATAGACAGAGAGAACGGGTCATAAACCACCACGCGGGCCCAGTGCAGATAGGTGGTTGTGAAGGACTGCAAATGCAGCCGGGACCAATAGCTTTACGTGCCTTTCGAAGCACGGAGGAGCTCGAGATGATACAAATTTGGTCACCCACCCAATGACCAGCTTTTGCGAAAGTAGTTTAACCTTAGCAAACACAGCCCGAGCGCGTTAACCGCGCCATATAGCTCTTTTACACTTATGAAATATGCAATATAAGATTTTTTAGCAGAATGATTAAAAGTTTTTTTTTAAATAAAAAAGTAATTTAGTGAGACTTAGTAGACGAGTCCTCGCTAGTGTGACCAACCAGCATTTATAAGTTTTTAGTTGTCTCCTTCCCTTAAGAAAGCAAAGACGTTATTTACGTTTACTGTCTCCTCGAGCGAGACAATCGTCCATCACCCATCGGGAAGTGCTTGACCTTCATCTCTCTATGTTGTTAAATATTGATGAGGCTGAAGATAGAAGCAATCTTACTGTCAGAAAAAAACTGCTATCAATATTGTTGTGGCGACAGACTAAAATACGAATAGTAGTGGCTTCACTAGAATAAGTCCTACTCTCAACGAAACATAGTTTTGCATTGTATCCCAACGGGGAATCAAACCTTCGTCTGAGTTTGTTTAATGTACCTTTTTTTCTGATTCAGTGTACATTAAGTAATCTTTATGACTGCAGAACCCTTTCCCAAATAACTAATCAATTTTAATTTAGGAGACACCACATTACAAGAAAGTACATCAGTCAAATAAACTTGAAAGATATTACAGCTTCATAGAAATACGAAGCGTACTTCACAACAAACACATTCGATAAAACAACCATAATTTATAAACTGTATGTTTATTTACGTAGATGCAATACAATTTACTAAAATCCTTCAGTAACAGCAACGAATTACGCTTGCGGACTGCGGCTGTTTATGAATTATTATTTTCATTTAATATTCAAAACCCTTTCAATGTTTTGTCTTTATTCGCCCCTGCATCTCAATTCACCACGTTTACTCAGTATTTCATTATCACTTTTACAAGGTTAATGAAAACCCGCCAAGTCGAGCAAAAAAGCGGCACGGCCGTACCATCCTTTTCTCGAAAAATGTTCAGTAACGAAGCAGGCATTGTAAAAACATGGTATGTTTCAAATTTCATTCAATTTGGACCAGTTTACAAAAACACTAATGTTGAAAAAATTTCCACGAGCAGGATTTGAACCTGCACCCTTCTGACATACCGGGTCAGGTGCTCTTCCAATTGAGTTATCGTGGTTCTAAGCAGCCCGCCGATATTATTCAACACTTTTTACTTTGAAAGCCAAAAGCGCCCATTCAATGTCAACAACTACCTTCACTAACATCCGATCATAATATTTTTACAAATATTAAAGATCAGGTAAGAAGTAAGCAAGCTATTTATAAAATGTTCAAATAATTTTTAACGCAAATTTAGATGTTAGTAATTACCTAACTACATAATTTAGTGTACAATTCTTACCCACTCAACAATCAATATACCTATTGATTCCATTATACCATGGTCTTCGGAGTCAAAAGACGCCTTTATATTCTGGATCCTACAACGGCTTCTGTGGTGTAGTGGTTAATACTAACGGTCTCAGACTCAGGGATCCCGGATTCAATTTCCAATGGTGGGTACATGTTTGTATACTCGGACAGGTGGTAGTAGAGCTTGTTTTTTCGCCTAGCTAGCTACCACAATCTTATCTAAATATATTACCATAACATAAATATTTGTAGCATTGTTGTGTTCCAGTAGCTAGAGATAGGCAGTGCCTCATTAGTTAAGGATCCCGGATGAAGTGCGCTTCCACTATTGGCCTTAACATCAGGTGAGGTGAAGGCACTGGGCTTACCCGTAAGATATAAAAAACCGGCCAAGTGCGAGTCGGTCTCGCGCACGAAGCGTTCCGTACTTTATGACGTATTAAAAAAAAACTACTTACTAGATCTCGTTCAAACCAATTTTCGGTGGAAGTTTGCACGGTAATGTACATCATATATTTTTTTTGTTTTATCATTCTCTTATTTTAGAAGTAACAGGGGGGGGGGGGACACATTTTTCCACTTTGGAAGTGTCTCTCGCGTAAACTATTCAGTTTAGAAAAAAATGATATAAAAAACCTCAATATCATTTTTGAAGACCTATCCATAGAGATACCCCACACGTATGGGTTTGATAAAAAAAAATTTGAGTTTCAATTCTAAGTATGGGGAACCCCCAAAATTTATTGTTTTTTTTTATATTTTTGTGTGAAAATGTTAATGCGGTTCACAGAATACATCTACTTACCAAGTTTCAACAGTATAGTTCTTATAGTTTCGGAAAAAAGTGGCTGTGACATACGGTCGGTTCCGTTTTTTGCCATTTGGCTGCGGAACCTTAAAAAGAAGTCCCCAACCGATGCCGTTGCACTTTTGCACGGTTTCGCAAAACTATATTTTTATAAGCATTATAGTATTTTGTAGTAGTTAAAACAACAACTATACGTAATTACAGGCCCAATGCCTGTAATTATGTATAGTAATATCAATAAAATGGCTGCAGTGTAATCGCGCGTTGTTACCCAACTTGTACTCGTTCATACTAGCTACAAGTATGTAGGTAGGAAGTGAAATTGTGAAACTATTCGCATAATATTATTAATTCTGAACACACTCGGCGCCGTTTATTTAAATGTACTCTATGAACAAGTAAAGCGTGTAACTTAATTTCAAAGTTTGAACACAGGGTTCGTATAGCACGAGGCAACTTTCCAAGCGTTATTGTGGCAAATGTATTGTTATACTGTTAGAGATAATTAACAAATTGAGCTTCACACTAATAACTTCCCACTGCTGGGCTAGAAGAACGTTCTTACATATCCCAAGCGGAGATTGAGCTTTAACTCATCATACTGGTCGCGAATTTTTGTTTTGAGCGGGATTTGAACCCGCTCTTTTAGTTTTTATCACGAATCACGAGTACCTAATCATCACTTTTATACAAATAAAATAACAACAAAGTGATAACCGCTTCCTACTTTAGTTATGATTATTTCTATAATACTACTGTACTATTTCATTTTTCGTACGCTACAAAAATATAATTAACAATATCCTTTTTATTGTAATACTTACGATAATTCACTATGAATACTGCACTAACGTGTATTTAAGCTGCAAAACAAAGCAAAACATATATTTTGAACTTAGTCCAGCATAGCTAATATTATTGTATCAAAATGTATAAGTATTAATCCGAAGTTATATTTTATTACATGCTTGCGAAATACTATGCTCTAATTTTTACTCTATCCATCCATAGGGAAGGCTCGTGCTTCAGCAGTGAAGACATAAAATTAACTGGTGATGAAACACTATACTGGCATTATGACATAAATACCCCAAATAACTCAAACGCATCGGCCATTAATACGGTTAGCAAAAGCTTCTGTAAGCTGAGGTATAACGATTTCTGATACGATTTATGTAAAAAAAATACATACCTGTTGCTAGGCAGCGACAGATAGCAAGCACCTGAAAACAAAAACAATATCTATGAGAGACGGAACGCTTACAAATATATTTGTGGATTTCACATTCAATTGTTTGATTGAAATAATGGGTCGTCAGTCGTTTGTTTCGTCAGGATACTTTGTCAACAATAATCTCGTTGTGAATCACATTTGTTGACACAAATATTTTTAACTAGCTACCGCTTGCGACTTTGTTTTCCTTAACGCCTGTTTTGAAAAATGATCGCGCTCGAAATTCATTGCCGTGTGGCAAATAAGAGATGGTTTTAGTGTGTAGGCATTCGCTAACCTTGTTGGGCTTTTCGCGGGTGGCTGGGGAGAGGGAAGTCTTCCCCGTTTCATAGCCGATGTATGTATAAGACATAATTATCCCTATTCATACAATTATCACAAGGCTGACAACTGACATCAATTGCAACAATGACCTGATTTCAATGGTAGATGACCATGCTCGGCCTATTTACTTACCTGCACGAAAAACATCTTATGTATTGTATTTTTAATCATTAGGTTTTTAGGTACAAAATATATAAATTTATAAATTAGTAGCTGTGCCCGCGACTTCGTCCGCGTGGAATTAGTGATCCCCTATTTTTACCCCCTATAGGGTAAAATTTTTACATACTTTGAATATCGTATTTATTTATATCTAATCAAAAGTCTAAAAATTAAGTTTGAAGCTTCTAGCTTCAAAAATTACGTAATTTCCATACAAACTTTCACCCCTATTTCAACCCATTACAGCCCTTTTTCGCATTAAAAAGTACCCTATGTCCTTTTTCAGGCTCTAGACTATCTTTGTACCAAATTTCATTTCAATCAGTTCAGTAGTTTAGGCGTGATTGCGTAACACACAGACAGAGTTATTTTCGCATTTAAAATATTAGTAAGGATTAACAATGGGATTGAGTAATACCAAATCAAGTATTTCATCACAAAAACCAGTATCTGAAAAGCTACCTGTCAGTGTGTCTCAAACGGTACGTATTAAACATACGCATATAATTTTGTGCTAATAATAACATACTCCGAACGCGGAAACTATTGTGAGAGTCGAACGGAACAATACAAATAGTCTGAACAAATATAACATAAATTATTCAGAAGCTGGCTTATGTAGCTACTACTGACTGTACAGTTACCCTTAAGGTGAGTCCATACTATATGACAAAACATGTTATGTCAGAAGGGTGCAAGTTCAAATCCTGCTCGTGGAATTTTATTTCAACATTTGTGTCTTTGTAATTTGTTCGCAAAATTTGCATTAAAAATTATATAAACAAAAACATTTTAAGGTAAAGCAATTTTCGCAAAGGCCGGTCATCGGATGGGTGACCAAAAATTTATGAAATGAAATGAAAAATGTTTATTTCAACAAAAATAGGGTAATTCATGATTGATTATACAGTGTTCTCTAAGGCAACAATACATCCTACTTTGTTGTATAGATTTATCAACAGTTTACCTGTGACATCAACAGTAAAAAAAAATTGTTTCGTTGATGCTAGTACGTTTAACATGAAAAATAGCCTCATGTTATTCTAAATTTACTTACATAAAATTAAGTTATTTATATACTATTTTGTTTTAATTCCGACTGTTGCTGAAAAATTAATAAAACCTAATATATAAAATTTAATAAAGTAATAAAAATATATATAATAGATGTGAATTGGCACAACACAGATTTCTCACAGATATATATATATATTTGTAAAATAATAATGATTTATATTAAACGAAATATTAGTTTATGAAACTTATATAGAGTATTTGATTATGACAGCATTACAAATAATTTTTCTGTGGAATCGTAAGTATTATCTCGAGCTCCTTCGTGCTTTGGAAGGCACGTAAAGCCGTTGGTCCCGACTGCATTAGCAGTCGTTAACAACCGCCAAACTGCACTAGGCCCGCGTGGTGGCTTATGGCCCGTTCTCTCCATCCATCCATAGGGAAGGTTCGTGCCACAGCAGTGGGGTCGTATATGAGCTGGTAACGATTAGTCCACATGAAGTAACAGGTGTTAAAAACTTACATTATAAAACAAATATATATATTACAGAACTTTAAGTATATGTATAGCGGTTGTTTTTGTTGACACTTATCGTCCACAACTATAAAACATGCTACATAACTATGATATATAACATGTTTCGTCATAAAGTCTGGACTCACCCTAATATTAGAGTTCGTAATTCAATTCATTTATTCTGGCATCATAGACCCACACACCAAATAATTTCAAATTTATCGCATGTCAATTTTGAATAATAAAAATATAACATTCACAATACAATTTTGATGTCAAAACAAATAAATGAAAACATAAAAACAATCAATGTCAAAACTATAAAACACAAACTTAGAATTTAGAAAATAATATGACGTCAAGCAATACACGCCGAAATAAACACATAAAATAAATTGAAATTAAAATTGGACAAACTGAACTGTCAAAATATACTTATAGTTTTGTAACATATTATATACCATAAGTTATATAACATATTACTTAATCTGCACTCAACTTTAGCGATTGAAACTAAATCAGTTATCTTCAAATTGTGGCACACGACTCGAGCAAACAAAAAAGCGTGAGATACAATTTTTCAATGAAAAAAAAATCTGCATTTTTAATTTGTAAATAATGATAAATCGTCGCTTAAGTTCTAACACCGCGGAAGTCAAAATGATAACTTTTCAGGAGAGCAAAAATATCGTGCCTTTTTATATATCGCCATCATAATAATTATGTTTTTGTTTTCAAAATAAAACGCTTCCATTGGTTAAAATCCCTGTTTCTGATTGGTCTAGAGGTGCGTCTTTCTATTCTCTATCGAATGACATGCAAAAGTCAAAATAACAAATTTTGGACTTCCGCGGTGTTAGAACTTAGGCGACGAAATATTGTTGTTATTTGATTTTATAACAAAACACTGGATACTGTAAAATAAATTTAAGTGCAAAATATCATGTAAATTTTGAGCAGCTGTCTATAACAACCCATTGTTTTAATTTTACAAACAGTAACTCAAGTGTCTGCAGCAACAAAGGTTATTTGCATTTTATTAGTTTATTGGAATGAGAAATATTGTACTGGAGGTTTCTACCCAAATTATGTCGGTAGACGAACGGATCGAATCAGGTGCTCGGGTTGAATGTGAGGAATTGTGGTTCAATCCTCATAGTTTCTAGACTACAGACGTAAACAAATCTATTAACCTTTTGACCGCCAGGTGGTCGCTCAGAAGAATGTGCTCCTAGCGCCGAGTATGTATTTTCATGCTTAACCTATAGTGTTGTGACACATCACTACGACAAATTAGGTTACAAGGTTAAAATAACAATTTTATATGAGAAACTAATGTTTGTTTTACTTGTTTCCCCTCATATAATTTATGAAATTTTAATGAACGTCATCAACAATCTATAATCTTGCAAGCAGACACTATCAAAGCCAAGATAAAGTTAATCCGATACTTCTACAAAATATCGATCTTGGAATCCCTATTGTTGTATATATACAACTCCGGCGACACACACAACAACTATTTTAGTCTAGGATTGTTCTAGACTAAAATAGTGATGTGGGTAGTGATTCCGCAAGTAACATAATTTCCGGTTATAGATATTACCTATTTTTCAAATTATTAATTTTATAGATCAAAATGCCTGCTTATATTGTATACAATAAAGTATAATAGAAATTATTAAAAAGTTTTTCTGTTAAAACCCAATAAAAAAAGAATCCCTTAATTGATGTTGATGAATCGGCATTTAGTTGCAATAATTTTAATAGCAACTGAAGTAGAAAGCAGAGGGTAGTCGTTGCTTTCTTAGTGTTAAAAATGGAAAATCTTCCGTCAGGTTTGTATTTGCTTTCATTATCTATATAAAAATATCTTACGTGATTTGGTTTAATATAACGTAAATGGCAAATTCTCTATCACTTCTTTCCTAAAACAAAAATTCTGAATGTGAAAATGTAAAAGTAGGTAGGAAAAACACGCTAGTAAGCAGTAACATTTTACTTGTACTTTTATACCTTATATTTTCATTCTAAGAATAGTCAAATTTGTGTACACACCTCCACTTCCAACTCATCATCGGTAACAAATTCTTCTATTTCTTCGTCGTGACCTTCCAAAATCCGAACTCGACATTTTGTAATTCACTTACAGCCACAATACACAGTAAATTAAATCAGGTACCCACTATAATAGATTTGTAATTCTCAACACATTCTCGACACATCTACCCTCCCTATTATTATATTGCGTCCGCTTGTGACGTCACAAGCGGTTGCTTATAAGCAACTCCGGCGCTGGACACTTCTGATAACATTAAATGTGCTAGTGTTGTAAATAAGTTTCATTTTAGCAACAACTAGATATATTATTGTATTATGATTCCACCTTAAATCTTGTAAAGTATTAGATATTATAATTAGTTAGCGGGTTTTAAAAAAAGACAATAATTGTATAACTTACTAATTCTGCATTTCCAATTAATTTACATGATATTTGTGTATGATAAAATCGATATCAAGCAATAATAGTAGTTAATTTGTTACATCACTACTGTTGTATTTGTACAACCGTGGCGGTACATGTCTAGAAATAATCTACAATTGGCGATGAGTTTTATTAATTTTTTAACCTGAAATTTGACGCTTAGCATAGGTGTCATTAGGAAAAATGAAAGAAGGGCTCTTATCGCGAAAGCGTGGCCTTTATTATTATTATCAAATAGTCGATATTCAATTGAAATTAATAATAATAATAAATAAATGTTTCCCACACTCACACCAATTATCTAGCCCCAAGAAAAGCTTCTTTAAGAAACTCGTTATATGGTTAACTAGACAACGGATAAACATACATAATATACTTAAATACATACTTATTATACATAGGAAACACCCAGACCCGAAACAATATAGAAAAACAGGTATTTCTAAATTGATCCGACCGGGGATCGAACCCGGGACCTCAGAGATAGCGACACCATGAAAACCGGTGTGCAAGCCACTGGACCAAGGAGGTCGTCGATTTACGCATACGAATTACGCTTAAAAATCGCTTCGGAAACTTTAGTTGCAAATTTGCAACTGCGGCGCTAGGGGCACAACAATCATAAGATTCATATATACAACTCCGGCGGTTAATGGGTTAACAAGCAAATTAGATGTATAAATGAGGCATTCATAATAATCTTGAAAACAAAATTAAATGCCGAATAAATCTAAGCTGACCACAATTATACTCATATTTCAAGTGAACCAATAACCAATACCACCTCTCAATCTACCTTTTTTTTGTATCACTTATGTGGCATGGTTTTCTTAGGAGCCTCCTTAGTGTCATGACAGCTTTTCGGTTGAAGGCTCTCCCAAAAATCGAGATGGTTTTCAGATTGGTGATTTAAGATTCAGTTGTTTAGATACACAACATTTTTGTTTATTATTGTTTGAATATTTCATACGAGTACTTAGTTATATTATGTTGTATAAACGATTTGACTTTAACTTTGACTTTGGCTATGCATTAAAAATTTAAATAAACAGTAGATGACATTGTTAAATTAAGGTGAACAATCTTATTTTTATTCTTAGGTGAATTCTTAACTAGGACAAACCTTAACGAATCAATGTTGAACAATTAAATGAAAAACGAAACAAAACAAGATCAATACAGAAAAATGTATAAAAATCTTCTGTGCGTGTGTATGTTATTAAACTCCTTCTAAACGGCTGGACCGATTTGGATGAAATTTTCTGTGTGTGTTCAAGTGGATTCGAGAATGGTTTAGATTTACAATTGGACCCGGTAGGTGACGCTGCTATAGGGGTCCATCATGGGATACGGGTGTTCTTAAGCGGACGAATGATTTGTTTGTTTTGTTGTCATGGAAACTGTCAAAGCGGTACGAAGTCCGCCGGTCAGCTAGTATATTATAAAACTATTTATAATAAAGTCTTCATTTGTTACGGGTTTATATTAATTATTTATTTTAATTAATGACTTCGCGTTTAGCATTTAGCCAATTTCAAGTATTGTTTATCATTAGTGGTAGTACGGTAGATATAAATTAAAATGGAGTCTCACAACACGTGTTATTACGGGAAGAACTCGGGTGAACCTCTTCCGGGTTTATATTATATTTCAAAACTGTCTGACAGGCTTTGACAGGCTTATTTTGAAATGTTAGATAACGTTTGCGCGGAAACATCTTGTATTGAGCAAACCCTTTTACTCAAAGCATCCGAAGGTATTATACTTTGATATACAAACATCGAACGAAGCTGTAATTTTGCTCACATATTTTCCGTTGAAATGTTGAAACCATAATTTAACGTAACAGAAAACTTGGTTTCGTGTTTCTTGTTTGTAAGCTTACAAACATTATCGAAATGCGTATGTATCTGTTTGTTAGCAATAGTTTTCATATGGTGCCTGCCCAAAGTCGTGATTAGGCGTTACTTAATACCCACAGACTGAGACAACTTGCAGCGTTATGGGTAACGTTATGATTTAGAGTTATTGTATCATAGTGAATAGCCTATTTATTGTCCCGCTAATGAGCAAAGGCTTCCATCATTGAAATCAAGCCATCGCTACAGTTGACTATAACTCAGAAGCTGGGCCCTCTATTGGTCCTTTGAACTTTCGTGAGCGGCCCTCCAGCAGGGCGACACCGACTCGGCAATAATATCACCGTACCTACACAGATGAATATCTTTTACCAGAACGTTAGAGGCTTGAAGACAAAACTGGCTACCTGGTATGCCAGTATGTTAGTTTCCGATCACCTGCTCGTGGCCGCGACAGAGACATTTCTCGACAGCTCAGTAAACGACGCCGAGGTAGTGCCGAGTGACTGGACACTGCTACGGCGTGATCGTGCGACTCCCTGCGGGGGTACCCTACTTGCCGCAAGGCCCGGTGTTGTCGTTCAGCACCGACCGGAGCTTCAGTCAGAACTCGGTGAAGATCTATGGGCCTCTGTCACATACTGCGGAATATCTTTCATTATATGTGTAGTTTATATCTATCCGAAAGCTAACAATTCAGTTTATATGAATGTTTTCTGTAATATTGAGTCGTTTCTCACAGATAATCCTAACACTACTTTTTTTCTTTTCGGTGACTTGAATATGAATAGTGCATCTGATAATATTAATAATTATTACTGTTACCTTTTGACATACTGTAATCTTATTGACCATAACAGCATAGTTAATTCTCATGGAAGCATTCTTGACGTGGTGTTGGCACAGGAGTGCAATGAGTCTCGGTCGTTGAAGGTATCCGTGAGCGCGGCTGCTGAAGGTTTTGTCCCTCTCGATAAACTGTATCACCCCCCGCTCGAAATAATAGTTGATCTCCGATTGCAAAGTAACAGCTGTAAGCGACTGCAGCCAAGCAACATAGACTCATCGCGAGATTGGAACTTTAATAGAGTAGACATTAGTGCCCTGAAATCGCTGCTCGTTGGCGTCTCCTGGGAGCCTGTCCTTGAATCTAATGACGTCTCTGCTGCAACGGATGCCTTTTACACAATTTTGTATCAATTATTCGATCTCTCAATTCCTAAAAAGCAGAGACACTCTGCTACGCGTAATAGGTACCCAGTTTGGTTCAATGCAGATATCATAAGAGATATTAAGCTCAAGGCCCGTTTGCATAAGGCCTGGCTGACATCAAAATGTGATGAATCATATGATTTATTTTCGCGTTTACGGGCCGAATTGAAGTTACGTATCTCCCATGCGTATAAAAATTACTTGACTCGTATTGAGAAAAACATGCAGTTGCGACCCCAAGATTTTTGGGGTCACGTGCACAGACTTAGGTCTAAGGGTGGTTTTGAACCCTGTGTTACTCACAAAGTTACTTCTTGTACAGGTGTTGAGGCTGCTGAGGCGTTTGCTGATTATTTTTCCAGCGTTTTTTTGGAACAAACGCCACAGCTCAACGGTAATATATGTCACGAACAGGGTTTTCAGGGTAATAACATCGGGCTTCCTAAATTGTCACCCCAAGATATTGAACGCGGTCTGAACAAATTGAAGTCGAGTAACTCATTTGGTCCTGACGGTGTGCCTAGTTCTATTCTTAAAACCTGCAAAAAACATGTGATTCTTCCGCTTTACCACATAATGAACCTCTCTCTCAGAAATGGTAACTATCCCACACAGTGGAAGCTTTCTAGAGTGACACCCATTCCAAAAACAAAAAATAGGACCAATGTAGAAGAGTACCGGCCCATTGCTATTTTGTGTGCAGCTGCAAAGGTCTTCGAATATATCCTGCACGAGGAGATATATAGACAGGTGAAACAGCGAATAGGCGACGAACAGCATGGTTTCAGACCAGGGCGCTCTGTCAATACAAATCTGCTATGCTTGGTTGACTATGTCTCTGATGCCATGGATCGCGGGCTGCAAGTCGATGTAATTTACTTTGACTTCCAGAAAGCCTTTGACAGGGTCGACAATGACATACTGTTGCGAAAGCTTTCTGTCATTGGTTTCGCTCCCAATTTCGTGAATTTCTTTTCGGACTACTTGAGGGACCGACGCCAGTATGTGAAGCATGGTTCTTATGTATCCCGTGAATATCATACTAGATCTGGTGTCAGTCAGGGCTCAGTGCTCGGTCCTCTCCTCTTTCTAATCATGATCCATGATTTAGCTGAAGTACTGGTTAGCGCTAAATGTTTATTGTATGCTGACGATCTGAAGCTATTCCTTGAAATTAAATCTTACAGAGATTGCCTTAGCTTACAAAATGACATTAACAATATATACGAATGGAGTTTGATAAATAAAATGCAATTTAATAATAATAAATGTAATGTAATGACTTTTGATCGTAAAAAAAACCCAATTAATTATAATTATAATATGAATGCCGTATCTCTTAATAGAGTCAATTGTATAAAAGATTTAGGTATAATGTTCGATCGTAGCTTGACTTTCCATGATCACATATCTTGTCTCGCCAAAGAGTGTTATCGTCGTCTAGGCTTCGTTTTGCGAAATGCCAAAGATTTTCAAAATCCACAAGTTCTTAGAACCTTATATAAATCTTTGGTTAGGAGCAAACTCGAATCAGGCGCATGTGTCTGGAATCCGCATCATGTAACCTACGCACGTATGCTTGAGAAAGTTCAAAAGGCTTTCTTAAGAGTTCTTTACAAAAAAGCCTATGGTTATTACCCGTTTCGATACCCGACCAAGTTTTTACTCGGGCACCTTGGCTTCAACTCTTTAGAGGTGAGAAGAATTTTTGACCAGCTTAACATCTGCCTTAAAACGTTAAGAGGATCCATTGATTGTATCCTCTTGCACAACCTATTGTGCGTCCTGTTCGTTCCCGACAGTCCTGAGCCTCCTCCAGTACGCCGGCGCGGTCCTCCTCGGCAATATAATCTTTTTCAAGTGAGTCAAGGCCATACCGTATCGCGTGCGAACTCTCCTTTGGTTCGACCTCTGTGCCATCTCAATGCACTCCGTGGTGCCAACACTGATTTTGATTTCGCATTTGACAATTGGTCAACTATTAAACAGGCATTACTAAGTTATTCTGAAGGTTTGTGGGACCAATGGAGTAATGTATGTAATTCAGACGATGAAGACAGTTGAATAATGTATTTATTGTTATGTATAGTTGTATGTAGGTATAATTTAAATAATGTATAATAAATTATTTTTTTATAAATGTATAACTATAATCTAACATAATTTTATAATAATTAATTTAATTTTTGAATTGCATCTGTGTGATAAATGTTATTGATTTATGTCGTTTTTATCACAATAAATAAATAAATAAATAAATAAATAAATAAATTGACGGTTGTGGCTTAATCACCACGCTTGATATAGAGTATCATGTTTTATTTTTAAGTCTTAGTAATGGTACTTTAAGCCTAGATTTTTGATGTGTAACATCTTTCCGCTCGCCTTCTATATAGGTATATAATTTGTGGGAGTAATTTCGTAGAAATGCGACGGAAGTACCGTTACATCTAGAAATGTGACGGAAGTAGCGTAACAGTGTGATCCTCCTGTGAAAAAAATGAAATAAATATAAAAAAGGAAAAAAAAAGAGAAAAAAATGTACGTCATTGTTAATTCGATATTCTATTTTCTATTGTGATATTGATTTCAAAAGGTGAGATGTCAAATGTTACACATCATATTTTACGGATTTTACAGAATGACAGCTATGAAGCACTGGTGGCCTGCATTCAATTGTTTCTAAAATAAAGTCCTTAGCTGCTGACTCTATTTTTAATGATGATCATAAAATTTTGGAAAAAAAATATGTTTTTTTGATAGTAAAATAGTTTTGAAAATTTATACTTCCCGTGCCTTGTGGGAAACTTTGTGATCATCAAGCTACATTTAGCAAGCGTGGTGATTATACCAATACTCATGTCCCAGTTGTGGGACAGTATATTTTATAGGCTATTTACTAACTTACTAGGGATAATGATGACCTCATCAGCGTCATCGATCGTACGCGAATAATCCAACGGATTAAAGTAACGGATCTCGACTCAGTAACCCAACGGAGCATTGAAATTACCAATCGGATATTGCTTTGTTTTACATCAATAAGCTTTAACATGTTCTGGACTTATCTATATACATATAATAACTTGTCCTGACTGACTGATTCATCATCGCCGAGCCGAAACCGCTGGAGCTAATTATATGAAATTTGGACGGTAGGTTAATTGAGTGACGTAACCAGCCACTAAGAAAGGATCACCCTAAAGGGGTCAAATAGGGGGTGATAGTTTGTATGAAAGTCCCTTAGTATTGAAGTAAAATACATAAAAATGGGTATTTGACTTTTTGAAAAGAAATAAAGAATGACGTGTTGCAGTTGTGAAAACGAGACGTGTGTATATGCCGCTGCATGCGTCTCGTTTTCACAGTTACAATAATACTGATTTATGTTGCCAGCTCTACGTTCGGAACATCACCACGTTCGGTACATCACTACGACCACACAATTGCTCGCTACGTCCGTGTGGACGGATATTTATTTATTTTATCATGGTATACACAACAGGTTACAATTATGTCTTTTGCCACATAACAAAAATTTAAGATAATAAATCAGACTGAAACCTAAAAACGCACGTTTTTAGATTTCATACGCAGCATGGCTAATATTAGCACGTAATCAAGATTTGAGAATATAAGAGATTATTAAGCGCTACAAGTTCTTAAGAAAATACTGCCTTTCTATGAAAAACAGCTAAAATATTTTAAAATTAATTCCTTAGATTCTTTGCCTAGTGTTCTTTCATAAATATACTGTGAAGATAGAGTTAAAATATAACTCTCTTAGCGTATCACGGGGTCTAAGGCTATATATAGCTCGAATGGCTCTTCTCTTTAACACAAAAATGGTTTCAATGTCAGGCGCTGAGCCCCACTGATGATGTTGATGATGATGACGAGTTCTTGCGTTTTCATTTTATTATTTTATTTATTTTATTATTAGAGGCATCTGCCATCCATTTGTCGCGCTGCTATGCTAAAGAGACAAAGTTATCTTAATCTAAGTTAGTAAACAATGGAACTATATACGGGGCTAGCGGTTATCTTTTACGATTGTTACCTACAAGAGCAGCTAGGTACGTTGTCTTACCATTCAAGTGAGAGTCAGGGTGCCTATTGCGAGATTCATTATTATTATTATTATTATTATTATTATCTATTAGATTACCTTAGATTAGCTATTAAATCACGTTAAGAGCGTTTACGCCGCACACTAGCGCCGCCAATGAAAAAAAAAACATATCTAGTAATTAGAGATAGAAAATTAAATTATGCTCGACAAACTATTTGAATGAAGTAATTTAGCACTTTTACGTCACCTAATGAACATCTGACATGTTATGGTTTAGTTAAGTACGGCGGTATAGTTAAAAGTGGCCGTTTCTAGCTGTAACGTCTTAAATAAAACTAAAATGTGTTTGACATTGAAGCAACGCCATCTGGTGGAATACGAAAAAGTTAAAATTTTGCCATACAAACTCTCGTTATGAAATGAAACTCGCAATAGGCACCCTGTTGTCAATTTGCGTATGCGTTAATTCGTTTTTTTAGCAAAGGAAAACATTTGCAAACGTATCTCTCCGTTCATGTAATGGCGGCGCTCACTCCAACTTTTTTCTAGTGTATCGTAAAGGGCACGAAAACATGTTTTCGTAAACAGAAAGTTAATAAATTACACATGTCATATGAGCGTCGCCGATGTTTCCGAGTTATTTTCACGGAACATTATTATCGACAGTAAAAAGGATAAAGTGACAGCTGAACAAAATACTCTACGAAATACGTATATTGACACTTAAAGTTTTTTGCAGCTACTCTGTGCCCTGATTCTCGTAACAAACCGTTACGTAGCGACTTAGTCGTTGAAACCATTTTTCATTCCTATCCGTCAATCGAGCCGATTTTAAACTCGTTCCAACGAAGTTCCAACGCACCGTATTCAGATCTACCGTATACGGTTAGTTGACTTCGTTCGAACGACTTTAAAATTGGATGTTAGTATGAAATTGATTTCGACGACTAAGTCGGTACGATATCGTCACAGTTTTTGTTACGAGAATCGGGGGGCTGGTCTTATGGACAGACTACTACTCTAATACTCTCATCTCGATTCTAAATCAATTCAAAATAGAGAACGGTCAGCAGTTGTGTGTGCGGTATTTTGGCCACATTGCAAGAAGAGGCAGTGCTAATCTGTAACGTCTGATGGTAACAGGGAAAGTTGACAGAGTCACGATACTTTGCAGTGAGTTGAACGTCTAAGAAAAGATACTTCTCTCAGCCCCAGAGTACCTGGTCGCGATTTCCATCTTGGGAGGATTCTGGGTAAAGTGAGTTTCCATCTTCAGCTTTACTGTCACTTATCAACAGGTGAGATGAAGGCTAAGTTTACCCGTTGTGAAATAAATAGTATATAACCACCTACTTATAAATTGAAGGATTAGACTACTACCATTAGACCACATAAGCGGTATTATGTGGGTACAATTACTTACAAATTCTTAGAAAATTTTACGACGCATATCATACCCGTAGCGTTGCCGCTCACATCACAAGTCTTAAAGAGCGTTCGCCTACTGTAATTAAATTCCATAAATTATTCTGTCATGAGTAATAAAGTTTAGCAGCTTAAAGAGAATCACTACGTTAAACACTATACGCAGTTGTTGAATTGAGTTACCAGGAAGCCTATCATTAACTTTTAAAAGTAGCGTTATTGAATTGCCTAGTGGTATGATTGTGCCCAGTATACGACTAAATTTTAATTCCTATTTCTGCCGAAATAACGCTGTGTTCCAGTTTGGAGGGAAATTCTTCATTCTTTCTTTATTCTTCTACTTATATAAGGCGGGCTGTACGCTCGTTTACTAACTGAGTAGCATTCAAAAAGTATTATAATATTAGCACAATGCTTGCACGAATGGTTGCATTCAAGAAACGGGTCAAGGAACACTAGCTTTTGCCAGCGACTTCGTCGTTCGCGTGAAGTCAATGACGACATCGGTAATAGGTACTACCAGCTTCCTATTCAGCAATGTTGAACTTCAACATTTCGGTATCAAGTTAATTTAATTCAACTGGCTTGTCAAATAACTATACCATACTGTACGCTTCTCCTGATTGCAAGCGGTCACTCACCTTATATGCTTTTTTTATATAGATTGCTCCGCAAATAACCCCATCCCACCTGATGTTAAGTGGAAATGGAGACCGGTTGCACATTAGCCTCTCTCCAAGATTCCGGCAAAAAACCAGAAGAGAGCGAGAGACGATAAAGGCGCATTAACACGGGGGACAACTCTGCTGCACACATTTTCAGGACTATTGCTGAGATGCCATCAGGTCCTTCCGGACATCGATTGACTGCAGCTACAAACATCACACTGCCTGATTTTAAAATCGAGCATTTTTGGCCACAGTGAAGAATTGAAGGTCGCCAGTATTTTTTTTGTCGCCACTAGGCGCTGTTTCAATGCCATACTAATTTTCGTTATCGTAAACGTAATCGAATGAATTCGGATAGTAATCAAAACTCACACTAAGCACCCAGAGTGCCAAGTGCGAGTTTTATTTGCCATTCGATCACGTTAACGAAAACGATAATTCGTATTTTTTTTTTGTTTTATTTATTTATTTTACTTACTTTGACAATCAATACGTCTGTGTCTGAACTAGATAATATAATACCATCAAAAACAAACTTGTAAAAAAAACAAGTCTCGCAACTCAGTTCTTCTACCGTAAAAAATGTAAGTTTTCTAGATACACCAACTGCATAAATAACTTTGTAATCACATATAAATGTATAGGATTACAAAGTTACATTTGCAGTTAATGAATCAGTGTACTTGTAAATCTATACTATGTACAGTCAAGGGCATAATATATATACGTTCCCAAGGCGTCAAAAATATCTATACAGTTGATTAGCCAGAAATATCTGTACGGTAATCCGGTCATAAATATGTGATCATTTTATTAGTCAAAAATATCTAGACATTTGCATGGCCATAAATAAATGTATAGTGTCAGTCAAATATATGTAGGCAAATAGGAAGCCATAAATATCTATACACGCAACTCTCACATACATAAGAACAAAACCCCAGCCAAAAATATCTACACAGTCAAGGGCATTAATATCTATACACGCAACTCTCACATACATAAGCACAAAACCCAAGCCAAAAATATCTATACAGTCAAGGGCATTAATATCTATACACGCAACTGTCACATACATAAGAACAAAACCCAAGTCAAAAATATCTATACAGTCAAGGGCATTAATATCTACACACGCAACTTTCACATACATAAGAACAAAACCCAAGCCAAAAATATCTATACAGTCAAGGTCATTAAATTGTATACACGGACCTTATTGCAAACGGTATAAAGGTGTATAGAAGAACTCCCACCTTAAGAGCACACGTCCACGAAATTTGGGAGCAATATAGAGGCACCGACGTATGTGCAAATATGGTTAACTCGATGAAAGACCGTTTGCAAGCGGTAAAAGATGCAGATGGAGGGTATACAAAATATTAGGTTGTTAATATGAAGAAAATATGGCGTTTTTATGATGTAAGTAGGTAATTTAATCTAAAAATAAATAAAATGTGTAGTCTTTTTTATGATGAAAGTAATTTACCTAAGTTTTTCAAATAAAAAAATGTAGTTTTTAGTAATTTGTTTTATTTGTTGCTAAGTATCAAAAATGAACTCATGTGTGTATATCCATGCCAAATTACAGCTTTCTAGTACTAAGAGTCTATGAGCTAGGCTGGGGACGGACAGACAGAAATGGCGAAACTACACACACCGGCATATTTAGCGGAACACAAAAAAAAGGCCGAATTTCCTTTTTGTGCAACATTGCTGGCTGGTTTTCCAGCATGCAATGTCGGCAGGACGGCGGATCTGTGTCTCCGTCAGAAAGAGCAATGCAGGCCGGGCCGTCTCCAGGTGTTGGTTGACGGCGTTAAGATTTGAATGGAGTCCACGGATGTTAGTGAACTCCACCTCGACTTGGTGGTGGGGTAGTGGGATGCCGCTGTGGTTTCCTCATTTATTGAAATTTGAAATGGAAATAGAAGCTGGTGTCTGTTTTTTTGATCATGCTATGAATTGAATATTAATAAATGTTAGTGCTTTTTATGCTAGTTTATCATTTACATTATTTCTCTCATTTAAATTATCAATTGAAGAGTTGCTAAGCACAAGCGGCAGTGGGCAAGGCAGGCTCGTAGAACTGATAGACCGAGGAAATAACTTATAATTAAAACTATATGTCGGCCATCAGCCGCTAGGGCGGAACAGTTCTTGAGTGGCGACCGCGCACCGGAAGACACAGTGTGGGCATGCCTCCAACAAGGTGGACCGACGATATTGAAAAGGTTGCGGGTAGCCGCTGGATGCGAGCAGCACAAAACCGGTACTTGTGGAGATCCTTGGTAAAGCTTTCGTCCAGAAGTGGACGTCTTTTGGCTGAAATGATGATGATAATAGATAACATTCCCAATTCGGGTAACACTGAAAACTTTAAAAGTAATTTTCCGAGTTATTTCATACAAAATCATTAATCAATTTTTACAGTGTTATACAATACCTGCCTTTCAATTTTATTTCTCTACAATTTTATTTAATGCAATATCAAAGTTAAAAGTATTTTGGATTTTTGGATAATGCTCCATTAAACACAGGTTTAATGGTTTTAGATTTTAACGAACAAATTGTGCCTTTTAACTTTTGCGTTCCATTTTAATTAAAAATTTTATAACGGGTATTAACGCAAACTACCAGGTGTAGCATAGACATACCTATATATCTACGTTTTGAAGTCTGTCGAACTGTCCTTAACGTAATTTTTTTTAAATTATGTTAAGGACAGTTCAGATGGAGGCAAACGAGCAGGCGGGTGACCTGATGGAGAGTAATCACCGCCGCCCATGGATATCCGCAAAACCAGAGGAATCGCAGACGCGCTGCCGGCCTTTAAGGAAGGAATATAATTTTGAAATATCTATTTGAACAGTGGGACAGCGTGGGCTAATAATAATAATAAGTACGCACCTGCACCAGTACTCGAAAATGGTCATGAAACGCTTTACTGGGATCGCTCTATCATTACGGACAGGACTATTGTCGCCAATAAGCCTGATATCGTGGTGGTCGACCGATCCCAGCGCCGGGCAATACTGGTAGATATCACCATACCTCATGATGAGAACCTTGTGAAAGCCGAGAAGGACAAGCTCAGTAAGTACCTTGACTTGGCTCACGAGGTTACCGCCATGTGGAATGTGGATTCAACCATTATTGTACCGATAGTCGTTTCGGCAAACGATCTGATAGCGAAGAGCCTTGATCAACACATAGAGAGGCTCTCGCTGAAAGGTTGGGTTAATAGTCAGATGCAAAAGGCAGTACTCCTTGACACGGCACGTATTGTCAGAAGGTTCCTCACTCTGCAGCCCTGACCACCGGTAGCTTGGGCCCTGCCCCGCTGCTGGTGGTACTCTAGGATTAGGTTTTTATAATGTTTTATTGTTTTATATTAAAATATTGTAAAAATCTAGCTCTAAGAAATAAAATAAATAAAGGAGATAATAATAATAATTATAGTATAGCATTATGATGATGATGATGATGATGATAAAAAAGCACTATGATCATCAATACTGACCTTGTGTAGTCATAATTGGGATGATCTAATGATGTAAATTGAAACTATTGTAACGCTAACTTCTAATAAGTAACACGTATGTCATACCCGATACCTCGCAAACAGTTTCAACGGAAGCGTGGTTTAATTTCTGAGAATTCAATTAAACTTAATATGGAGAGCATAACAAATCTAATCACAGAATGCGTTTCACGTAGCTGAGCATATATTTGATTGGAGCGTTATGGATGGTGTCTTTCAGTATTGGAGCTTGTTTCTGTCTGAATATAGTTCATTATTCAGTTGCTTTATCATCATCAGTCTTTACCTAAGCGTCCCACTGCTGAACTCAGATCTTACCGTATGAACAATGAGACATGGGGATATAATGGAGGATGGGATCCTTACTCGCTGACCATCACTACTACTACCACGCTGACCTAAATGCAGGTTGGTAAATTTTAATGATTGAAAACAATCGAAACCAACTACTTGAAGGTAGTACAAAGGAGCTCGAGACTGACTGGGCAATGTTAAGTTCCTTAACTTGAAAGATTGCAAGACTGAACCCGCTGAAAATGAGATGAGAAATGTTGATTCTCAGAAGATAAATTTAAAAAATCTAAAACGCTTGAAAAATAAATGTAAATCTTGAGAATCAGTGTGTTTACTTTTGTACGTTAATAAAGATAGCCAGTAACATGAAGATCATACAATTTTTAAAATTATCAAGATGTAAGTATTGAAATCAAAATTGAAAGTTAAAAGCAACGCAACGCCTTATTAAATGACGAAGAACCGCATATAAAAGAGAGATAAAGTCCAATTTCAATTCAATTTTATATATCGACAGTAAAAAGTTTTCGCAAGAATTTTCAGTAGGTAATAAAAGTTATCTAGAACAGATGCAGACAATAGGGATGTGGGTACCTATTCAAGCTATTATGTCCAACTTCATCCGTTTTATGGTATTTCAATACCACATAATCCAACTCATAAAAGACTTTTAAGTCGCACCATAAAATACCTTCACATGGTAATTTGGAATTGGTTTTTAAAACTACGTTACCGTGTTAACGTATTTCCCGAATGGAGAGTACAATAAAAAATGGATTTGGAAATTGCTGCGGGTGGAGCGGAGAAAATCCCCACGGATTTATTTCTTGGGATTCCTGGGCGGATGGCTGGAGATTTTTCGACCGTTACTTGATAATATTGGGACCGATTGAAATTATTTGCGTCACATAAAACGAGAATGGCCGTTTTGTGTTTATCACTTTGTATATTTTTATTGATGTTGCAATGACAATTCAAAACTAATAAAAATTGATTGATTTTTTTCAATGAAAGAGCGTTGCGTACAATATAGCGCAGTGGTAAACGCAATCGGTCTGCGACTACTGAATTCTGAACTTTTGGAAAGACCGGAATTGGGATGAGTGATTGAATGGGTGACCGAAAATGTATTACCTCTAGCTCCTCCGTGCTTTGAAAGCCCGTAAAGCCTTTATTTCCGGCTGCATTACGCCCGTTATCATCCCAGAAACGTCCCACAACCTGATATAGGCCTTCAAACTTATTGTCCAAGTTGAAAATATAATAAGTACATAACTCACATTGACGACCACCTTGGTCGAGTGGGTTGTACACCGGTTTTCATGGTGTCGCCATCTCTGAGGTCCCGGGTTCGATCCCCGGTCGAATCAATTTAGTAATACCTGTTTTTCTAAATTGTTTCGGGTCTGGGTGTTTCATATGTATAATAAATATGTATGTATTTAAGTACATATATTAGTATAAGTATAAGGAAGCTTTTCTTGGGGATATTTAGATAATTGGTGTGAGTGTGGGAAACATTTATTTTATTTTATTTTATTTATTTTATAACCACATACTCACACACTCTCACGCTCAAACACTGCTCGGTCCGTTCACTGTTATTACCGTTTTACTGCTTTTCTTTATTATTTTTATCTCCTTTATTTATTTTCTTTCTTAAAACTAGATTTTTACAATATTTTAATATAAAAACAATAAAACATTATAAAAAACCTAATCCTATAGCATAATCCTAATCAGCGGGGCAGGGCCCAAGCTACCGGTGATTATTATTATTTTGTATTGAATCCTGCCCTTTTAATTTATTTGTTTTTAAATTGTTTTTGCCGGTTCTAAATTATTCTGTTGTCTTTCGGTTTTGTTTTTTAATTCGCTTAAGCGACATATTAAATATATAGTTTTACAAAGTAGGGATTTGTAATTTGCAGTAGAATAAGTATACAATGTATTAACTTAGTTTATAAAGTGCTGTAGATTCATAAATAAATAAGTAAATTCAAAAATTCAAAAAGGAGTTTTCACTCCTTAAAAGTACCTATTGCAGTTTGTATGCGGTTTACTTAGATACACTCACGTTTTTTAATCAACTAGCATTGTCCTTTTCAACTAGCTTTGTCTAGTTACTATACTACAGCATAAATGAGACCAATTAAAAAAAACGTTTTATGAACGTATGTAGGAAGACTTGTAAATTTCCGTCTGCACAGACTTGAAAGGCACACTCACAATGAGGGCTTAACAGCGTAGAAATCTTACAAAAACGCCTGAGATTCTTAAGAGGATTTCCATTCGGGAAGGAAGCAGATTCTTTTTTTGCAAAAAAAAATAGAGAAAAGGTAGCAACGGAACTTTTATGTCCTCACTCGTTGCGCTCTCAAAAATGTTTTTGAGACTTATTCCCGTTCGCTACAATGCCCTAATTCGCGCCTTTCATTGTAAAACGGTTTTAAAAAGGAGTTTCCTATTTTATTATTGACTAGTGTAAATAAAAATATTGTTAGCAATAAGGTATGCCTTGAATATGTCTAAATGATGGAGACGCTTTGGTGGCCGAGTGGCAAAAGCTCTCGGTCCTATACTTGAAGATCCCGGGTTGAATTCTCTGGTCGGGCGAAGTGTGTTTCTTAATTTTCGATGCACAGCCCAGAGGGCCTACCACGAACCTCCCTGTCACACTTATGCACGAATTTATAAGTGCAACAGAGAGGCAACACGCCGAATGTGGTTTGTGGTACGCCCTCAGGTTTGTGATTACCAACCCGCATTTCGCAAGCGTGGTGTTAAAGCCATTACCTATCAATTGTAATGATGACTTGATTTTAATGATGGAAGCGTTTGCCCAGCGGTGGGATAGTC